>CM034156.1:227872900-228440400 GCA_019776745.2 Taxus chinensis
AAAGGTTTGGCTTGTGTTTTTTTTATGTTAATTTTAAACATGGAAAGAAAAAAAAATCTATTTAAAACAAAATATTTAGTTTATGTATTTTTTGGCTTTAGAAGTAAGCAAAAAAACAAATGAGATATATGAAACTCCTCGATAGCCTCCTCTTACACTGATGTATTCCGCATGAGAAAACTATGAAAAATCCATGGAATATACTTCTTTGTAGCTATATCTTCATCTTTCTCCTAATAAATCTTTATATCTTCATCTTTCTCCTACTAAATCTCTGAATCAAAAATACTTGGCTGTAAAAGTTGTCTTATGTTTGTTTGTTGTTAAATTTAAACATGAAAAGAAAAAAAATGTTTGTCACTTCTATTTACAATAAAAAATTTGGTTTATGCATTTTTTGGGAATTAGAAGTAAAAAAATAACAAATGAGATATAGGAAAAAAACTTGATATTCTCCTCTGCAACTAATGTATTATGCGTGAAAAAATTATGAAAAATTCGTGCAATATATTTCTTTGTAGCTATATCTTCATCTTTCTCCTGCTAAATATTTGTATCTTCATCTTTCCCCTACTAAATCTTTGAATGAAAAATACTCGGCCCTAAGAGACTAAAAAACAAAACCCGAGTAATTCACAATCAATATTTTTATAATGTATAGGAATATAACAATTTCCACCTAAAAACAAAGTGCAAAAAAATTTAAATTTGAAACAATCCTCCCATAATAAATGTGTCACAACTACAAAATGTAAAATTTGAAAAACCTGTCATGAAAAACATATTTCTTACTTCCATAATAAGTACTGGATAGATAGAAACATGATTTTCTAAAATTTTCAAAATGATGCTGCCAAAAAAATCCAAACAAAAAAATTAATTAAATAGTGCTCAATTTTTTTAACTATGTTGCAAATTTAATCTTTATAAAACTAGAAATCAAAGGATTTCAATTTAAGATTGCTTATAAGAAATACTTATTTTTTCTATTCAAAATAGATGATAGTAATGATATTAGTAATAAATTAATAATATTTAATTATAAGTAATAATATCCTATTAAATAATATTACTATTAAATTACTAATAAATTTCAAATAATATATACTAATAAAATATTAATAATATCTAATATTAATAAAAAATATATATAATAAACCTTAATAATAATAAAAATGAATTAATTAATAACATTATTTAATAATAATAATAATTAATAAGAAGAAATAATATCATATCGAATAATATTACTGATACCAAACAAGATATAGAGTGGCAAGGACCTTCCTGGATCATGCTAACCAAATGATCATGATCCACCCTCTGTTGGTCTACTATTTGCAGCAGGTACATAATTTCAATTTTGTTGTTTTTTTGTTATGGTATAGTTGATTTTTCCTAGGTTTGGCCTAGTTGGTTCATGGCTTTGAGGCGTGCTCTCTTACCACCTACGTTTTTGTCGAATTGTCTTGTATCATCTTACTTGTTAATTTAATATAAGATTTTATTCATCTAAAATAATAATAATATTACTAATACAATACTAATAATATACAATATTAATATAATCAAATTTAACAATAATAAATAATAATTAATTAATAACAAGAAATAATATCCTACTAAATAATATTACTAATAATGAATAAAAACAAATAATATATAACAAAACTTTTTAAAAAAATAATAATTAAATAATAACATTAATTTTAATAACAACAAGAAATAACCTTATGAGAAAATATTGGCAGGATAATAATGACAAAAGATGGATGTTTAAACAAGCGACTTTTAATGGCTCATGCATTTGGAAAGCCATCAACTGGGCCAAATAAATTATGAACAAGGGAAGCAGATGGAAAATAGGAAGAGGCAATGAGATAGATTTTTGGAAAGACAAATGGGTAGGGGATTTTACCCTCCAAGATAAATTTCCACAAATCTCTGCATTAATGGAAGCTAAATATGGAGTAAAGGTGAACAACTACATGGCTATGGAAGAGAGTTTTCAAACATGGAAAACTTTGGAAGTGGATAGTCAGGATCTAATTGATCAAATGAAAGGGATCAATGAGTTCTTACAAAATTATGTATCATATAAAAACAAAGACCGAGGTAGAATAATCTGGGATAAGGAACCTAGTGGAAATTTTACTGTCAAATCTACCTATGGCCTCTTCTTTGAGGGTCAAATTGGAGAAGAAGATTTAATGGAAGGGAAGATTTGGAACAAGAAGATTACTCCTAAGGTAAATGTGTTTAGTTGGCTCACTTTTGGAAACAAAATTCTCACGGTTGATAATATGGAAAAAAGAGGCTTCCAATGGGTTAATAGATGTGTACTATGCAAAAGAAAAATGGAATCTGTAAATCATATGTTCCTGGAATGTACGTATGTACATCAAATGTTCTCCTCAATTTTTTCTGGCTTCTTTGTTAATTGGGTTATTCCCAAAGATATAAAGGAAGTTTGGAACCAATGGGTATGCCCTTTTCAGAGTCAAGGGCTTAAAAATATGTGGATCATAAGCTTAAGCCATCTCTAGTGGGAAATTTGGAAGGAGAGAAACAAAAGGATTTTCAAAGATAAGAGTATTCCTATCAAACTATCAATAAAAAATCTTTTTCAGAAAGTTAGAAACAATTTCTCCATCCTCCGGAAAAAAGAATTAGAAATTTTGGATTATGAACAACATTTCTTAGAGAATTGGCACGTCTCTGGGAATCCTCAATCTAATAGTCCTAATCCTATAGTAGGGATTAAGTGGAATCCTCCTTGTGACGGCTTCCTTAAACTTAACTTTGATGGTGCTGCAAAAGGGAACCCAGGGAAAGCAGGGGGAGGAGGAGTCATAAGAGACTCTTCAGGTCATTTCATTCTAGCTTACTTCTTTGACCTTGGAAAACAATCTAACAATGTGGCGGAGGTGGCTGCTCTGTTCTGGGGGGTGAATATTGCAAAGGAAAAAGGTTTCAATCTCCTGGAAGTGGAAGGAGACTTGATGTACATCATTTCTTGTATGAAGGGCTCTACCAATCCTTCCATATCTGTTGAATAATTTATCTGTAAATCTAAATCTTATTTAAATTATTTTGTGCATATTTATTTTAACCATGTGTATAGGGAAGGAAATAATGGTGCTGATTTTGTTGCTAATCTCGGGGTTATATCTAAGGGTCTCCATATAGTTGAGAAAATTGTTGGAATGAATACTAAATTCATTGAAATCATGAAGAGGGAGGGAGCCTTTAATAATGATGCAAACTCACCCGCTCGTGCTAGCAAACTCTCATGATTTTATCTTACTTGTGGGAGTTGGTTTTTACACGGGCAGTCGGGCCTTTTCAGTTTTGGAAAATTTGGAAATTGATTGCACTAATTTTAAGACTATTTTTATTTGCAAGAGATTTTCTGAGTAGAAAAAGATGGGAGGAGACTTGGTACACACGAAACCTTCTAGGTGTCCAGAGATTTCCAAGGAGGCTGAAGCTCTCCTCGAGAAGGCGGGTTTGCTGTCCTTTTTCAAATCTTTCGATGGCTATGATGAAATCCTGAGCAAAGTGGTTGCTAAAATGTGGAATGAGGGCAAAATCTAGGTGGGCAACTGTTCCCTTACTATTTCTCCCAAGTTGATTGCTAAAGTGACTAGTCTTGCACTTGAAGGTAAAAGCTTTTTTAAACCCAAATCTGATTACAATCTTGAGATTGACTATTTTTTCAAAGGAAAAGGAGAACCTATTTCTCTTCATAATGGCTATGTTAGGTATAAGCTGCCCTCTCCATATGATGAAATTGTAGAACTACTCATGTCTTATATTACTTTGGAAGGTAGATATAAATTCATATATGGTTATCATTTTCCAATGCTAAACCATATTCGCAATGCAAAACTGTATAACTTCCCTTTCTAATTATTCTCCTCTCTGGAAATATCTATAACTTTGGTGAAGAAAGGAACTTTCATTATCCCCTTACACCAGGGCCTGATAAAATCCATCATTTGGCTGAGCACCCCCCTGTTGGGAAAAAATGAAAAATTTGGGGCCTCGTCTTCAAACATTGCATTGAGTAAAAGGTCTGGGAGTAAGGAACAAAAGGAGGATAGTAGTGATGAAACTGGTCAAGGGAACCCAGTGGCAAAATCTACCAGATCTAACATGGGTAAAGGGGGTGACTTGTCTCAGTTCAGGAAAGTTCAGTCTTCAAGTCAGGCAGAGGAGGATAATATCACTTTTATTTCTGATAAAGATCTTGGTGAAACCCCTTCACAGAAGGAATCCTCTCAAGAGAAATTGGATGGGGAAGCTATGAGTAGGGAGGATGCTGAGAGATTAAAAGAACAGGAGTCTTCCAAGAATACTGAGGAAGCTATCCATTGTCTTCACAATCTGAAAACTGCCCAGATGGAGCTTTTCTCGGCCTAGGAAACTGCTATCAAAACTCATGCCTTCATGAGAGATTTTCAGAACTACAAATTGAACAATGACATCAACAGGCACAAAATCAGTTTGCTCACCATGGATATCAAGGAGCTACAAGAAAAATTTGATAAAATGTCTAACATCATCCTCAATGAAAATTTCAAAAATGAAAATGCCAATAGAATGGAAATGGAGAAAGAGATGTTGAAAATGAAAGGAATCATCATGAAAATCAGAGACGCACATGTTCTTAATGGTAAGAGTACAATCTTCTATCTCAAATTGTTGGCAGAGATGATTCAGTCAATGGAACTGGCTAAATAAAAAGAGTTGGATGGCACTGGCCTAAAGGTGGTGATAAAATAACCCAACTACAAATACTGGAAGGAGACCATTGCAACCCTGGTCAAAGAATGGAATAGAAGCATAGAGACGGTGGACGAGTTGGTTAAAGAGAATTGATATGTTTTGGTTTAGAATCTGATGCTGGTTATCTCTTTTGTTGTTAGTATTTCCCTTAGGACTGCTATATAATGTATATTATATATAATGGTTATCTTATTCTGGTTTTTTGTTTTTGATATTATGGATCATGACTGGCCTTTGAAGATAAATACTTTGGCCAATATGTAAGCAAATGATAACCCTTTGTAATGGGGTAGGGTCCCCTCAACCCTAACTTTTACCTATTATAAAAATAAAATAAAATATAATACTAATAAATTTTAAATGATATTTATTAATAAAATACTAATAATATCTAATATTAATAAATAATAGTAATATTTAATAATAACATTAAAATAATAAAAATTAATTAATCAAAAACATTAATTAATAATAGTAATAATTAATAATATTTTTATCAGAAGTAATAAGATAATATCAATTAATAATTCAATTAAAATAATAATAATATATAATATTAATAAATTATATATAATAATATTTAACAATAATAAAATTTAAGTATTTAATAAATTTCAAATAATAGATAAAAAAGTATCAAGCAATAGGTAATATATGCAACATTAAATAAAATGGGCATATGCCTATTCTAAACATTCTCCTAAACCAATATAGAGAAAGAATACATATAATATTCAATATCTACAAAATAAATGAGAATCAGTAGCTGTCCATTCCACACAACATAAAGATTTCACCTCAATATCAAGGAATAATATTTGAATAGTGCAATATAGATGTAACCTCTATTCTTCCTATATTATTTTCCCTATATTTTCCTTTATAATAGTGGTTAGAAAAGGAATATATTCATTCTTATGCAGTTCATATAGTCTAAGATAAATAGAGATTGCATTTTACTTTACATAGAATATGAATCTTCCAATTCTCATATAACCAATATGAAGAAGGAAAAGATAAATCTATATATATTAAAATCCTATGGGAATGAGAAACTACCCATTCTATACAACATAAAAATGTAGCCTCTATTCTAAATATATGATGTGTGGCATATCAAAATGATAAAAATGTAAACCCTATTCTTTCTCTATTATATTTCTCTTTATGAGAATGGATAGAATGGGCATCTGCCAATTCCCATACAATTAATATGGAGAAAGAATAGAAGTTATATTTATATTTTGCATATAATGCGCATCTTCCCATTCCAACTTTTTTCAAATGTTCATTCTATACAACATCAAAAAGTAACCTTTATTCTTCATCTATGTTCCCTAAATTATGGAAATGAATAAATGTAACATCTATTCTTTCCCTATATTTTCATTTCTGACAATGGTGAGAATGGGCATTGACCCATTTTTATTCAGCTACTATAGAGCATGAATAGAGGTTACATTATTACTTTGCATAAAATGGTCATTTACTAATTCTATACAACATTAAAATGTAACCCCTATTTAAATATAAAGGAAGAATAGAGGTAACAAAGATGAGAATGCAAAGATGTCCATTCTCAGACCGTTGATATAGATGCGGAATAAAGGTAACAGATATGAGAATGAGAAGATGTCCATTCTTAGATTGTTAATATAGACGTAGGATAGAGGTAACAAATATGAGAATGGGAAGATGCCCATTCTCACAGAGTTAATATAGAGGCATAATCAAGGTAACGAATATGAGAATGGGAATATCTCCATTCTCACACAGTTAATATAGCAATAGAATAGAGGTAACAAATATGAGCATGAGCAGATGCCCATTCTCAGACAATTAATATAGAGTCCAAATAGAGGTAAAAAAATATGAGAATGATTAGATTCCCATTCTCACATAATTAATATAGAGGCATAATAGAGGTAAAAAATATAAGAATGGGTAGATTCCCATTCTCATAAAATGAATATAGAGGTAGAATAGAGGTAACGAATATGAGAATGAACAAATGCCCATTCTCACATAGTTAATATAGAGGCATAATAGAGGTAATGATTATGAGAATGGGTAGATGCCCATTCTCAGACAATTAAATTAGGATAAAAATAGAGATAAATAATATGATAATGGGTAGATTCCCATTCTCACACAAATCCTATAGAATCATAATAGAGGTAATGGATATGAGAATGGAAAAGTTCCCATTCTCACATAGTTAGTATAAATGCATAATAGAAGTAAGGAATATGAAAAAAGGTAGATGTCAATTCTCATACAATTAATATACAGGTGAAATAGAGGTAACGAATATGACAATGGGCAGTTTCCATTCTCATAAAACTAATATAGAAGCATAATAGAGGCAATGAATATGATAATGGGAAGAATAGAGGAAACAAATATGAGAATGGGCATATTACCATTTTCACACAGTTAATTTAGAGGCATAATAGAGGTAACGAAAAATGAGAATGGGCAGATTCCCATTCTCCAATCTCTATATTAACTATATGAGAATGAGAATCTACCCATTCTCGTATTTGTTACCTCTATTATGTCTCTAAATTTATTTTATAAGAATGGTCATATTCCCATTCTAATATTCATTACCTCTATTCTTCGTCTATATTAACTATATGAGAATGGGAATTTGTCAATTCTCTATATAACTGTATGAGAATGGTTAGATTCTCATTCTCTTACAACAATTATGAAGACATAATAGATACATCTATACTAAGGAAATATATCTGAATGATGAAACTATTTGTAAACTAAAAATGTAAACCTTTAATCTTCCTTTATGTTTCCTATAAGAAGATGATAAAACATAAATTTTATTATTTCTCTATATTTGCAAAGAGTTTTTTATAACGTCAAGATCTAATGGTTAGAGCATTACTGTTGTTAAGCTATATAAATAATTTATTTACAATGACAAGATCTTCTAGAGGGTATGTAATGCAACACTTTTTTCGGTTCAGCAATAGTTGTCCAACTAAGGTTACCCAACGACAACTAAGATCTAATTATCTTGTTGAGGCATTAGCTAGTGACCGTTAAGCTCTAAAATTTTAAATCCCTAACAAGAATAGAAAAATATGATGTAATATATATATATACTATTTTGGTATTATCTAGCAACCATTAAGATCTAAAAATTGGTATCCCTGGAATGTATAAGAAACTATTATTATAAAAAACATTATCCTATTGAGGTATAGCTAGCAACTGCTAAGCTCTAAAAATTGACATCCTTGGAATTCATAGGAACATATGTTTTAATTTTTTTTTCATGTGAAGGTATTAGCTAGTGACCAATAAACTCTAAATTTGGCATCCCTAGAATGCATAGGAAAATATGATTATAAAAAATTATCCTGTTGAGGCATATCTAGCGACCGCTAAGCCCTCAAAATTGGAATCCTTGGAATGTATAGGAAAATATGATTACAAAATTTTTATCCTGTTGGGGCATAGCTAGCGGCCGCTAAGCTCTAAAAATTGGCATCTCTAGAATGCATAGTAAAATATGACTTAAAATTTTTCATCATGTTGAGGTATTAGCTAGTGACCTCTAAGCTCTAAAAATTGGCATCCCTAGAATGCATAGGAAAATATGATGATTTTTTTAATCCTATTAAGGTATTAGCTAACGACCGCTAACCTCTAAAAATTGGCATCTCTTGAATGCATAGGAAATGTGGATTATTAAAAAATTATCTTGTTAAGACATAGTTAGTATTGGGGTGATAATTTCAAGTGGGATTTCTACCACTACGGTACACCCCACATTATTATGAAAATATTGTCCATCAATTTTTTTATGATGGTCTTTCACATTTAGGAGTGAATTGGCTCGACTGATTCACACACCCATATTATTTTGGGTGATCCCTCTCAGGATTGGCTATAAGAAATGATTACATTTGTATAGACAGACATCAGATTAGAAAGATCATTCTTCATAATCACATAACAGTATTATATTGTAAAACATTGAACGACTATGAAAATATCTCTATAATATACTGTAAGACCAAGGAGTGAAGTGGAACTGTTGGGTAAAACTTGTATTGGAGATTCTTAATACAGGAAGTGCTTTATTACAGTGAGGCTTTTTCCTTTGGGTTTTCCCACTTAAATTGGATGTTCTTTGTCTTTGTCTTTGTCTCTTATTTTCTTTCATCTCTCATTATTACATTTTGTAATCTGCACAACATAATCTATAATATTCGTAAATTAATATTATGGATTTATAATCAGTGTATTACTCATTCCTTATAAATCATAACATGGTATCAGATCTAGTTATCATGTGTGTGCATGATCAATCTAGAAGCTTTTGATTAGATAGAGTGAAGAAGCTTGAAGTCTATTTACGGACCTACAAATCCCTATTTTCTTCGCATTCATCTTCAAGCTAACCAGATTTAAAATTATGATTTGTGCCCAAATATTTTGTGAAAATATTAGTTAAATGGCTATTTAGATCATGTTTTAGCATTTTATTTCTTATATCTATGCTTTTACAACTTGTTTCATCTGTTTTCGATTTAAATACGTCATTTGTGAGCCTATTTTAAGTTTTCACATTGTCTATAGGCGTTAGGGATTTTTTTTCTACAAATGCGAAAGGATATTTGTAAATCCAGTTAGTTCAGAGCGTTTAAATCTGCCCCAACTTTATAATTCTTCATTTCTTCTAGATTTTCTTTTGTAAAGCCCGATCCAATCATTATTACCACGTGGCTTTTTTGTGTCACTTTTAATTATCTTTTTCATTTCCGTTAAAGTTCTATTGACTATGAAGCTTAAGCCAATCATTTTTCTCCATATTTCTCATTGTTATTTCTTCTTTAACTTTTTCTATCTTTGTAAAATCTGAGACAATATGATTGCTCCAAGTAGCTCTGTATTTCATAGTTTCAGTATTTTTATAGCTTCTTTTGTCATTTGCAAAGTTTGAGAGAATAGAATAGCTCCAAGTATCTTTGCATTTCACATTTTTTAGTTTTCTCTAAGTGTGGTAGTGGGTTATCCAATTAGATTTTCCATATGTTCACATTTGTCAGTTTTCTTTTTTTGGCAGTAGTTTATCTAATATAAATTAGCCACCTTTTCACATATTTATGTCTTTGTCAGACTTGCGAAAATTGATCCATTAATAAGGCTCCACGTGTGTCCAAGTTTTACCTTAGTATTTTTGGCAGAACTGTGAAGTGCGAACCAATTGAATTTTGACATGTATATTAATTTTCTAAAGTGTCAGTATTTGTAAGTGTAGACTCTGTATTTTGGGGTGTCAGTCTTTGCTCTGGCTTAGCCACTTATATTTTGACACATGTATTTTTATTTTGGACCCAACAATTATTTTAAATTTTGGCATATTCTGGGGACTTTAATTCCACCCAAGGCAGACTATTTTAAGTTTTGCAGAAAGATGTTAGGTGTCTGCTGTCAGTCGCTAGATCATTGAAAAGTGGCATTTTTTTACTAAGAATTTGTCAGTCTCTATCAGTTACGAACCAATTGAATGTTTCCACATTCCTTTGAATTTTTTTTCCTTTTTTTTAATCATGTTAGAGTTTAGAAAAGAAAAGAAATCAATTAACGAAACATATATATGGTTTTATTTTCTATTAATTGTCTTCTGACTTAGTTGTTGTACTGTGAAGTGTGATCTAATAGAAAAGTGAGATGTCTTTTACTTTTCTCAGTGTCATTTTTTATCTTATGTCACGTGTTTATTTTGTTTGTGTCACATATTTAAAATTTTCTTCATTCCATGGGTATCTAGTTTTTGCGTACTGTAGATTGTGAAGTTTCGTTGTATCACAGGTTTTATAATTCTCTTCATTCTATGGGTTTTCAAATTTTGTGTTCTACAGGTTTTCTAAGTTTCTTTGTCTTGCAGATTCTAAAATTTGAAAATCTTAGATCTTTGATCTATGACCTTTTGTGTCTTTTCTGTTTTAGTTTTAGATAGTTGTACGTGCGTATTTCTGCTAAAATTACATGTAACTTACTTTTTTCCTTTATTTGACTTCATTGATTCATTTTAGCTATATTTGTCTCCATTGTCGTGTGAGCATTAAAAATGGCTAGTTTTGCTAGTTTTTTTTATGGATAAGTCTCAGTTATTGAATGAAACAAACTATAACATTTGGAGAGTTTGATTAAAAGCCTATTTTATTGATAGGAAGCTATGGGATCTTATGCCTAGTATGGAAAAAATACCCACTGGTAGACAAGAAACCCCTAAAAATATTAGCTTCTTCTCTCAAAGACCTCAGGAAGCTCTGTTCATCCTTTTGCAAAGCATCAAAGATGAATTTTATGCATATAGGTCATATGGACTCTTCTTTTGATGTCTTGAAACAATTAGAGACTATGCATGAAGGTGATCATCTCTCTAAGATAATTAATCTATTTTTAGAGTTGTTTACAACTCCTGTGAAAAGGGGTGAGAAAATAGTCAATTATTTAGCTAAAATTAAAAACAAAGCTCAATTGGATGGCTGTAACTATGAATTATTTCAAGACAAGCTTTTATAATTTATTATTCAAATAAATATTCATGAAATTTATAGGAATTATATCTCAATTCTTAACTCTAAGTATCAGAATTAGAATGATCTGCCTGATTTAGAAACCTTGTCTTCTTTGTTAATTCAAGAAGAGTGTGTAATGGAAAATTTTGATTCAAAATAAACTGCTTCTCAATATTTTCTCTCATAATCATAAGTATGATCAAAATAAGAAGAATACTAACGTTATCCTTATCAGAATTCCAATATCAGATCAAGATTCAAATCCAATCCTAAGTCTAATTCTACTAAAAATAGTCGGAACTTTAAAGTCAAATTTAATGGCACATGTAAAAAATGTGGAAATTTTGGCCATAAAGAGTCTGATTATAGAGTAAAACCTTAAAAAATTGTTAAAAATACTAAAACTAATAAATTTAACAATCAAAATAAAGTTCAAAATTAGAAGCAAAATCATACAAATAATGTTCAGCAATCTATTTCCCTTTGAGCTTCAAATGACAATGAATGGATTCTTGATAGTGGTGCATCTAGGCACATGAATTTTACTCCTAGTATCCTCTCAGATATAGTTAAATGTGAGGAGAATATCTATCTAGGAGATAACTCCATCATTATATCTAAAAGTTGTGGCAATGTTAAATTTTAAAATGGTGCAATTAGGAATGTCGTGTATGTTCTTTGACTAAAAAATAATCCTTTATCTTTCTCTCAGCTAACCAAAGAAAATCGTAAAGTTTTTTTGCTACAAGATAAGTGATTTATAAAAGATAAGTTCAGTAATATTATTGCTTCTGGTATTCATAAAAATGGCTTGTATAAATTTGATGGATTTTTTTCTGAGTCTTGCTTTTCTTCCTCTTCTAGGAGTGATATTCAACTTTGGCATGAAAGGTTAGGTCATGTGAATTTAAAAATTATGTATGAAATTTCTATACTTAATCTTATTGTTGGTCTCCCTAAATTAAAATATGATCATGAGACATGTGAAAGTTACTTGTGTGGTAAGAAACATGCTGAACCATTTCACAAACATCATTATCCAAATTATTCTCAGTTATTAGAAATGATTCACAATGATGTGAGAGGTCCACGTGGATTTTCTTCTCTAAGTGGTGCTTTGTATGTTGTTTTCTTTACTGATGATTACTCTATGATGATCTGGTCTTACTTGATTAAGAAAAATTCTGATGTCTTGTATAAATTTCAAGAGTTTAAATATTTAGTTATGAATTATTCTAATCTAAAAATTAAAAGAATTAGAACTGATAATGGAGGAGAATATGTTAGAATTTTTTTGATGAGTTCTATGTCATGTGAGATTCAAAGAGAATTTACTACTCCATATTCCCCTCAGCAAAATGGCATTGCAGAAAGTAAAAATAGGATTGCTTTAGAAATGGCTAGGACCATGATTCATGCATCTAACATGCCTAATTTTTTATGGGAAGAAGCCATGGATTCTGTTGTCTATATTCTTAATAGAGTTCCTAAAAATTCCATCATACTCCTCATGAAGTATGGAAAAAGAAAAAACTAAATATATCTCACTTAGGAATATTTAGTAGTCTTGCCTCTATTTTCATTTTAAAAGTGAAAAGGAAGAAGCTTGATCCAACCTCTAAATCTTGTATGTTTTTTGCTATAGTTGTCAAACTAAAGGTTTAAGAGTCTATGATCCTTTCAAGCATGACATTGTTGAAAACATAAATGTTCAAGTCTTAGAAAAGACATTATGTGATGCTTCTTATGAACCCTTATCTACTACTCTTCATATAAAGCCTTATATTATTTCTCCTAGCATTATGGGAACATAAGTTCACGAGCCTAATTATCATGATCTAGATATGATGGATATTGAGGAGGATGTAGACACTAGAAATCCACACACTCCATAATTGATTAAATATTTTCATCTTCATACCATTTTACAACTTAATTCATCTGTTTGATTAATCAAACTTTCTGTTGCATCATTATGACCTCCTAGGCCATTTCCCCCACACCCCTTAAATTAATCAATTTAGCTCACATTTCCTAAATTCACATCACCCTCCTCAAAATTAATTTATTAAATAAATCAATAAATTAGTTAATTCACTTCACCCTCACATGTCACCTCGTGAAATTTTCCTAACTCATTAGTTATAACCAATATAAATAAGCAACCTTCTAAAATTATTACCCTAACCACCTCAAACGTATCCCTATAACCACTTCTCACCAGTTATGAATAGATTAATTTAGGAAGCCTTCTAATTATCCCTCCTATATCCTAACTACCCCTATCCACCTCTAAACCCTCACACTCGACATATCTAATTTATATAGCCATGATTCCTTTAAATTCCCCACACCTAGGTTCAAAATAGAAGGTTTATCACTTCATATCTCACCTTATCTCTAACTACCTGAAAATGCTAGTAATTATCTTGAACGCTGGAAATCTATAAATACCAATCTTTCTACCTCTCTTTGGGACTATTCATCACCATCTAGACGAACCAAATCATGATCAAGTTTTCTCAAGCATTCAAGCAACGTTGCCAGGTTATTATCAAACAAGCAATTTTCCATCAAATACACCCTTCAAGAATTTTGGGAGTTGTTTAAGGTCGTTCACCATCCAGACACCATCACGGGCAATATCTCATCACACATCGTCATTCAAATGTTTTTCTTTCTCTCTAATTTCATCCTTTTATTTTAAACTTACTTTAGTCATCTCTAGCCTCACTTTTTCTCATAACTAGATCATAATTTCATTTTAGACAATCAAATTATCTATTTTAGCAGTCTGTTAATATTTCATAGAATATCCTGCCATTAGCCTAATCGCTTGTGTTTCCTATGCTTTCTATTTACGTAATAATTAGTTTTCTTTAGATATATTATCAATTATTACATGCTTTTGTGTTACTAATCTTTGTGCCAAGAATATATTTTTTAGATGGCCATATCAGGAACTAATCACCCAATCACCAACATTAATTCACTTCTGATCTTCCAAAACCCTTTACAGTGGGAGAAATATGACCTACTACAGGACTTGGAGTTATGTGTCATCCATGCAACCCCCATTGATCACCTAAAAACCATCTTCGCATCTACCAAGTGAATTTGTGAAGCCACCTAATAATTTTGGGAAGCATACTACAAGGTACAGTGGATACAATATGACCTTTCATGGTTCAAATACAACCATGCAGATGGACTGGACATACCTAAGGACACAAATACTGCATCCAATTTAGAAGTTGAGTGTGAGATCAGCCTTGTGGATTTTGATCACGAATTTGCTTGTCAATACGACCTGGAGGAAGAGGTTCCTGATTTATTCATGGATGATTACATTGAGGAACCCGATTCATACTTCACCGATGATGATGACTTATCCTATTCAGTAGGCTCTAAATTATTTTTTGAAAACTTATATACTGACCTAGATTCTGACTTCAGATTCTAGACTTGTTACTTTTCATTATCATTATCAATTGATGTATGTAATAATCTAAATAAGTGATAATAAATTTGATCACATTTTCATATATCACATATTGTACTCCATTTTCATACATAAAACTTGAATGTTTTAAAATCAGGTTGACATCCATGTAAGGAAGTCCTTTGGCTTCTGGGAGCTTGCCTTTTCCAGGCAACCTACCTACCTATTTTACTAATTCCATTCTATGCAGTGTCTCTGATTTGCAAGTTTAATTTTAGGGAAGATATCTCAATTCATTCTTCTTGGAGTGAAAAACAATTAAACACCTATCACATCACATAGGTACCTTAGAAACCATACCATATTCAAGTTTGAGTCATTTTTTCCCTATTGTGATACCAAACTAACTGCGAAGGAAAACTTTTCCTCAAAATTCTGGCACACCCAGTGGGATGCTTGTCCCTTATTCTTCTATTTCATTTAAATCAATAAAATATTAACTATTTTCACTATGTAATAATCACCTATGATTAGCCTAATCACCTGCATTTGGGCCAATCACCCATGTTTTCCCTATGTGTTTCTCTTATGACATCAAAATCTATTTTCTACTTCATGCTTTCAGTTTTCTGTCCTATTTAATCTAGTTACAGGTTACTAAAGTTTCATTTATTATATTTACCAGCTTGATCACTACAAAAAATTTGCTAAAAATCTAAAAAACTAATAAGAGCGCTCTAACAGTAAGTCCTAAAACCTTCCATTTTGTATTTTTTCTTTATTTCCCTCATTGAAATAAAACATTTAATTTTGGGTCTTAAAATGAACAATTTCGTACTTCTTGGTCATTTAGCTTTAACTAGGATAGAAAATCCATTGCATCCACTTATCCCCCCCCACACATAACCAAATCACTTTAAAATAAAAAATGCATTCAAACAACCCCCATCTAGGTGAAACTAATTGGGATTTCATCACCCAACAAGGAAGCCAAATCAGTGTTTTGGCTGAGTATAATATCCTATCTGTTAGTATATTTTGGCTCAGCACCCAACTCCCTTATCACAGTGGGACCATGAAGTGAGGGGGTAGGCCCCAATATACCTACCCGTACCGGTAACAATATAAAGTTGGGCCTCACGTACCTTTGGGTATATCAAGGACTCCACCCTTAAACATACCCAAAACCATCCATAGCTTACCATTTCCTAGGACCCTCGTTAACCATCTTACACATTTCACTTTTTTCATAATTAATCAAGATAAATACTAAACAACATATTTTACTTGCATTTTCTTGTTGTTTGTAAATCAACCCATTTAATTATTTTTCATTTTCTAGGTGTTTGTGTGTTTGTTTATCATGGTACTTACTAGACAACAAAATTGTAACCAAACTTCCAAAAACATGTCTACTCCACCACCTACATTTCAACAACATGTCCTATTCTATACTACACCACTCCCTGCAGCACTTTCAACACCAACACAACAAAAAATCCCATATTATCAAGAAGTTACATATAATCCCTTTTCTGACACCCAATATCATTGGAATGAATTAGGGGTCAACTATAACAACGAAATGGGAAAACAACTCTTTCATTCCTACATCAATATCATGGTCAAATCCTTTATACATCTAGACCATAAGAAATAGAACATATCTTTTCATCTAGTCCTCAACCAGAAACATCCAAACTTCCCTTCTACAATAGGGGAGACCCCATCTTTGAATAAATGCTAGAATCAAACCCTATTTCCCTCAATTCCTATCTAGCAGCTAGAAATGTTCAAATGTAACCATTCACACCTCAACCCATTCCATACACTTACAATCCTTCATCTGTCATTACACATCTCATTAATCAAAATCAAGACCCTGTCATATAGTAGTTGTTCCCATAGAATTCAAATCAACCTGAAACACTAAACAATAGTCTACCTGAGATATCTACTAGCCCTAATATCCCCTTTGAAACATCAAATGAACAATCTTCCACCAGTCAACCCGAAGCATTTGAGGTCTCTCCAGTCCCCATTTATGACCTCCATATGAGTACATCACAAAATACATCTACCAAGTAGTCTACATCATCACAAAGTCTTTCTATAGGTTCCATACCTCCCCTAAGTAGTACCGCTACTTCCTCATCCACTCCGTCGGCCTCCTCACAAGTATAAATACCTCTACTGAATTTTGTGGCCTTTTCTATTGTTGTATCCTCCCAACAGGTTACTAGTCCTATTTTAAACATCACCATGTCCATCCCTATAACTACACCACTATTCAATACCAGTTTCATTGTTAGCACTCACCCTTTCAAAAGACATACCATAATATTCATATCCATTGATCTCCATCCTGCAATCTACACCCCTAAAAAACATTCCATAATAAAGTATCCTGCAATAGGTATTTTCTTCTGCTACCTCTACTTTTTCCTTCCAGTAGTAACTCACATATTCAAAACCACTCACTCATACATCAATACCATTGTAGTACCAATACATACAAGTCTCATATCCTATGGCCTCCCAAAAAGGTTCTCCATTTCATTAAAACATCCCACAATAGAACATCCCTTATCATCAAAGTATCCCTCAACAAAATGTTCCTTATCAAAAAAATATGCCACAACAACATAGACCTCAATACAACATATCTGAACAATACGTACCTCAAAAAACATTCCACGATATAACATCCCACAATAAAATACCCCTTTCCAACATAACATTTCTCAGTAGAGCATTCCCCAAAAAAATATTCCCTACCAGTAAGGCATTCCTCAAAAATATCAGACATACTCACAACCTAGTCCAGTATTTATTTTAACCTGGCTCATCCTCACAACAAAAAAATCAACCTGACCCTCTTCAAGCCCTTTTAAACCACATATCTAGTCTTGAAGCTGCTTCATCCTCATCCAAGAATGTGCTCTCTTATGATCAAATTTTTAATGAGACAATTCACCCTTCAGTACCATATAAACCATATCCACCTCACTGGGAACTTCCTAAGTTCATCAAATTTTACAGCAAGGAAGATCCCCAACAACACATTTGTGCCTTCCATCATGCCTGTTATCTAATAGCTCATGACCAAGACCTGATGTTGAGGACCTTTCCCATGTCCCTCGTCGGTCTTGCCTTAGATTGGTATAACAACATTTTACAACATTCCCTATTCTCCATTACACAATTTGACCATCTCTTCTTAGAATTTTTTTCCATAAACATAGCCTGTAAAATCACTATTAATGACCTATATGCCATCAAAAAATTTGAAGATGAATCTATTACTGATTTCATCACCCGCTGGAGAGGTGTAGTCAATCAACTATCCTTTTCATTGCCACAAATAAAAATAAACTGAATTATTCTATTGTGCATGCGCCAAAAAAATATAATCCCCATTACAAATCCCATCATTTCAAACTTTTGATGAGGCTTTCACTATGGCCCGTAAATTGGAATTACAAGCTCTAGAAGATGGATGGGTTAAGCTTCATCCCAAGAAACCAAAAGTTGAGTTCTTGTCTAAATCATCATTCACCCCCGATAAGTCAAAAACATATGCCAACATCATCATAGTTAAATCTGATCCCAAGGAAAACCCATTACCGAGTGCCCCCATCAACAACGTAGCTATACACATATAGGAGAGACTTACATCATAGTTTTTGACAAACTGCTTGCCTCCAACATGATATCTCTCCCACCTATTCGAGCCATCTACATATCAATATCTAAACCCATTTAGTGTTGAGTTAATGAAAATTGTAAATACCATAGGGTCAATGGACATGAAATCGAAATGTTTCACACTTTCCAATGTACTTCAAGATTTTATCAAAAAAGGTGAACTCCATTTAGACAATCCAAACGCACCCCGAATCAAAATCTTGACATATTTAAACAATTTTTTTCGAATCACCCCTCATCTTTAGATCAACCAGAAAAAAATGTTTTCCACACTATCAATACAATAAAAAAGTAGATCCTATCCCTAAATCCACCTCGTCGCTTATGGAATCAAAACTTGTAGAATCAACACCAGAATCCAGCGAGCCCAAAGCTAGTGAGCCTCCATCTACTTAAAATATTACTAAAACTATTCCCATGCCCTCTTCACATGCCATTACCAAATCCACACCCTCATCCTCTATGCCTCCTAAAACTACACCTAAAACCACATTTGATAAACAACCCAAAACACCCTCCACCTCAGGGAAATAGGACCCTTCTGTTGCATCCTCATCAACCACACCTAGTTCATCTAAGACTACAAAAGGACCTCATAAACAGGGTATTGTTCAAGTTTTTAAAAGTCCTCAATATGTTTTTCCGAATCAGATTCCTTTACATGGACCTCACTCCCTTATACATGTTAATCACCCTATTATTACAGGATCAAAATCCCCCTATCAAACCCCTACATTAATTCCATATCCTGTACCTTTTACATAGTCCAACTATCCTCACTAGCAGCCACCCATACAAGGTCCTTCACCTTCACCTATCACAGTCCAGTTATCCTCATCAACAACCTTTACCTATCACATAGTCCAACTATCCACACCAAAAGCCACCCACACAGGCTCTTCGTCCACCACTCACCACAACCAATAAATAAACAACCTGTGACTAAAAAACTTGTCTTACCTCCTCCTGAGAAGAGTATAGATGCTACCTTATCCCCATCTATGTCTATACCTAAGGGGCATTATGCCACTATCCTAGATGACCTCCTTTAGTGGTCACTTATTACATTACCACCTCCTAAGCCATCTGATCATCGTGGATGGAAACCTGTTGGTATGAATTCAATATTTTCTGTGATTACCATAGAACATGAGGCCATTCCATAGAAAATTGTAGGGCCTTTCAATTGAAAGTATAGGAACTTGGTAGTTTGATCTTCCTTCCCTCTCAATCAAACACAACGCCAACATCAACATCATCATCATCAAAACTAAAGAATCTATCCCTAAAACACCTGCTCATCAAGTCGGTGCCATAAACATTACCACCCGTTCACAAAATTATGAAAAATAGCCAACTGAGCCAAATAAAGGTAAAAATTTCATCGTTATACCCCCACCTATTGAATTATCAACTCCATCTGATAAATCTAATGTATCTATTTCCTTAGATCCTAATGAATCTAACAAAACACCATCTTCAAAAGCCAAAATTTCCATACAAGCAGCAACACCTCCTTTCACAGCAATACAGAAGGTTTCTATCAAGAAATTATACCAGTCTCTTGTCAGGATGTCACTCTATAAACTAGTCTAGATATCACCTTTTCATAAATAGGCCATGATAGAAGCCCTCCAATCCATAACCATACCAACCAATGATCCAATTCCTTTCACAAATTTTGTGGGTGCTCTTAAAACATCCTCCACTATATCATTTGAACCATCTAAAATTCCCTCCCTCAGACCAGAGGACCATGACCTACCACTCTTCATTACCGCTCAGATTAATGACATCCCCATCAAGAGGGTCATGATTGATAGTGGTGCCGCCATTAATATCATATCATCCCTCACCTTTGATCAAATCAAATTATCCACACCATAATCGCCCAAACTTCGGTTCCATTACAATCCTTCAATGACACTAACACATCCACATTAGGAACTATCATTCTTCTTATTAAATTCAGTGTTAAAACCCTGCTTGAAATCTTCTACATTATAGAAGGAGAATTTCAATACAACATTCTATTATGATTCCCTTGGATATGTACCATGTGTTGTGTTCCTTCCACCCTCCATCATTGTCTCAAATACAAACATGAAGGTCAGACTTTCACTGTCCCTGCTGATCCAAATCCATTCACTGACTGCTACATGATGTACCACCCAAATGACATCCTTGTACCTAAATCCACATCTGAGCCATCTAATGAAGCATCCACTAGTGCATCTATCCCTTCTTCCAAATTACCAGATGATTCCTCTCTTGGTGAGGCTGTAAAATATCTCATGCTCAGGGAATATCGTCTCCTCATGCTTAACTCCATCCCTTCACCTAAAACATATGGCCGCCCTGACAAGCAACCCATGTATGACCCAAACATAGGAGATGTTATCTCCTAGGTCTGGCTTATCTCAAAACAAACCTTGTCTATGGGGGACTTGATAATCCTCCATCCCATGTCATTAATCCACACCATGCCATGCCATTCATATTAAACTTCAAATATCTAGATAATCTGAACTTCGACCATATGTATCTTCATCATTGTGCATGGAGAGGTTTTGCCCTTGGGCGTTATGAACAAGGAACCCATGATCAACCCATCATGTGTTCCCTTAAATCCTATGAAAAAAGTGGTTTAGGTTATAAAAGGTTCACCTCTAAAATGTGTGAAGCCACTACATCTAAACTTTCCACCTTCGTAACTATTTCTAAACTAGAACCATCACCATCAATAGACCTTGAAGATCCCATGGACACAGATGACACTATACCCATCCCACCTAATTTTTTTTAATCAATGTTATATCTTTAGGGCCACTTACTTATCAATCCAATCACTCCACCAAATCATTACCTCTTGTTTGGCCAGAAATGGTTGAGGAAGATTCACCTACTGTAGATATCCTCCAGTGTCAAGATGACTAGGATATCCTTTCCCATATGGGAGCTGAAGACAATTTTCTTCATAAATCCCTACCATCTGACACACCAACTCTCCTTAATGAATCCACCCTCGATGTTAACTTAGGCACCCCTCAGGATCCTCACATAGTTAAGGTTGGTCAATCTCTAGATCCACAATAATTAAATGATTTCACGTTGTACTTAAAAAAATATCACCAAGACTTTTCCTGGTCATACAGTGATATGTCCAAAATTGATCCTAACATTTTCATACATAACATTGTCACATACCTCAATGCTAATTCGGTAAAATAGAAACTCTATAAAATGCATCCCCATATATATCTCCTTATTAAGGAAGTGTTGTAACACCTCTTATCTGCTAACTTCATCATACCCATTAATTATCCAAATGGGTCTCCAACGTCATCCCTATAACTAAAGCCTCGGGAAAAATATGCATCTGCACAGATTTCAGGGATCTCAATCTCACTTTTCCAAAAGATGATTTCCCTCTTCCAAACATAGATCAACTCATCGACCTAACAACGGCCACGAAATGCTTTCCCTCATTGATGCATTTTTTGGTTATAACCAAATCCTCATCACCCCCAATGATCAACACAAAACTTATTTCATCATCGCTTGGGGAACCTTCTGGTACTGTCATGCCATTTGGTCTAAAAAATGTAGGGGCTACATATCAACGTGCCATGACATACATTTTTCATGATCTCATCCATAAAATTGTCAAAGATTATGTTGATGACCTTCTAGGAAAATCCAAATCATGAAAAAAACCATCTTGATGTCCTTGAATCAATATTCACTCATCTCATCCATTTTTGTCTTCATCTTAATCCTGTAAAGTGTGTTTTTGGTGTCCTCACTGGAATTTTTTTAGGATTCATCATATCTATCTGAGGCATTGAAGTTGACCCAGTGAAGGTTAGAGAAATCATTGAGATGCCTCCACCATCTAATCTTAAGAAACTATGTATCCTTCAAGGTAAATTACAGTCCATTTGACATTTCATATCACAAATTTCTGACCATTGTCAACCTTTTCACCATCTTCTCTGCAAGGACATAGAATTTCATTGGGATTTTGATTGCCAGAAATCCTTCAATGAAATCAAACAATATATATTATCACCACCTGTGCTTATTCCACCTCATGAAGGATATCCATTCCATTTATATGTATCTACTTCAAAACATGTTCTAGGATCTATGCTTTCCCACCATGATAATCAAGGCCATGAACATGTTGTATACTACATTAGCCACACACTCCATGAATATGAAACATGATACACCAAAGCCAAAAAATTGGGTTGTGCGTTATAATTCACCACCTATAAACTTTGAAATTATCTCCTCAATCACAAGATGTATGTCATCACCAGCTTTAATCCACTTAAATCCATGCACACTAAACCTTATCATAATGATCACATAACTTGATGACTTATGCTCATGACTGAATTTGACCTCGAGATCATATCTTAAAAATCTATTTAAGGTCAAGTTATTTTAGATTAGCTCTCTGATGCAAACCTTTCATATAATCAAATACCTCACGAATGTTTTCCCGATGAATCCATCAACAACATTGATGAACCTGATTTCATCCCCATTAAGATGACCCTCTTCTTTGATGGTGCTAAGTTCCAAGAGGGTGGAGGAACTGGAGTCGTTATCATACCCCCTGTAACATCCCACTTCCATTATCATTCAAACTTAACTTTGAATGTATGAACAACATGGCGGAATATGAATCCTTAATCATGGGTTTAAATACCACTATTCTCTTAGGTGTTCACATCCTGGAAATCTATGGAGACAGCTTGTTGTCAGTTAGGTTAAAGGATAGTATCAATTTAAAAATGAAATCCTTCAAAAATATAAGGCTTTTGTTGAGTTTCTTCTTGGCGCATTTGATCATTACACCATTCAATCCATTCCATGATCTTCTAACAGGTTTGCAGACACCATGGCATCCCTCAGATCCCTTGTCCCTTTTGAAACAGAAAAATCAAGTGATAAGACTAAAATGTCCATGGTTGTTCAATGCTTAGATCATCCTTCACATCAAAATGATTTGCCTTCCATCAATATCATTAACAACAATCCACCTGATCTATGGTACACACAAATATATGATTATCTCACTGAATGTAAATTCCCATCAGATTTATCACATGGAGCTAAATGGTCATTTCTCCAATGTGCCACTCACTTTGTCATCATAGGTGGTATCCTGTATAAGTGTAGTTTCGATGGTATACTATTACGGCACCTTAAATCACATGAATCAACCATAGTAATAGAAGAGGCCCATGATGGCATCTGTGATGGTCACTTCAGTTAAAAAACCATCACTAAATGTGTCATATGGCTAGGGTATTACTGGCCTACCATCACCAAAAATTATTGTGCATACATAAAGAAATGCGTCAAATGCCAACTCCATTCAGATCTCATTCATGTCCCTAGTCAAGCATTACAACCCTCTTAGGACCTATGGCCTTTCTCTCAATGGGGTCTAGAGCTCATTGGCACAATCAATCCAAAATAATCCCAACAACATCATTCCATAATCACAACAAATGAATACTTCTCTAAGTGGTTTGAAGCCATTCCTTTAACCTCAAAAATGTCATGGCCTATCATCAACTTCATATATCAAAGCATCATATGTCATTTTGGCATCCTGCAAAAGCTTGTCACAGATAATGGAAAATCCTTTTAAAATAAGGAAGTTAAAAAGTTATGTGATACATTCAACATCAAACTTAGTTTTTCATCACCATATTATCCTCAATCAAATGGACAAGCTGAGGCCTCTAAGAAAACACTCAATAAGATCCTCATGAAAATAGTAGATGATGCAAATAGGAATTGGCATCTCCAAATCCCGTTTTCTCTCTAGGCTTATCAAAATAGCATCCACACACTAGTGGTGCTATGCCCTATTCACTTTTCTATGGATCCGAAGCCATCGTACCTCTTGAAATTCAAATTCTGTCACTGTGTATCTCTCAAATATTTCATCCTTCATGAAGAGTATTTCCAAGACCGCTTAGCACAACTCAAATTATTGGATGAAAAATGTCTAAAAGCCCTCGAACATCATTAAGTCTATCAACAACGTATCAACAGAGCATACAAAAAATATGTCAAAGAACATGAATTTAAAATTGGTGATCTTGTACTTAAAGAGAATCAAAATTTTACTACATTAGATTAGAATAAATGCTGAAAATTTTCCCCCAATTGGATTGGGCCATACATCATCACTCACAAGTATGGGTCAGGAGCGTATCGTCTCACTTCTCTTAATGGAGAACCTGAAAGAGAACCTTTGAATTCCTTGCACTTGTGGCATTTTTACTATTAAATAATTAATGGTCATGACAATAGTTACCTCTAAACCCTATCACTTCATCATATCATTGCAATGATGTGGTCATCCGTCATCATCCTAAGTATACCTTAAAGATGAGATCCACAGCTCTATCCACCACATATTTTACATGGAGATGATCCTTCCTTTTAAATCATTGCACCCATCCATATCATACCAATCAAACATGACATAGGGCATGTATATGTAGTTTAGGTATGCATTTTATCCCCTTCTTTAAAAGGTCTATTAGGGGTTTTTCCCTCATCTTCAAAAACATATGAAAATTATTTGGATGATTCTCTTATCAAAACATCAAAATATAATAGATTGATTCCTTAAAGGAGAGTTATTTTCAAGACTAAAAACAAAATTAAACTGATCCCTTGAAGGATAGCTACCAGTTAGGATCATGAACAGATCCCTCAAAGGATGGCTATCCAGTCAAACATAAAAATATAGACCATACCCTCAAAGGATGGATACTCATATGAAAGGCTTCCCATATTCATCATCCTTTAAAAATAAAAATCATCCAATAAATATTCTCACATCGATCAACCTTCCCATTAGAGGAAGCTTCCCGCATCAATCATTTATCTTCAAAATAATATAAAAAGTTAGGGAATCATCCCTTTGAAACCTTTGAAAAGGAGAACCCTTTTTCCACATTGGTCTATACACACAAAATACCTTTTGTCATCCTAGAAAAATATTTTCACTTGAACTCACAATCTATCGTGAATTGTGTAACTACCCATTGATAATCTTATTTAACATTTATTAAGGCTACAAGTGTGAGTGTTATTTGAGACCAGTCACGTATATATGAAATTCCTAATGGGGCAATTAGTATATTTTTACTTCATTTTATTGAAGTTACATTTTTAATTTATCACATGTTGGATCACATTTTTAGACCATTAAAATCAATAAAACATTCAACCACATCTAAAATATATGTAACCAAGCATTTTAGCATATTACATTCATCAAAATCCATCTAAAATATTAACACTTTTTCAAGTAAAAACATATAAAATCTAACACATAAAAATTGTAATGCCATTAATCCATCATCATCATCATGTATATATAAATCAAGGTTTGGTGTACATCATAATCCATGTCCAAACATTAATATATGTCCTCATCATACAAAAAATTGGCTTCTATGAGCCTATCATATTATATATAATCATGTAGTAAAATAAACGTCCCCAAGAATAGAAATATCACCACCCTATCCTCCGGGTATATGTGTTCCTCTAGCTACACTGGCATCTCTACCTCCTCTAGGAGCACTCATGACAACAACCTCATATTCGGCTCCTCCATTTCCACCATCCACTCTCCCTAGCCTTTGAGGCAGTCATCCCATGCTCATCGCACTAGCACTAGGCCTCATTGTTGTTGTGGCTCCCCCCCTCGCAGCCAAGTGATCTACATACAATGTGGCATCCGGGTAGTTCTTGATAACCAAATCCACATATTAATCCCTCTCCACCTGCACAATGTCATAATGTGCCACTGAAATCAAGCTGGATGGAGGAGGTGCTGGAGATGTTCCCCTCTACCTACCATATTGATCCATCACTGATAGCTCCATGCTAGATATAGAAGGGCCTATGATTCCCAAGGCCTTCCTCAGTGTATCGATGTGTCCCTTGTAATTTTTTCTATCAGCAGAGGCTTGTACAAGATATGCTTGGCGGCTATCTCACTCCAAAATTAATCCGTCCCTCTTTGTAATGAGGGTATACTGAACACCAATCAAATCATCACGCTCTCTCTGACTCATGTTCATCTCACCCTCCACTCTGACCTTCTCAGAAGTCACTAATACAATGGTAATAGCTATCTCATAATCTCCCTCCTACTCATCGTCATAATCTGGCTCTGAATATCCTCCCTGTGATCCTTCCTCTACTCAAGCACGTACCCATCTCACTCGCTTTGCATCTCTCTATGCTACTCGGACTCTATTAAAACCTCTCAAATTTGGAGCCCACTATGCTATATAATCGGGGGTAACCCCCACATCATCAATCAAAACAATAAATCCCTCCTCCTTGGGGAATGTAGCCCCTAGAAACTCCTCAATAAAGGAAGGTATTGTCACCACTATCCTCGTAGTATCTACATCTATCTCCTCCCACCTATATTGAATGAGCTCATGAGGAACTCCCTGTTGTAGTCCAAACTATCTCCTAACATGTTCAAAATGCAACATTTTGTGCTCACCTACCCTATGTGCATATAGCCATATATGTTTCTGTAAGAAAATAAATTCTTGTGGGTACTCGAGCCATGCCGGTAAATCCAAGTATGGTCTCCACACAACATCTCCCACCTGTAGTCCAATCAACAAATCCCTATAAAATATAGATCTCCTCTTTTTCCCTACAAGGCCTCTATCGAATCTCCACCTCATAAAACCAGGGTGCTGATCATCGATGGCCCATGGTAACCTTGTTGGTCGAGTAATAACTATGTGCTCTAATTTCCACAATTGTAGCAAAAAACTAATATCAATACCATAAAGTTTGTGAGCCTTCTAGGCCCAAAACTCCCTGAATGTTTATGCAATAAGAGTGGCCCCCCACTCAGAAATAGTTTGATGCTCCATCATCTCATTAATAACCCCTATCATCATCCACAAAAAATGACCACTCCCTGAATCAGGAAAGGCATGGCACATGATAGCCATCATCATCATGGTCATCCGAACAAGGCCTACTCTAACATGTGAATAGGCATGGCCCTAAGAAAAACCCACAGACTCATATATGATATCTCTAACATCGTCACCATACAACTTAGCTATCACGCCATCCCTCTTTTCCTCAGTAATGGTATACATTATAGACCCGTGGATTGGTAGTCTCAAAATATGGGGCACATCCTCTAAGGTAATAGTGATTTGACCCGTAGGTAACCAAAATGTGCTGGTGGAAGAGTTCCACCTCTTTAGCAATGCCAAAATCAAACCTGGAAATCTGTGAATCTATCTATAAAACCTCATGGAACCAAAATCTTCATCATCCACATGAGCCCAATCCTCATCAGACATATCAATCCTAGCCTCCTCCAATATCAATTTCACCTCCACCTGTTAAAATGAACAAAACCAAAACTTATTATGTCAAAAACACCATCAATAACATATCAAAAATAAAAAATCACACCAATATTTTTCACCATCAACATCTAAAACATCAGATATTTCTACTTCACAGAAACTACCAAAAATACAGATGAATCACCAGGTATTCATCCCAATCACCAACGATTCTGCTACAAATCACATGTGATTGCATCAATCATCATAGATTCTAGCTAGGGCACTCATATGCCCCAAACATGGCCATGAGATCCTAAAACAAATAAAAACACACACAAAAATAGGTTTAAATCTGACTTACCTTAGTTATTGGTGGTTTTTGTTGTCTATTAGAGGATGTCATCATTTCAAATCTCCCAAAATCACCTCGAAACACTCAAATCGATTCGAAAAAGACATTTTTACACCATGGTTAAAATAAACAATCAAAGAACTCAGGTAATTATAATACCCTGTTTTACATTGATCCAATCATCGTCAGTTTTTCCTCGAATCGTGAGTGATTACCCTCAATGCCTACAATTCACCCTGTTTGTAACAGAAATTGCTACTTCCACCCATAAACTCAAAAAAACACCCTATACACTAGTTTTCCAATTTCAAAGGACCCAAACACTCAGGTCAATAAACAAGTACCAACTTTTGGGAGTGATCATATGTCTATGGGACACATGCCCTTTGGATCCCATCACTTGATGTTCCACATTAAACTAAGCCTACCTACATAGATCACACGTCTATAGACATAAGCCCATTGGTGTCCCTATCAAGCCAATCCATCGGCAACACACTCTATTTCATTATCCCCTTGGACTGGGGAAAAATTCAAAAAATAAAACACATGTAAGCAATTGATGTTTCATGTATTGCGCTATAGCCAAAACACCCATACAACCAAGATACTTTCAATCATTTTTGTCTAACACCTTGTTAAGACATTAGACAAAAAGGGGAAAATGTAGACACCAAAAATCCACACCTCGTAATCAATTAAATATTCCCATCTACATACCTTTTTATGACTTAAGTCATCCATTCGATTAATGAAAAAAATCGTTGCATCATTGCGACCTCCTAGGTCATTTCCCCCACACCCCTTCAATTAATTAATTTACCTCACATTTCCTAAATTCACTTCACCCTCCTCACAATTAAATAATTAAATAAACAAATCAATTAGTTTATTCACTTCACCCTCACATGTCACCTTGTGAAATTTTCCTAAATCACTAGTCTAAATAAACAACATTCTAAAAATCTTACCCTAACCACCTCTAACTTATCCCTATAACCACTTCTCACTTCTCACTAGTTTGGACTAGATTAATTTAGGAAACCTTATATTTATCACTCCTCTATCCTAACTACCCCTATCCACCTATAAACCATCAAAATCAACCTCTCTAAGTTATCTAGCCATGATTCCCCTAAATCCCCCACACATAGGTTCAAAATAGAAGGTTTATCACTTCGTATCTCACCCTAGCTCTAACTTCCCGAAAATGTTGGTGATTCCCTCAAACGTCAGTGATTCCCTATAACATTGATGATCTATAAATACCAGGATTTATGCCTCTGTTTGGGACTATTCATGACCATATAGACTAATCAAAGCATGATCACATTTTCTCAAACATTCAAGCAATGTTATTAGGTTCTTATCAAACATCATTTTCCATCAAATACACCCTTTAAGAATTTTGGGAGCTGTTCAGGATCATTCATCTTCCAGAAACCATCACAGATAATCCCTCGTCACACATCGTCATTTGAAGGTTTGTCTTTCTCTCTGATTTCATCCTTTTATTTTAAAATTACTTGTTTAGTCATCTCTAGCCTCACTTTTGCTCATAAGAAGATCGTAATTTCATTTTAGACAATCCAATTATCTCTTTTAGTATTCTGTTAATATTTCATAGAATCACCTATGATTAGCCTAATCACCTGCGACTCCTGTGCTTTCTGTTTACTTAATAATCAGTTTAATTTAATATTTGTTATCAATTATTACATGCTTTTGTGTTACTAATATTTATGCCAAGAATTTTGTAGATGGCCCATCTTAGGAAATATTCATCCAATCACCAACATTATTTCACTTCCGATCATCCAAAAACCTTTACATTAGGAGCAATACGACCTACTACACGACTTGGAGATGTGTGTCATCCATACAGCCCCCATTGATCACCTAGAAACCATATTCACATCTACCCAATGAATTCATGAATCCACCGAAGAATTTTTAGAAGCATACTACGAGGTACAATGGATACAATCTGACCTCACATGGTTCAAATACAACCACGAGGTAGGACTTGACATACATAAGGACATAAACATTGCATATTGGTTAGAAGCCAGGAGTGAGATTAGCCTTATGGATTTTGACTCCAAATTTTCTCACCAGTACGACATGGAGGAAGATATTTCTGATTTCTTTGTGGATGATTACATTGAGGAACCCGATGCATACTTCATTGAGGAAGATGAATTATCCTATTTAGTGGGCTGTAAATTATTTTCTGAAAACTTAGATATTGACCTAGATTTTGAATTCAGATTCTATACTTGTTACTTTTCATTATTATTATCAGATGATGTATGTAATAATCTAAATAAGTGATAATATATTTGATCACATTTTATATATCACACATTGTACTCCATTATCATAGATAAAGCTTGAATGTTTTAAAAGTGGGTTGACATCCATGTAAGGAAGTCCTTTGTATTTTGGGAACTAGCCTTTGCTAAGAAATGTACCTACTAATTTTACTATTTACATTTTGTGTAGTGTCTTTGATTTGTAGGTTTAATTGCATGGCAGAGAGCTCAATTCATTTGTCACAGAGCACAAAACAATCAAACACCTATCACATCCCGTAGGTACCTAAGAAACCCCGCCATACTCGAGGTTGAGTAAATTTTTCCCTATTGTGATACCAAACCAACCGCGAAGGAAAAAATTTTCTCAACGGAGGAGTCATCTCAAAATGTATTGCGTCCCAAGATTCATAAATGGGCTCAAAACCTTGTTAAGGATTCTAATCATGCTAGTCTTATAAAAGTAACTATAAGTTTGAACCATAATCTTTTGAAGAATCCTGTCAAGATGATAGATGGATTCAGGCTATTAAATATGAATACAATTCCTTGATTAAAAATAACACCTGGGAAATAGTCCCTCCTCATAAGTGAAACATTATAGGATCTAGGTGGTTATATAAGAAAAAATATAGCTCTATAGGAGTGTTGGCAAGAAAAATTTTTAGGCGAAAAATTTATGGTTTTCTTGCCAACACTCTAGGAATCTAAGTCCCTCTATTTAAATAGTGGAACTCCTATATATGCATGGGAAAGAAAGGTGAGTTTTTATCTGGGTTGGCCTTGCTGTTGGGGATCCAGCAGGGGCACTCCAATGTCCTTGTGGAAAAGCTAGCAATCTCTTGCTAGAGAGGACATTTTCAAGAGATCAGGAAAGGGAATGAGAGTATGAGGTAGGGGAACTAATGTTGTAAGTATAAAATCAGAGTCTTGCATACATCAGTTAGAGGTTTCATCACATGCATTAAAATTAAGAAGAAACAACTCTGTAAATAACAATAAGACTGATTAGAATTTATGAGCACAAAGTATCAATAAATCCCTCATTCAAAAAAGGCTAGAAACTTCTTCTTCTTGTATTGATCCTTAAATAAAAGTTGTACATAGTGTGAGAATAGAGGAAATTAGAGAGAAAAATGGCTAACTCTTCACTCGCAAGTAAGCAAAAGCTCTCTCACAAACTTACAAGAATACAACCAGTTAGAAGAATTTCATAATCAAAGCCCCTTTGAACGAGGATCTCATTACAATTTATAGAATTTCGGAAGTCTCTTTGCCTATCCCCATTGACCTTTCATATGCCTTGAAAATTTTCACATTCTTAGGAAAACATTAAGTCCCCTTTTATAACTTAAAAGTGACTTATTACATTGAAAATAAAGTCATTTTTAATTAATTAAGGAATTATGAAAAAGTGTAACCCCAATAAAAAATTAAAATGTGGATGAGAGATAAAGTGGGGGGAGAAGAGAGAGAAGGAAAAGAAAGGATGTTGCTCCTAATGAAGTTGGTTGATTTTGATCATTGGAATGCTCCAAGGAGATGAAACTCTAAATCTCTAAATCCTTGGCCTCCTAAAAATATCCTTAAGAATTGCACTCAATACCGAATTTTTCTCTGTCCCACGCCAATGAGAAGATACCCACTCCTTTGAATTCCTTGTTGTGAATGATTCACTCATGCTGTGAAAAAGTTATTGTTGATGAGAAATTTCCTTTTGATGACCTACAGACACCGCAAACTAAGTGTTTAGAAACACTGTTGATTTATCCCAATGGTGACTATTGGCATTGCTCATAGGAGATCCACTTCAAAGAAGCCAAGGATGGAAATTTCCATCTGTGATGACCCTTTGCAACATCATCGTATTCTATCGACATATGTCCTAGGGAATGATACATTTGTCCTTACAGGTTCTAGGTACTAACGAACATACAGGTGAAACTATGTATGGCTCTTCAAAATTTGCTAATCTTTAATGGAGTAACTTACTATTTTTAGTAAGTGTAAAAAGAAGATTTTTGGGCCTCAACCTGCCTATGAAATTTTGAACTTCTTCCTCATATTGTATTCCTATCACCTTCTGGACCAATATTCTACTTTTAACAGGTGCTTGTTGGATCACTTGATATTTTTAGTAAGTTTCATTTTCAAGCTGAGGTGACCTTTCCAATGATTTTTGCATAGAATACATCCTATGTGTTCATCGTCTCCTCCACAACTTCTTTAGATGATGGCTTACCTGAAATAGTGGTCTCCCATATAGAAGGCCTAGTATTTTTAGTGAGTGTGCTTCTAGTAGCTGGATCATAGTGGAATGAATTTTTCTGACATGGGTGTTTTCCCAATATCGCCCCTCTGATAACTCAAGCTTACCCGATCAATAGTTTGTGAGATTTTAAAATTTTAAATTTTGCACCTAGCAGCTACAGACATGATAGCCATTAATGAAGTTTGAAAATTCCAGGTTATGTTTTCTCCTCTGATCACAACAAAAATTATATTTTTGATATGGGTTTTTCTTTCTCATTCCGCCAATGAATTTTCTCTTCAAACCGATCGTCGGTTGATCGTGAAATTGGGTTTTTGTTCTTGTTGTGCAAGAATAAGGATTTTTTCATTACAAACAATATATGATACGAATGGGAGATTTGATACCAAGATTTTTATGGAGTCAAAAAATGGTGAAGACAGAAAAAAACCTCATCTCGATCTGTGCACTGGTTTATAAGATATATTGATTTCTTCATCTCATGGCTATGGGGTTTTCAGATGAATTTCTCTGGTTTTCTCTTCCATTCTTCATTCCTTTGATCAACCTCTCCTCTAAGATTGTTGTTTTTTCATGGTGTGGAGGATTTTATGAAGCTGGTTCAGAGTGTAAAAATGGTGGATTGGGTATCTGGACAAGAATGGATAGAGCTATGGCAAGGTGTAAAGTTGTGAAGAAGAAATGGAGGAAAAAAATTCTAAGTGCTAGATTTGAAATATTCAAAAACACATACCAGGGGTGGGGTGGATTTTTATGTACCTGATGTACCTTTATATAAATGTATGAAATGGTAATCAAATTTTACATCATTCCTCCTTGCGACAGTTGTCAATATTTGGATGATTGAGCATTAGGGCTAAGGAGCTAGAGAAAAGCATCTGGGGGCTGAATATTGCACTGTAGAAGGTTGCATTGATGACCTGGGGGACATAGGGGTTGGGAAAATTTTGATGTGCCTCATGTCCCTTTTCCAAAGGGATAAAAGGGTCATCATTTTCCACATCATGCCAGGTTACGACACTTAGCGTGATCTAAACGAATGAGGGGATATTCTCCGGTAAGCTCCCGAAGCTGAACCGATGATGTAGAGAGTATCATAGGTGACAAGAGGGGAAAATAGGATTGGGTGCATTTTATTGTCCCCTATTTCCCTTATCTAAAGGGATGAAAGGGACATAAAAATTTTCCAAGCTCCTGGAGCTGACACGTGTCCTCTTGAAAATTTGGCTAAGTGTCGAACACGTTCCTTGAGCCAACTTGTGACGACGATAACTCAGGCTCCCAGATGAGTTCAGAGGAAAATTTCTATATGATATTGACTGAAAAACACTCAATTAATTTAATTTTGATGTTTTTGAGCTCCAATTCTTACTACATCACCTTGAAATTCCCTCTTTTTTCTCAAGATCACTAGTTGTACGCCGGAAGAATGAGTTGCCTAGGGAAGTGTATGATGTTTCATGAGGTCTCATTTTTTCCAAAATTTAGGGAATGGAAAATACCTTCCATAGGTAATTTTTGGGATATTGAATCTTTACAAATCTCTAGAATCCTTTCTTGAAGCTCAAGCACTCCTTCGCAGTGTATGCTCCTTTAGGCCTGAAAACCCACTTTTACTGAATCAACTCCAAAAAGGTTCTATCAAATTGATACTGATTCCTTTAAACTCTTTGGAACATTTCAATCCTCATATTTTGATGATGCATTTCCCTTTTTATTCACTTTTTATTTTTAGTAAGTGCACTGCGGGTGTCAGATTGCAACAAAACAAGCCTTGAGATTCTGGGTTTTATTCTAGGGTTCCAGGATCCAAATTTTGGGTAATTTCTTCATTTGAACAAGTGGGAAAATTATATTTTTATCAATGGGGGAATAATAGTGATAAAAAACACATCCCTCCATATCCCTAAAAATAGGGACTTCATGGCGCGAAAACTAGTTTACGTGAAACTAGATTTTTCAACGATCATTCACTCCAATTTTCGCGTGATCTTGCCCACTGGAACCTTGATAAGTGGAGAGGTATCTCACTTCCTTTTCCCCTAGTGTTCTTAATGTGATAGGTAAGAATTATGATGAAAAAAAAATCCTCTATATCCCTAAAAATAAGGATTTTGTGGCGTGAAAACTAGTTCATGCGAAACTAGATTTTTCAACGATCATTCCCTCAAATTTTCACACGATCTTTCCCACTGGAACCTTGAGAAGTGAAGAGGTAGCTCACTTAATTTTTATCTTCTATTATTAATGGCATCCATTAATGTATTCTTCAACCTCTAGATATCATAGAGGTGGTGATGGAGGAGAATGAAGTTATTTATAGTTGAGAATGAGAGGGAGGCTAGGAAAAAACATTAAGGAGAAAAATTTTAGGTGCACGAGGAACCACAAGGATCAAGTGGACTTGGCGAATTTTTTTCCCCTATGTATATTTTATAAATGGATGAAAGGGACATCAATTTCCACTTCGCGCCTCATCGCGACACTTGGTGATCATCTGTGCAGGGAGAGGGAAGGCTACAACTTAGCTCTCGGGGGCTTAACTGGAAAACGAGAGGTCATATTAGTGTTTTGGGGGCTCAAAAAGGGTTGGGTGCATTTTATTGTCCCCTATGTATATTTTTTAAAGGAATGAAAGGGAAATAAAAAATGCATCAGATTCCTAGAGCTGACACATGTCTACTTCAAAAAATGACTAAGTATGAGAATTTGAGATTGAACTTGTGAAGGCCATATTTAGTTCCTGATGGAGTTTTAAGGTGAAATTATATATGAATTTGAATTAAAATGAACTTATAAATCCAATTATGGGAGTTAGAGCTCTTGATTCCTCCATTTGAGCCCTAAAATTCTAAAAAAAAAATCTGGCTCCCTGGGTAAGCATGGGAAAAATTAGATATAAACCTACTGTGCGCTAAAGTTGTTGTGAAAAATATGATTTCACCATACTTGTAGGGATATGAAATACATTTTTGAATGATGTATCTTGTTTATCTCATAAATCCTTCATAGATCTCATAGAATCACTCCCCCAAATCTCAATAGCATTTTTAGGTCATGTGCGTTGCATAAGCCTTAGAACCCTATTTTTTTTATGAATCTTCCCCAACTCATGCAAATCTTTCATGAATCTTCCAAAATAAATTTCTTGACATTATTATACCTTCAGATTCATCTCCATATTGGATTTTTCTCCTCCATTCCACTTCATAGGGGGTTGTACCAGTTCCTGGGAAGGCCAGTGGTCAGCCCTTCCCAACACTGCCTAAAATTGGCATTCTTCAAGAACTCCATAAAATCACCTAGGGGGGATTGACTTGAATTTCCTAATTCACCTTAGGGGAATGAGTTAACATCCTCTCATGAGTTCATTGGAATGAACTGGGTACAGGCCAGTGTGGAGGATGGGTTGGACTTGGGGTGTCTCTGGAAAGGTGATGGCTTTGAAATTTTTCGACACAGGGGTGTCATTGTCCCATGCTTCAAAAAAATGTAAATTTTAACCTGTTGCACATTTGCATAGACAATAGTTTGATCTAGCTTAGGGGACATGTGTTATGGAATGAGTGTAGTGAAGACATGACATGGAGGAATCCCATAATCTCAACTTTATAGTATAATGAGCCAGTGCCTTATGCATTGGTCCCTGCAGAGTTGTGTACAACTTACGAGAGAGAAAGATAGAAAAGAAGGATACATACACAAAACAAAGGAAAGGAAACACACCACACACAACAGAAAGGAAAACACACTTCAATAAGAAATGGTAATTTATATGTAGGGGGGTGAGAAAAATAAAAATGTGGGGAAAGAATATACACATACCTAGACAATAGGTTGAGAAAAGTACATACCATCATGAAATAATGGACTGAAGTCTAACCTTTGAATCATAAAGGTTGTTATTTGATCAAACCACGATATCAGTGATGGATTTGTCATGGATTTGAGAAGAATAATAGTGACCAATGATGACATCTTCATACTAGACACTATGCACTAAGAATGTTCTTGTCATCCTTTGAGAACTTAGTCATCTTTCTTGAGATTCTTGCCTCTCGAGGTTTCCTCTTGATATTCTATGTGAGCATGATACACCATTCCTTCATACTTTCAAAATTGGAAATGATGACCTCATCATGGAGACATTCTTCATTCTTGGATGGTTTCCTAAAATCATCTCCTATATTAGCAAGGTACTCAGGAGGAGTGAGAACAAAATGATTTCCTTCTCACTTGAGGACTTCTCTGGACATCTTTCTTTGTTGTTGTAGGCGAGTACTTTCCAAAACAAAGGCTATATTATCAAATCGAAGCCCTTAATCTTCTCCTAGGAAAATATTTCAATATGGAGATATGTTCAAGATATATTGGGGCTTGAACAATGGTGAGAATACTCTGATTTTGAATGATAAGAATCATGCCCTTTCATCCATTGTTGTTCAGAGAAATTATCATCAATATCCACTTGTTTGGAGTCCATTTGTATATAGTTTCCAAAGTTGCAACCCTAAATTTATTCATAGAGGAATCATTTTCCCTTGAGTGTATTTTTACATATGAGCTCTTGTTTTGTGTTGTTGTAGCATTCTGAAGCGATGGGAACAAGTTGATCTCGAACACACTTACAAGAATCTTGCAACTCCTTACTTTTTCTTGAACAACTCTCTTCACTGTAAGTCATCTCAAAATTTCCCATACTATCTTCTCCTATGGCAGATATGTTGTTTTCAAGATTGGGGACCTCTAAAGGAGAGTCAAGTAAAATTCCTTATTTTGCACTCGTGGACTTCTTTGTATGAAGGAAAGTACATATTTTCAACTCTACCACCACCACCCATAGCATCGGGGAGGACATCAAGTTTATCCAACTACTCCATCTCACCCATCAAACATTGCTGTACTAAAATGGGAAGTACAAATTTATTCACACATGTATTACATTTCCATAGCCCAAGTCAAGATTTCAAGACTGAGTTGAGTATCTTTAGTTTCCTCTACAGCCTTCAAGATTTCTTGCACAGATGATTCTTCCAAAATTTTCCATAGGTAATCACTATTCATTTCTTCGTGGGAATATTATTTGTGTTGTGTCTTCTAAGAGATGATTGAAAATATTGATCCATCCAAGCCCATTGATTCATTTGGAACATCCTCGCTCACTCCTTTCCATGCTTTGTGTTGTCCTAAGATTCTCTTTCTTGTAAACACAGGCATACTTGATTCATGACAAATCCTGACAAGGAGAAGAGGTCCATGCTTTGTGGGAAGGGCACTCCTTCGAGCTGAAAATCCATATCATCTTCTTGATGGGAAGCATAGGACCATATTGGGGTGGAAGTATGGGGAGAACTCTCAATTCTATCTTGATCGTCCATTATTGAATCTTCTTGTTCGTATGAAAAATTAAAGGCTTTGTCTTCATCGAGATGATCACTTGGCTCCTTGAGTGAGAAGAGATTGTTTTCAAATTGTTCGTTTTCCTTGGCTTCATAAAGGAAGTGAGATTCTTCGATCATATCATCGATGGTTGAATTGGGAGGAGAATCTAGTTCTTTGAAAATTTCCATTTCTTCATTCAACATTTCTTCATCACTTGAAAGATCAAAATAGGAGGGAAAATCATCCATGAACATCTTGAATTTACCATTTTTGGTCCATGATGCAGGATTGATCTCAGGTTCTTATTCACATACCTCTATTTCATCATTAATCAAAGGATCAAAAATTGAAAGGATATTATTCGTGCTTACTTCAAACTGGTCATCTTCAATCTCTTCATCATTGGTGAAGTCTTCATAAAGCATTGAATCATCCATTATTCAACATGAATCTTATTCTCTTGAATCTATTTCTCTTCCAATGGGTTGTGTCTCAAGCCAAAAAGAGTCAATGAATGGTGGTTTCACATCCATGTCTCTTTCATCATTGTCTTCCAATATGTTGATTTGATACTCATCAGAAGGTTCAAGGATAGGATCTTCCTCAGGAGCATCCAAGAATCTTCCAGGGATGAACACCTCGTAACGTGGATAATCATCAGGATCCTCTTGAGCTTATTCATTATATACAACATGAAGTGATTCAAGGTGTTCATACCTTCTTTGTAAAGATAAATCATACCTCCAAATTTGATGATAGGCCTCAGGGTTGGAATTTCCTTTTATTATGCTCTAGAGCCTTTCCACATATTCTCTTTTCAAGATGTTCATTTCTTCATCACCATATGTGAGGAAGTCATCTATTGAGTGGCAGAAGAAATATAATCTTCTCAATCTTGCACTGAGTTGCGTGAGGTTGCAAAATTCTTCTTCAGTGGATTCTGAATCACCTTGTCTTTCCTCATCTTCTATAAGAGCGGTATGATTCTCATCAAAAGGCTCCATGATAAGATTTTCTTCAGCAGTGTTCAAAAACCTTTCGGGGATGAACACCATGTAGTATGAATGATCTTTGAGATCTTCTTCTACAGAATAAATCTCATCTTCTTCTTCCTTAATATGGGCTGCTTCAAGTTACTCATACATCTCTTGCAACCCTTCGGCATATTTCAGCATTTTAAGGTAAGATTTGGGGACTTAAATTTCCTTGCATTGTTCTCATGATTCTTTCCATATACTCAATTTTTAAGACTCCCATTTTATCATTCCTATATGCAAGGAAATCATCCCAAGTGAGGGTGATGAAAGACATGACTCCCAGCTTTTCATTTAGTTGGGCATAATTGAGAGCATTACCTTTGGCATTTTCTTTATCTTCTTGGGATGCACGCAAAATCTTGTATCTTCTTTGTGCCTCTTTCAACCATTCCTTATCTTCTTCTTCACCGGAAAGTTCTATTTTTTGCACATTATTTCTTGAAGTAGGAGACCATTTTATTGTACTTGAATTTTCCTTTTTGTAAGGACAAGTCTAGAACCGTGGTTGATCGACGATCCTCTTTTCCAGGAAGACATCTCCTTCTTCTTCTTCATTGTCACTCATTGGTACATCACTCCAATCTAGAAATTTATTCATCGTAATGTAGAAATGAATGTGATAGGGGTTCGTTCCTTGACAAAGTCGCCTTCAAAAATGATTTTCTATTTAAATCTATTTTTTTGTTTTATTTTTAATATTTGATTTTTTTTGGATTTTTAGACCTTGTGGTTGTATTTTGGGTGCAGATGCTGCCAAGTCTACCCCATGGTGGGTGTCAAAAATGGTTGGCGAGAAAAAATTTTGGGGGACAAATTTATGGGTTACTTGCCAACGCTATGGGAATCTAAGTCCCTCTACTCAAACGGTGTAGCTTCTATATATGCATGTAGGAGTAAGATGTTTTTTTATCTAGGTTGGCCTTATGGCTGGGGATCCAATAGGGGCACTCCACTAACCCTAAGGCAAAGCTAGAAATCTCTTGCTAGATAGGACTTTGTCAAGAGAGTGAGAAAGGGAGTGAGAAGCTCATTACAATATATAGAATTTTGGAAGTCTCTTTGCCTATCCCCCATTGACCCTACATATGCCTTGAAATTTTTCACATTCTTAGGAAAAAATTAAGTCCCCTTTTATAACTTAAGGGTGAATTATTACATTGAAAATAAAGTCATTTTAAATTAATTAAAGCATTATGAAAAATTACAACCCCAATGAAGAATTAGAATCGAGGGGAGAGAAAGTGGGGGGAGAGAAGCGAGAGATAAGGAAAAGAAAGGATGTTGCTCCTAATGAAGTCCACTGATTCTGATCATTGGAATGCTCCAAGGAGATGAAACTTTGAATCTCTAAATCTTTTGCCTCCTGAAAAACTCCTTAAGACTTGTACTCGACGTCGAGTTGTTATTTGTCCTATGTCGATGAGAAGATACCCACTCCCTTGAATTCCTTATTGTGAATCATTCACTCATGTTCTGGACAAGTTTTTGTTGAAGAGAAATTGGCTTTTGATGACCTAAGAACACCATGAACTGAGTGTTTATAAACATTTTTGAGTTATCCCAATGGTGACTGTGGGTGTTTCTCATAGAGATCCACTTCAAAGAATTTGAGGATGAAAACTACCTCCCGCGATGACCCTTTGCAACATTATCATATTCTATCGAAATATGTCCTACAAAATGATACATTTTTCTGTACAAGTGCTAGGTACCAATGAACATACTGGCGAAACTATGAATGGCTCTTCAACACTTGTTATTCTTGAATGGAGTACCTTACTATTTTTATTAAGTGTAAAAAAAAGCTTTTTGGGCCTTAACATACCTATGACATTTTGAAATTCTTCATCATACTATATTCCTCTTGCCTTCTGGACCAATCTTCTACTTTTAGCACGTTCTTGTGGGATCACTTACTATTTTTAGTAAGTGTTAATTCTGGACTGAGATGACCATTTCAATTATTTTTTCCTGTGATACCTCTTTTGTGTTCACCGCCTCCTTCGCAGCTTCTTAAGTTGGTGGCTTACCAAAAATAGAAGTCTCCCATGTAGAAGGCCTTCTATTTTTATTCAATGTGCTTCTGGTGGTCAGATCATAGTGGAACGAAGTTTTCTAATATGGGTTTTTACCCAATATCACCCCTCTGAAATTTCAAGCTTTCTACTTAGTGGCAGCTACGGACATGGCATCCATTAACAAAACTTGAAAATTGAAGGTTTTGTTTTCTCCTCCAATTGCAACGAAAATGAAATTTTCGATATGGGTTTTTCTTTCTCATTCCATCGGTGAATTTTCTCTTCAAATCGATCGTCTATTGATCGGGAAATTAGGTTTTTTGTTCTCGTTGTGCAAGAATGAGGATTTCTTCACCACAAAAAATGTGTGCTATGAATGGGAGATTTTTTACCAAGTTTTTACGGCAACTGGTTTGCAAGATATATCTATTTCTTCATCTCATGGCTACAGGGTTTTCAAGTGTATTTCTCTGGTTTTCTCTTCCATTCTTCATTCTTTTGATCATCTATTCAATACCTTGAAGACTCGAGAGGCAAAGTTACTTTATCATGGTGAGAGGAACTCATGAATATGGTTCTAGAACTTCTAATCAATTCTGGATCTAAATGTTTGGACAAGAAAGGTTCCCTTTAGACCCAAGTCTAATGATGTCTAAGCCTACTGTCAATGAAATTTTTGTAACCAATGCTAAGCTTCAAATCTAGCCTAATTACCATATATTTACTTGATTGCATTATCCAAGGGTCCACATATGTTGTTGCTCCCAATGTCCTTTGACCTAAATAATGATAATTCATCTTTCATATCCATCTCACAGTCATGATCTGGACGATAGAGCCCCCATGGCTAGGAATTTTGGTGATCATGCACACTGGGGATTACCATATTGCAATGCAGATGGCCATTGATGACCTAGGGGCCATAGGGGGTTTCAAGATTCATGTATTTGATTGAAGATTACCAAATTGACAATAATGTTATCTAATTTCCTGACATCCACCGCTTCTACACTTGGCAAACCTACCAATGACTGAATGGATAAGTTAAAAAATTTCAATGATCCATGGGGGCTAACTGACGATGAAAGGGTTTCAACCTGTGAATCCTCTTATAATCATACCTACCACACACTACCTTCTTCTAATTCTTCAAATCATCCCATTGGATTCCATATTGGTGCTACTATTCTCCTCTCATTTCCCATCACATGTTATCACTTGAAACTGATGGCTAAGTGTTGTACACCTCATTTCCTTGAGCCAGATTACATGATGGCGATTACTTTGTTGGGCCTTGTGAGCAATGATAATACAAGAAAAAGTATAAGTAATCCAATAACAAAAAGAAGACCTCTCTTAGTGTTTTCTTGCAAACCTCAAGATGAGATTGTTGAAGTGTTGCAATTGTTGAATCTCTTGGATTTATTTGATTTTGGTTGCTCAAAATTTTCTTCCAAATGGAGGAGGAATGCTACACAATATTGAACATAAGGATGCAGATTAAGGAATGGAAAATGAGGAGAGGTTTGTTGTTATTTATAAGGATCATTTGTGAAGGATATACCTTACTATTTATAATATATGGAGAGCCTATGGAGTGTACCAATATTACTAATGAGATCATGAATGCATTTTGTTATGGAAGTTTTAATGGATTGAATATCCATTGAGAGACAATGCGAATTGATTTGATGCCTTCAGAAATTTGGAAAGTTTTCATTCGAGGATTGTGGTTGTGCGTAATTTTTTTGCTATCCACTTTGTAGGGTTATAGAAGTGGAGTGGATTGAGGTAGTTCAACTTGCAGTGACATAGAAGAGCCTTGAGTGGAGTGTGAGTAGATAAACAAATTCCACGCTTTCAATTTTAACTAATTAAATTAGCTAAGGGATGTGAGTGAGTAATTAAATATTTAATTAAATTAGCCAAGGGTCATAGGGGTATAGTTTAAGCATGATTAGAATTAATGTAATTAATTCTAAAAGGATTTGAGCATGACAGAATTAATTTAATTAATTCTTAAAGGGATATGGATTGGCATGTTATACATAGGATATTGATAAAAAAGAGTAGGCTAGAAATAAGTATGTATTTTTAGGGTTTCTATATTTCCCCCTCTTTAAAGTGTTATTACAAAGTAATAGTGTTTTAAATATAATAGACACATGTAGATCAATGAGTGGGTGACAAGAAAGCATGGTGGAGTTTCTTGATATGCCATGGTGAAGTATTTAGATTCCCTAGTGATTTTTTATGTTAAGGGGGTTCCCCCAATAAGCAGTATGAGTGATGCAAAAAAGTAGGGACAATTGCTTGATAGGAAGAAGGAAATGGCAGATGAGTCAAAGAATATAAGGAAGATGGAAGGGATATTTCTTGTATCATGAGATTTCATTTATATAGAAAAATTTAGAGAAACCTTATTTATTTGTCTCACAATAGAGTTATCACCATGATTATGAAAGAATCATGATGTGTAACTCATTATGTGTATAAAAACACACACACACAGGACAACAAGCATAAGAAAACAAACCTAATATACATAGTACATGTATTCACCATGGTTATAAATAAACTAATAGAGGAACATAATTTTGGTAATTGGTCCAAAGCAAATAAAATGATAAAAAGGAAAGAAAACCCAACATACATAGTAAAAGTATGCATCGTGGCTATACACAAGCCAAGATGATAAAAAAGTACTTACAAGTGGTCCAGAAATAACAACAATGTAACACAAATTAAAATAAAGACAATTAATTATGCCCTTAATTTTTTTCAAAGTGATAAGTAAGCATATTTGAATTCCCCCAAGAAATAATATATGTAAGGGGATTGGACTTGGAGAAAAATTAGATCTAAGAGTTACTACTCCTCATGAAACTCTTAAATTAGATCTTGCTAAAAATTAATATGGGATTAAAAAGGGCCATTTTCCCCAAGTAAGGATACTAACATGCAAGGGAGATGATTGATTTGATATGCCTGAAGAAAGGATACTAACATGTAAGGGATAAGATGATTTGTTGTGACAGTTGTAAAATGGTTGGAACGACCACTGGGGTGGGAGTTAAAAGTTTGATTTCATTGAATTGTGTTGGTTTCTTAGGATTTTTGATGTTTTTGTAATTTTTTAGAATTTTTTTATTATTTGGATGATTTTTCAATTTTTTAATTTTTTAATTTTGATGATGGTTGAATTTCTAATATTTTTGAGAATTGACTTAGGAAAGAGTGCATATTCTAAAATAAGGAGAGTGGCATGGTAGGTAATGTTAAATTTTCCTTAGTGAATAATTAAGATGCCCTAATGAGTTTGAATCTGCAAGTTGATTAGAGTTCTGCTATGATTGGTTGGGCATCACAGTGAAGTAGTGGATAACAACTTGATAGGAGAGAAAAGAAGATATGGATAAACATCGATAAGAATGGTAAAGAAAAATAGTTGTTTTGGTAATGGGAGCCAAAAATAGGAGTTAGGGTTAGAAGGTTATAAATAGAAGGGTGGGAGGGGTAACAAGCATTGCATTTCCATTTTCCATTAGAATCATTTTTCCATTTGTGTGAGATTTGAGCTCTAATTTCTAAGATATATGGCTCACCAATTGTAGTGGAAATATCATGCAAACTATTTTCGAGAGTTTGGGTGGAGACAAGATGAGGGGAATACTATAAGTAGCTAAAATTTGTGTTTTTGATGTAGTTATTTCTAGTTAGGAGTAGGATGATAATGAAATTAAATGCTAGCACATGCACTTGAGTGCACTAGTGCGGCACATGAAATTTTATAGCATACGAGTGTACATGTAAACATTCAGCTAATGGCATGAGCATGATGAGGGTAATGCGCTAGTGTGTTAAACGTGTTAGCATCAAGGTAAGAGCATGAGGTTGAAAGTGGTTTTGTTAGTGTGAATGAACTAATTCTGAATTATATATGCTAGTGTGAATGCACTAGTGTTGAAGAGTACATGTCAGCTTATCAATGGGTGCACTAGCGTAATTAGGATGAGTTATAATAAAAAATTTTAAGTTAGGATAAAATATTGATGATCTAACATTAATTTTGAATGATTTTTAGTAGATACTATTATCATTAGACACGTGAGAGAATCATGGATGGTTGTGGTCATTCTAGAGGAGATGATAAAAACTGAACTATAATAAACAACACCAAATAACAAGAATATAGAAATTTATTCATCTAGAGATAGCTTCTTATAAAAATGCTTAATCCTATAATCTATAATTCAAGTCTTATCACTTAATATTCCTCATATCTCTCTTCATGAATCTCTTAAGCTTATCCCCTAGGATCACTCACACTCAAAACTAGCTACGTGAGTTGTTTATTCAACAACTTCACTCACACACAAATATTAACTATATTATTAATTTGAGTTGTATTAACTCATTTTTAATAATATTTCAATTTATTATTAATGTCACAATATATTTGTAACATTCACTCCCCTATTATTAACATTATTAATTCCCAATATACACTCCCCTAATGTTGACAAGGTAGAAAAAATAACCACACTTCCTTCTGTAGCTTTTTTCCCATGCGTGCTCATGATCTGGATGGTTTTGTAGGACAGCCAACAACCACAATAAGGATGGTTTTACAGGAAAACTAAAAACCTGAAAAAAAAAAGGATGGCCTTATAGGACAACCAACAACCTAAAACAAAGGATGGTTTTACAGGAAAACCAACAACCCAAATATCACAATGCTGCTTTTCCTTTGTGCTTTCATCTGTTCATTATGTCTTTCCTTCAGGGAATATGTAGGAACCACTGCTTACTGAATACAAACTAAATAAAGTGAAATTTGAACAATGAGACCATGTTCCAGCTCCCCCCCTCAATGTGAACATTTCACTTATTCAAATAGGAACTCTGAAATCATATTGAAAATTTGAAATAAAAAAACATACACACACACTGCCACCATATAGCTTTGTTCAGGCCCCATCGTTGGTGACTAACGAGAGTTTGGTGATTGATCTCTAACCTTCATTTCCTCTCGTCCTCCATTAATCACACTACTTACTCAAAAAATTAGATGTTGAAGCTCAAATCTACACCACCTTTTGTTGATGCATCTTCCCCACAAATCTATGCTTTGGTTCTGAAATTCCAAAGCGGGGGCTATAGGGGCAGTAGCTCGCTAGTGGGGTCAAGGGGATTTTTCCCCTTACAAGGTCCTAGGGCAGCATTCCTTGGGTGTGCTCCCTGTTTTGCAATATAGGGCAGAGGTTGAGCAGTGCAGAGTCCCCGAAGACAAACACATTTTCCTTCTTTGAAGTCATCAAAAATATCATCAGAAATAAAATAGTATTCAACTCATTCTCCAATAACATTGGACGTCAGGTAACACCAAAAATGCGTCCATAAGGCTAATTTTTTTTTTTTTTTTAATTTATTTTACGTACTTTTTACAATGACACAATTTTGGTGACTTAACTACTGATAATTATTTTGAATTTGAATCTTATTGACAATTGACACTAACTTCACAATGACATATGATGAACTTTAACAATGATGATGACTCTATTACACAAAAATGAATTTTTTAATAAGAAAATTACGTAAGAATATTAACCTATAAACGACATAAAAATTAAACATATAAGGCAATAGACACAATATTGACTCAAACAGGATATTCAACATATGACCAACTCTTGTTGGTTTACATTATAGAGTCCAACACCTCTAATAAACTAAAGTGAAACTTAATCGACTCATGATACAATAATTTATATGTTTTCATAAAACCTAAACAATTAAAATGAAATTACTAATAATCTAAATGACTTAACAACTCACAATATTTCCACAAGTCGTGGAAGTATCATGTTTTGGCACAAACCATGTATTTATTTACTTGTTATTGATGCCACATATTCCAAATGTAGGAAATGACTACCGTCCCAAGGTGGAAATCCGATGCAAAGTGAGAGTTTTTTGCCAATACAACTTGAAAATACTACACCAAATCTGAGTCCAAGGTTGTTTACCACCGAGATGGTGACAAAAACAACAATGGAGATTTGAGCCTGTGGATCAAAAGTGGTGCCATGGTTACAGTGAAATTGGATCTCTTGAGCATTTGGTAATATTGAGTCACATGTAAAGAGACTTTCCATGATCCTCAGACCATAAAAAGACATTGTGAAACAAAGCAAGTCGATGAGAAGGAAATTCAATGTAACTATGGTTTGTTCGTAGTAGATCCACTATAATCTGTTGTCGATCCTACGTATGCCATAGAGGGGATCCAAGCTGTTAGTATTTGGAAGGCCAACAACGTCTAGATTCAATACAGATGAAAAAATGATCTACCCAATGAAGATGTGATGTAGAAAAATAGAACAAATTACTTAAAAGACTACGTATTTTATGACACAAAACATGTGGACATACAAATCTACAGATATTTCATCTCAAACAAACTTCATAACTAGGGAAAATCAAATCCATGAGGAAACTCTCTTCATTATAGATCTGCCTTATGCATACACATTTTGCTTTAGGAATCCTACAAACTGTTGAAGCCAAGCTCGAGTCTAGGAAAATAAATTGCTAAATGTGAATGCAACAAGAATGGAAGGCCAACAGTGAGTAGTTATTGTAAAGATGCACACATAGATTGAATCGGTAGAAATAAATATTTGAGTAGATTTTACATTTTGAACAGCCCGATCCAATAAAATTTTATTTACCAGGTAGTATACACTTGCACAATATTTCTTCAGGCTCCTCATGAAAATATAAATCTCATTCGACTGATCATGCTCTGATACCATTGATAAAAATTGCACAATAATAAAAACATCAAATATTATAATTTAGAAACTGAATTCATTCGAGATATCAATAACATTGATAGAGTTTACATTTATAGTAGTTTTATTTCCTACAAAGGTGGAGTAAACACTCATCTTCAATCCCTCATATCTCTCTCCATGAATCTCTCAGTCTTATCCCCTAATATATATCACACCAAAATAGCTACGTGAGTTGTTCTCACAACTCACCAATAATTAAACTATTACAACTATATTATTAATATGAGTTCTATAAAATCATTATTAATAATATTAAAACTTATTTAATAATGTTACACAATATTTTGGTAACATAATTTTCTAGGCATGCTTATATTTCAAGATCATAAGTCCATTATTGCATCTCAATCTGAGTATGATGTGAATTTTCTTAGAATATTTAACATGATTTACTGTGATAATGTTGTCATTCCTATTGAATTTGGTTTAAATTAGTCCTAAACCCATGTGTGCTAAATTTTATCCTACTCTTTATAAATAGCTAGTTGATAGTCTAATTTATTTGACTATTACTAGACTTGATATCTCATATGAAGTAGGAGTTGTTTCAAAATTTATGCAGGATCCTTATGAGGATCATTGTAAAATGGTAAAAATAATATTGAAATATATTAAAGGAACAATTGATTATGGTATTTTTACTCTTCTTTTATTTATGCACAATTATTTAGCTATTGATATTTTGACCATGCCGATGATGTTGTAAATAGAAATTCTACTTATAGATGTGTTTTCAAGTTGGGTGTAGGTGTCATCACTTGGAGTAAAAAGAATCAACCCATAGTGTCTATATATTCTACTGAGGTAGAGTATAGAAGTGTTATGGAAGCTGTAAAAGAAGCTATGTGACTAAAAATATTGTTGGATGAGCTACACATGGGTGTCTAAGGGAGCACTATTGTTTTATGTGACAACCAAAGATGTATTAATCTTGCTAAGAATATAGTTCAATGTCAAAGGAAAAAGCATATAGAAGTTCATATGAACTTTATTAGCGAAAAATTCCTAAATGGTGATATTGATCTCAAGTTTTGTTTAACTAAAGATCAAGTTGCAGATATCTTCACAAAGTTGTGTTCTGTAAAGTTCTACAAATTTTGTGCCTTTTTAGGCCTATCAGATTTTTCATTGAGGGGGTGTGTATAAAAATACCACCTCTTAACATCCTATTGTAAACTTCCTGTACTTCCTCTATTTTGTAATAAGTAAATAATCACAGTATGTGAGTTTACTTGTAAATCCCAACAAATCATTAGTTATGGGTATGCCTTGGTTTATAAAAGGCTCTATAATTTAATATAATTATTCATAGATAAGGAACTGGTCCTAATAATTTTTGTATGGGAATATTTGTATGATTTCCCTTGTTTGCATGCTAGCATGAATCATTATTGTGATTCATGGATCTTTAAATCCTTTTGCAGAAAAAGGTAAATCTTTCATATCTTGTTTTGTTTTTTCTTCCCACTTAAAATTAAGGGTGAGTGTTGGGGTGATAATGTCAAGTGAGATATCTACCACTGTAGTACACCCCATATTATTTTTAAAATATTTTCCATCAAATTTATTATGATGGTCTTCCACATTTAAGATTGAAGAGGCTCGACCGATTCACCCACTCATATATATTTAGGTGATCCCTCTCTGGATTGGCTATGAGAAATTATTACATTTGTATAGACTGATATCAAGACAAATATCAAATTGGTAAGATCATTCTTCATGATCACAAAATGGGATTTTATTGCACAACATTGAATGAATTTGAAAATATCTCTACAATATACTGTAAGACCAAGGAGTGAAGTGGAAGTGTTGGGTAAAACTTGTATTCAAGATTCTTAATACAAGAAGTGTTTTATTATAGTTGGGTTTTTTCCTTCGAGTTTCCCCACTTAAGTTTGGTGTTCTCTATCTCTGTCTCTATCTTTGTCTCTGTTATAGCCTTTCATCTCTCATTATTACATTCTATAATCTACACAACATAATCTATAATATTCATAAATCTATATTATGGATTTATAATCAACATATTCCTCATTCCTTATAAATCCTAACATTTAGAGACCACTAAGCTCTAAACATTGGAATCCCTGGAATGTATAGGAAAATATGATTTAAATTTTTTTTCCTGATGAGTAATTAGTTAGTGACCACTAAGCTCTAAAAATTGGCATTACTGGAATGCATAGGAAAATATGGTTTAAAAAAATATAAAATTATCCTATTGAGGCATTAGCTTGTGAATGTTAATCTCTAAAAATTTACATCACTGGAAAGCATGATAAAATATGATTACAAAAAAAGTATCCTCTTAAGGTATTAGCTAGCGATCACTACAATCTAAAAATTGGAATCCTTGGAATGCATAGGAAAATATTATTTAAAGAAAATTATCTTATTGATAGTGACTGCTAAGATCTAAAAATTTGCATCCCTGGAATGCATAGGAAAATATGATTTAAAAAAAGAATGGGATTGTTTTTTCTTACCATATTTTGTGAGGATAGGTTTCTCATTGTGATGATCATTTTAACTATTATTGTCAAAAAAGTAATTTTAAAATTACATATGTTTTTGGCCAACAACATATACTAGCGACCCATTTCCTTAAAAAAATTCATAATTTCTTTAAGTCAGTTTTACATATTCGCTAAGTAATACCTACGATTATTTTTAGGAGGGTCTTAAAATTTACCCTGATGGGAAAATTCCCATTCTCATAAAACTAATATGAAGAATGAATAAATGAATCTATATCAAGGAAATATATTTGAATGGTAAAACTATATGCAAAGTAAAAATGTAACCTCTATTCTTCCTCTATATTAATTGTATGAAAATGGGCATATGCCCATTTTGTCTCTATATTAACTATAATCTGATGTTATATTTTTTCTCTATATTAATTGTATGAGAATGGGCATTAAAATATGTCCATTATAATAACTAAAAAGTATAGAATCATAATATGTCTATTCTAAAAATATTTGGAAAAGTCACATGCCCCTTATTTCTATCATTGTTACTTTTACGAGAATGTGCCTCATCCATTTTATATTGCTTGTACGAGAATGAACATATAATGCCTTACGAAAATAGAAGAAACATAAATAAAGTAATTAAGCTCTATGGTTGTATGAGAATGGTCATCTTCCCATTCTAAATATTTTCATACATGTATTTTCCTCATTCTACCTATATGTTGATTTTATAAGAATGGCTATAATAGGTAGCTTTTGAGATAAATGCTTTCACTATAAAAAAAATTAACAAGAAAAATGGCTCTTATTTCCAATACCCCTTACAAAGAAATTTCATGTATTGATGTTGTTAAAGACTACGAAATAATGGATGAGGAATTTTTTATTGAAGTTCACAATCATGAAAATTATTATAATTATTTGTGGTTATTTCATTCTTTATCATACGAACATATACCAAGTGGTATTATTTTGAGCATAAAGTTCAAGTGAAACAAATAGACAATGCAACAAAAACATGCTCAATGCTTCAAATGGAGTTATATGTTTCTCTATTTAATAAAATAGCATGAAACTATCTAAACAACATCACAAATATTCCTGCTATAGTCATGGTTGGAAAATAGAGCCATATATCGAAGCGGACAAGATTGGTGTATAAAATAGTCAAAATATTTATGCTAGAATTGTAAGTACATAAAAAAAAACTTTATCAATATGCATTTACTTCATCTTTTACCCATTGCTTGAATATGGATAAGGAATTGGGAAAAAATACATACCAAAATGTTTACAATGTAGAGAAGACAAAAAATTTCTAAGCTGGAAAAATATACGTTTGTATCACACTTCCAAGACCTCAATGGATCTACAAAAGAAAAATATTTGTTAAAGCTAGCACAAACTAAAATTTAAAAAAGTGAATCTACAATATTTGAGGAGATTCAACATTTTTTATTTAATGAAAAATATTTCAAAATTGATATTGGTTGTTTCCATCAAGCTCCTCCAAATTACCAATATTGATCACCTGATCCAATAAGTGTTATTCTCCTTATTAGCTCTATGTTATGAAACCATGTGCCTTTTCAACAGGATGCAATATTGTTTCCCTTCAAAAAACTCACTGGTGATATTTTTAACATGGAGTTCGAGAATGAAATATAGGATAATGAGACTTAATTTTACATTATTGATGGGAAACATACTACCACAAATTAGAATATTATCCTTACAAATATAGATTTTATATCTGTTCATGATAGAATGAAACAAAGGTGTGCTCTTATTCTATATTCTAGAGAAATATTAGAACAAATAATAAACATTTGCAAACAACAAAATATGGTGAACAAAACATGGGCTCACACATTATTTATCGACTAATTGTACAAAGTCGGGTCAATAAAGAGAGACCACAAAGGGATGGTTCTTTCCATGAAAAGACATAAAGTTGGAAGGTATTTATATTTTATATGTCATTTTATTGCACATATAAATGAACTAAATACAAAGTTTAAATTTTCTCGTATAACATGTTAAACTAATAATTATTATTTTCATGTTCACATACATACATTCCAAAGGTGAATTTTACATATTTTTTAGAAGCAAAAATTAGAGAGTTTGAATGATAAGCTTCCATTTCTTCTTCTTCCAGATGAAACTTGGGACAAGTGGGTGTTAGTATTTGATTTTTACGTCAATGATGGGTTGGATTTCTACCTAAAAAATTCTATTAACCCTTATTTCAAGCCTAATTCATTAGAATTGCTTACAACAAGACTTTTCAGAAGCACAAAAGGTATGACATGTGAATAATTAGATGTCCTTGCTCATAAATGTATATGTGGTGAATTTTGGTTCAAAACATAACCTAGTGTAGAGGCAATAGCTCTAGATGACTGTTGCAAATGAGTAAAGGAGAATAGATCCAAAAGAACAAAGTTTATATCTTATATGTACACAAGAGATCCATAACAAGTTTCTTTCATGGGATGCAATACATATAATGTGGTTGAGAACTTTGACATGCATGATACTTTTTTTTAACTATGTCAAGAGAGATGACAAGAAAAAAAATAAAATAAAAGATACTCGATCAAGGAAAAGGATTCAAGCAAATGATTCAAATTATTAAAATAATGTTAATAATCTCCTTAAATTATATGTATCTTCCATTAATATAAATTATCAACCAAGAGAGAAATATACATATGAGTTTACATGTCAATGTTCTTATCATTTTTTTCTTAGAAAAACATTGAAAGGTTTGAAATACCATCTTCCTCCACTTGGTATATAAGTTCTAATTGATGGTTTTTTTAATGTTGTGAGTATTATCTCACAAAAATATATTATAGATCTTCTAATAATCATTGGGTCAAGTAAAATGAATTTTTTCTACATATTTATACAACCAGAAGTATAAGCTTACTTGTTTTATACTAATTTAAGCATGTACATTAAAAAAGAAAAAGAAAATAGTTTAATTTCATAAGGGTGTTATAGAATTATGAATGCAAAAGGTGGGTTTCAGTGGATGTCAGTAATTTTTAGCATTTACAATGTTCATGGTTCAACTGATATGGATGATGAAGATGTGGTGGTGGAACTAGATTGGAAACATGTGGATTCCCTGGATATTATCAAACCAAATGATATTGGAGTTGTCATTCCTAAACATCCATTCAAATATGAGAGATCTCTACATTTTTTGGAGGACACCTTTGAGATATGAAACACTTATTCTTCCCCTCTTTTAATAGTATATGGTGGGGAAATGCAATAAAGGAAAAACATAATATAAAGAGGACCTCACTTTATCTATATAGTGGAGAATCCTAAGTAGGAGATCATGCTTCAAAAATATTATAAATATCTAGCTATGCCTCTAACCTTTATTATTTTTGTGTTCTTTATATATTATCCTCTTTTATGTAATTGAGAATAGACAACTATTTTTTCTTAGCAATTTTTACTTTATATATTGCTCTATTACTAAGATGTATTTCCTTCATATAGTTTGTTCCTTAAAATTACCTTTTTAGAATGATATAAATGGGAAAATGCAATAGGAAAAAAAATTAGCAACCTAAGGCTTCTAGTTCAAATTTCATATGGGAGCCAACTGTTAACGAAAAACCCCATAGCCCGTAAGCTAAGGAGCCAACTGCTACTGCTAAGGAACCAACTATTGCTGCCAACTTGTCATTCCAATTACCTAAATTATATAGCACGCCCAAGGTGGCCTTGATTCTCATGGACCAGTTCAATTCTATTAATAATATCATAATGTCGCAACATCAGCTGTTGTTTTTAACCAGTAACTCATAGGGACCATCTAAAAGGGCTTGAATTCCTCCTTACATATCCCAAGATCATAGCCCTATACGCAGTGTGGATTCAACAGAAGAGGAGTGTAACATATAATATGTCAGGTGTAAGAAAATTGAAATGTAATATTTCTTGAAGCATAACAATGCTCAATTCCTATAAAACCAATTCAATGCCCTTGAAGGATTGGATGCAAATGACATGGATCTTAACCACCATTATCCATGAATTTTCTTTCTTGGAATGTTCAGGGTCTAATAGACTGTAGTCAAAAATATATTGTTCATGAAGCTATGCAATTTTTTTCTATTTTAGATGTTTTGTTTTTACAGGAGGTGAAAGTAACATGTTTTCAGTTACATATGGTTTTTAAATCCATCTAGCCCAACATCCTGGCCTTTTTCCACTAATCATGAAGGGGCTCATGGGGGATTAATTTCACTTTTTTCTCTCAAATGGTAGCCGTTTTCGACATACTATGGCATCAAACGCACCAACTATGCCATTTGGGTCCTCTTTAATGTTGACGGATGCCCTTTTTCCTCATTAATATTTACACCTCTAACGATGCAACCGAAAGGGATGATCTTTGGTGGTGGATAGCATGCACCATTCCACATTCTTATTGTGTCATAATTGGTGACTTAAATATGGTTGAGTTACCCACTGATAAGTGTGGAAACCTTCTGATGAGGTGGACAGTTGGCAAAAGGGAGGCATGGTTTTTCATGCGCAATAAGTTTGGGTTTTATGACCCTAATGCCTCTTGCACTTCCACTTCTGAAGCATGGTTCACTTGGTCTAATCTTCAAGGAGGGTCAGATCATGTTCTAAAAAATCTCGATCGAGCTATGATTTCAGCTCAGTATTTCTTTGAGTTTGAAAAAATTTATTCCTTTCCAATGGAGATTATGTCTAATTTTGTCCTTTCAGACCATTTCCCCATTCAATTTCATATCACTTGGCATGATAGGTGTGCATCTAGTCATAAAGGCCAATTATTTCTTAATACTTCCTTGATGCAACACAGTCCCACTCTCAATCATATCAATCGGATGTGGGACTTATCTCCTCGACCAAGTCATTATCAACACTTTCATCCACATATACATGCCAACTAGATTCAATGGTGGGAGGATGCTATGAATTAGACCACTAGATTCCTCAGAATCTATGGCCGAAAATTGGCTAAAATTAAATGATGTTCATACTCCGCTAACACCTAAGATCTTAGCCAAGTGGTGGTGGCACTGTAAGGAAATCCCTTCTCTGAAGCTCTATAACTTCAAATTGCTACACTTCGCCATCAAATTCAAATTACAAACAACTATAACGCTCGAGGAGCTCAAATTCATGCACACATGTATTGGCATAAAATTAGTGACCGGGTCTTGAAAGAATTATTTATTTCAATCAGATCCAAAAAACATTCTTAGAAAATTCATGTCATCTTTCATGGCCAAGTTTGGGGCACCACTCCCTAGATCATGGTGCAAGAGTTTCTACGACATTATAAGTTGGTTTTCTAGGCCCAAAAACCCTCTGCTAAATGACAAGTAGCTCTCGAGAAATGTCTTTCTATGGTGTCGTGTAAGATTTCTCTTGATCAAAATGTGGTCTATGAAAAAATTCTCACCATTGATTATCTCCATGAAGCATTCATGCAAATGGCTAATGATAAGGCCCTTGGCTGCAATGGCTTCCCTTGTGAATTTTAAAAATCCCTATGGGACTCTGTCAAGCCATATATTCTTCAAGTCTATCTCAAAGGTTCTTAGAACCATTCACTGGGGTCGGGTATCAACAAAGGGAATATTAAATTCATCCCAAAGCCCAGGGATCTAGAGAATAATTACCAGTTGGTGGTCCATCACTTTTTTTAATGTCTCTTATAACATTATTTCCAAAGCTTTGTGTATGTGGCTATGTAATATTCTCCATGTTATCATCTAACCGGAACGAACTTAGTTCATTCAGGGGTTTTCTATTCTGGATAACATCATTTGTGTTTGGAAAGACATGGAATGGGTTCATAGATCAAATCAATCTTCGATGTTCATTAAAATTGATTTTGAGAAAGCTTATGATCGGATCAAATGGTCATTTATTCTTGTTATGCTTCAATCTCTTGGCTTTGGCACCATCTTCACTTAATCCATCAATATGTTTTTTGTCAATGCCTCTTCCTAAATAACTATCAACAGTCTTAGCTCTGTGTTTTTTGGATTGTTTTGTTCCATCCACCAAGGGGTACCAGTTAGCTCCTATACTCTATGTGCTTGCTACTAAAGGTTTTTGGTATCTTCTGGCCCGTGCCAAATCATAAGGGCTCATTAGGGGAATCTCACTACCTTCTATAACCAATTATCAATTGCTTAATGGTCACTTTTCTAAGGATTCTATTCTCAATCTCATTGAGGATGAATCTAATATCCATCATGTCATCCAGTTCCTTGATATCTTTTGTTTAACATATGGTTCATCCATTCAATGGAGAAAAACCCAGTGCTATAGGAAATCCTTCATCCTAGCACCTGATTGGCTGGACCCATTTGAGTGGAAGATCCTTTCACACTAAAATTTTTAAATTTCTTGGAATTAATTTTTCCTTTCAAGATTTGACGGATGAGCTTTAGCAGTATGTTATTCAATGGGTGGCCAAAAAATTGGATTATTGGCTTACCATTCCCTTGTCCTTAGTAGGGGAATTTCAAATTTGTTCCAAATTCCTTACAACCACTCACATTTACTACTCCTCATGTTGGGTGCCTTCAAAATAATTTATTCAGAAGCTGTAGAAACTCCTCAAAGCATTTATCTAGGTGAATGATTCAACTAGAAAAGGTTTCCATCATGTTACGTGTGAGATATGTTTCCTTCCCAACGATTCTGAGGGGTTGGCCTTATAGAAATTCAATGTTAAGGGTGAGCCCTTTGTGATAAATGGATCATTTGATGCATTGAAGGAAAAGAAGCATGGAAACTATTGTTGCGTCATAGCATCAAAGAAGGGTCACCTTAAAACCAAATCACCTGGAAAGGTTTGGGGTTTACCAATCTCCTTATTTCTCCTGTTCCTATTAAAGTTGTTGGAACTTTTGTGCTTAAAAGCATATGGAAGGGTATGGGATTGCATCAAACCATGGATCCTATGGATAGGAAATGACTTCCAAAACGGCCTCTCCATTAACCATCATTATCTATGGTGGTCACCGATATTTTACGCTCAAGATAAGTGTTTTGCATAATTTTCGGGGATTCATGTGCTCAATTTTTTTAAACATGGAATTTGAACCATTCAATATTTATTCTATAAACATTCCCAATTCTGGTATACTTGGCCCAAACTCAAAACTCAGTTCCGACTGTCCTACCAAGATCATGCCACTATTACCAAAATTATTAATTCAGTCTCTGATCAGATGTTACACAAAATTTATCTGCATTCCTCCTGCCCTTGATGGACAGACTGGAAATAATATGTTGATACCCCATTTCACAATTATTCAACCAAAAAAGGCTACCATTGGCTCTCCCCTTATATTTCCATGGTTGATAAACTCAACACTCGATGGGGGATTTATTCTACTCCTTTGTGTTGGAGAAGGTGATTTGACATTGTTTTGTCAGTCTATGTGGAACAAGAAATTGCTCATTTTCTCTGGTGTATTCTACACCAACATCTTCCAGCTGGTTCTTGACTTGTTCAAATTGGGGTTCCCTCTCCCAAGTTTCGATTCTGCAGCCACTTGGAAATGTTGTTGCACCTTTTCTAGTTTTTTCTGAAATCTTAGCTGGCTTGGAATTGGATCCATTCCTTTTTCTTTCCTCTCAGACCTCAATGTTTTACTTGGCAACATATCCTTTTAGGAGATAACCACAAGATTCTGTAACTATTTTCCCAAATTTGGTATGTTTTCAGAGGGGAATTTTTTTTGGATATGGAAAAAACGGAATGCTTATTTATTTGCTAATTTTGAAGTTGATTAGAAATTTTCAATGTATAGAAAGTCTATGGTTATCTCCAAAGTGCTTATACATATTCAAGTCTAGGGTAATAAAGTTTCCCTAGAAGTAAATCACCTACAAACTATGTTACAAAAATGGGGGGATGCCCCATTCAATTTCACTCGGGAGCCACCATTTCCATCTCAATGCTGCTTGCCATATGGTCATGGTGGTCACCGCAACCACTCTCAACGGTGTTATTTCAACCAGGCTTGCCACTTGCCCCACATTTAACACCAAAGGATTTCTATGCCACATGTTTTCCAACAAGGTTGGGTTCCCCCTGACCGTCAACTCGGGTGGGGTTTGCTTGGCACCCCCATGCCACACACTTTGGATGGTTAGAAATTTCCACCACTGCCCCCACCTCTTTTAGACAAGTTCCCCCACCTCTATCTCGTTATTTCTCCTACTCAGTGGCAAAAATCAATAAAGAGGAGAACCCCACATATTGGGACATTCCAAATACTAGAAAATACTTACCTGGATTAGGCTAGCCTGATGACCATGATCCTCCTACCTTGGGGATGTTTATTACTACTACTTAGTTTTCTATATTGACGGTTTCCTTATTTGTTGTTTTACTAGGCTTGGCCTAGCTTTTTTTGTGGTTTTGGGGTGTGTTTTCATACCACCCACTTTTTTCTAAAATCTATCTTGTATATTATTGAATTAATATAATATAAGACCTCTTCTCATAAAAAATGCCAATTCTTCTGATGTCAATAGATAGAGAGACAATATATATTATAACCCTCACATACAAAAAATAGTTTTAAAAATTTATATAAATATTTGAGTTGAGTATTTCTTGTATTCCTCATTTCAAGAAAATATAAAGAAAGTATACAAGCTACAATTTATATGAGAATGAGAATAGGCATATGTTCATTCTAAGAATATTGTCTATACCAAAATGGACATTTTCCCATTCCAGGAATATTTGGAATGATTAGATTCTCATTATATGTAAAGTAAAAATATAACCTCTATTTTTCCTCCATATTAAATGTATGAGAATGGACATATGCTCATTCTGACCTTTCTCATAAAGGAAAACATAGAGAAAAAAATATTAAACTTTAACCTTTATACATTCTCTATATTTTTTATTGACAATGTTTAGAATGGACAAATTTTCATTCTCTTACAGTAAATATGGAAGGAAAATGTTTAGAATGGACATATGATCATTCTTGTATAGTAAATATGGAAAAAATAGAGATTACATTTTCACACTACATAGAATAAGTGGACTATCCTCATACCAAATAGTCTCTCAATGGGAAGATACATGAATTTTCAATAATTTTGAAACGTCTTGTATTTAATTGAGAATGGATAAATGTTCATTTTTTACAATTTTTAATCTACAATCTAATTATCTATGTTTCATAATAGAAACTTTTGAGCCACTCCGAACATATGTGAGAGATGAAAAATGTGTAAGTCATGCGGTTAATCAATTAGGGGTATTCCTAACCATAAAATGATTTCATTAAACCAGCAAGATGTTCCCTAACTTAACATTGAGTTGATGGTGATTAATACTAAAGCTACATCAAACCGTACACTATCAATTATGACAGTTAGCGCACAAATAAGTATCAAGTACTATTTTTGAATTACAAAAATATTATTACTTTTTAATATTAGTTGGAATAAAAATTTTAAACATGTCTTAATTCCAATTATTATTTGAAGATACAGGTGGAGACAATCTAAAATCAAAGGAAATTTGTAAATAAATAGGTAAAAATATTTTTTGAAATACTCTTATTGCATTCTAAATAAATAAAAGGTAATAATGAAGTCTCAATATTATTTTTTTGCAGTGCCTCTAAAGAAACATTTGTTTGTTCTTGATTTAGAAGGATTGTTAGTTAAAAAGAAAAATTGTAAAAAATAAAATATATTTCAACTGAACAATGAGCACATTCAACCAAGAGGATTTTCTCTCCATTTTATAATAGTTACATCTACACAGTTTTAAATACCATTTTGGTTTGCATTTGATACAAATGTCAATGTAGAAAAAATTGCAATGAAACTACTACAAAAAATTAAAGTGGAGGTTCATTCATTATTTTGTTGGGGTTATGAGCACTGTGATAAAAAAGGAGAAATATTTATTAAAATTGTGGAAACTATTTGGAAAACACCATAAATTCATTACAATTGTGAAACTGTTGTTGTAGTCAGTGTAATGAACAAAGGATTTCCTAAAGATACTTTTGTGGTGTCTCCAAAGGTTTCTTTTAATAAAGAATTTAAAAGTGGTAACTGTTTTATGTCAACATTGTTTATAGAACTAGCCTTGATAGGGGATGCAGATGATGTAGGGTAATGTAGTCTATTTTAGACAAAAATTAAATAAATCAATCAATAAAATTGTGTTTATTACAATTTTGTAGTTTTTAAATCATTTTCCATATGATCTGATATAATTATTTTAATTTTATTGATATTTATTACTATCTAATGCTTAGAACTAGCCTTGATAGACTTTGGCAAAAAAATTATATCAATAAAATTTTACACTATAAACTATTATTTAAATTATTAAAGAAAATTTGTTTTGTATTGTTTGGTTTTTTAGATCTTGTTTTACATGGAAATAATTTATTGGTTTTTTGGGGTAGAACAACTGTTATTTGGAGTTCCATGGATTACTAAATTTATATCACCGATCATACAACCAAATTTTACATATTCATGATATTGATACTTCAGTTATACATTTAGCTCTACATTATTGAGGATAACACAACAACATTTTGATATTGGATTGTAGTTTACATACATGCGTTCAAGATAAAAACGTGCCTTCATTGAAAAAATTGACTAGATATGAAATATTGAATTTTTTTTGTTGGGGCATAATGCAGTGTAAAATTAGCAAGAATTTTTTAAGATTAAAGAAGGGTAATATTGTGTCAGTTTACATAAAAACATACAAAAGGTTCTAGACAAGTACATTCAAATATATGGAATAGATAACATAATATTCATTTGTGAAATAACATGCTTTATTCATGACAGAAATGAGGCCCTTTTCTTCGGATTTCTTGCGAGCTAGAAATTTGATGGCACAATGCATTCCAATAGAAAAATATTCACACACTTATGTACATGGTTAATCATGTGGGGCCACATAGAAATATGTGTCACTCTTTGGAAACATACAAAAGAAAATTATTGTGCTTGATTAAGTTTACTTGATACTGTTATATTGATTAATAAATATAAATAAATTGGTTTAATTTTATAGTCTATCTCATAACAATACATTTTTTTTAATAATGGCAAATAGTTTTTTGAAAGGGACTATACCCTTGAATACAAAATAAGGCCTTTAAGCCGGAATAAGAGTGAGAAACATAGCAGGACTAACCAAGTCCAGGTAATACAATGAAATTCCACGTAGCCCAGAAACAACACATAACAATACATTTATTACCTTCATTTTATGCAAATAAAACTGTAAGCTCTAATTTTTCCATCATTTTAAATCAATAAGGCCAATTTTAATCATCATTTGGAATCCATGTTATAATTATACTCTTGTCAATTTTTATCGTATTCATAATGTTGAAGTATTTTTAATCCTTAACCAAAGCTTAGTATAATATAGTTCATGGGAGGTTTTAAAATATAAACATTGGGAGGTTAAAATTTATGATATGGTTCATGGGAGGTTAAAAATAAAACCCAATCCTTTACCATTGGGTCAATTTTAATTATCGATTAGAATCCATTGGGTTAATTTTAATTATCAATTAGAATCCATTGGGTTAATTTTGATCATCAATTTGCTCACAATAATAACAAATCACATGCAAAATTTACACATAACTATATGGTCAAAAAAGGTAAGAAAGAGTTCGAAAAAGGAACACTTGGAAGTGTGAGAAAAGTAAAAAGGTCAAGTGTGATTCCTTGCAATTGTGGAGTGTGAATGGTCAACTGCTTGAAGGAACACAAGATAAGTGAGAGAAAATGAAAAGAAGGATTCGTGAGTGCAATCAGAAGTGAAAATGTGCGAGACAATAAAAAATTATATATTTTTTTCAATAGTTCAACTACAACACAAATAATATTTCCATCTTTCTCGCACTTTGCAAGTGTGAGGATTTTTTACTTTGAAAGTGTGAGGATTCACACTTTACAAGTGCAAGGACTCACATATTACAAGTATGAGGACTAACACATCACAAGTGTTAATTTTTCACACTTGCACTTGTAAATATTACATTCCTTGCACTTCACAAGTAGGAAAAACCTTTTATTTATCCCATTAAAAAAAAAGATTGGCATTACTCCACAATAATAGTAAACCACATGCAAAAACTTTTATTTATCCCATTGTACAAAAGGTACGGGATTAGTCCACAATAATACTAAACCACATGTAAATGTGCACAACCCCATATTTTGTAAAAGTTATTCAATCTCATAAGACTTCACAATAATAATAAATCACATCAAAAATAAATCACAATTTCTTTACTATTGGGTAAATTTTAATCATCATTTTATCTTTTAATTAATAGAAAATCCTTACTTAATATAGGTTTCATTCATGTTTTGTATAGAATGAACATATGCCCATTCTTAAACATTAAGTATAAAGGAAGAATAAATGATATATTTTTAACTTGTATAGAGTTGTAAGAGGACTAATAAAGTCAATCTCATAAAGTATACATTGATTTTATATGCAAAATACATTGATTATTAATTGTTTTTGTGAAGATTTTTGCTATGCATAGAAAAAAGTCATGAATGTAAATAAATAACATTAAATAAATGTAATTTAAAACAATAATTATTTTCTATTATTTTCACACTAAAAACCATAAAACCTAAAATTGAAATCCAAAAAAGATGATATATAATTACCAAAATCTCTAAATTGGATTCTAATAATAGTAAAATTGAATTCCAATATTTGATACAAATAAAAATGTTATAGACAATTTTGGTTTTTAATCTAGACTAGAATATGTCCAAATTCAATCAAATTTTGTTTAAATGTACAATTACAATTAAATCATAATAGTATGGAAACTAAGTGCCAAAATATAATGATACACAAAGTTATAAGACTACATCAATAATATAATCATAATCAAAACATATACAGTAGGAAATGGGCATCACAAATATTCATAGGAAATTAATTAGTTTATTTATTTAAATTACAAATGAAGAAAGAGTTAGAGATTACAAATTTATGTTTTACAAAGTATTATATTGGAATTGAAGTAATTCAAAAAGTAATAGAATTTACATTCATAAATTAAAGTATGCTAGTAATTTTTTGAACAAGTTTAGGACGTTGAATTACAAACTAACACTTATACAAACAATATTAGGTTTGAAATTTAGAAAGGATGATGAAATTAACTATGTTGATCCCACATTGTATAAGATACTATTTATAAATTTATTATATTTGATGACAATAAGGCCTAACATAATGTATGCAATGATTCTATTTTCAAAGTTCATGGAACCTCCAAAAGATTCACATTAACAAACAAGGAAAATACTTTAGAGATACATAAGTGGAAAAATAAAGTATGACATTATATATATAGATTCAAATGAATTTAAGATAATTATATACATGGATAGTGATTATGTGTTCAACATTGATAACATAGATAAAATTTGAGTTTTTTTTTTCATTTTGGTTTAGAAGAAATGTCACTGGGTTTCAAAATATAACCCATTATAATTATTTCATGAGCATAAGAAAAGTATATAATAGTTACATAAATAATAAATTAACCAATTTGGAAGATAAAAATGTTATCACACTTGAAGTGAAAGTAAAAAGGAGAAACAAATATTTTTGTGATAATAATCAAGCAATGACATTATCAAATAAGCATTTCTTTCACAAAAGAATCAAACACATCGATAAAAGACGTCACTTCATCAAATATCTTGTCACTAAAAGTGATATATATTTGTATATTTTTTAGATCTAGATATCAAGTGGTAGGGATTTTCACATAGCCATTAGTTAAGGGAAGCTTTTGATAATATAAGAGAAAGTTTAGGCACCATAAATATGGGAAGTCAAACTTAAAGGGGAGTGTTGGAATTATACACATGACTTTTATGAATTTAATATGTATATGTACATATACTATTTTTAGGTAAATTTTGTGAAAACTCTAGGCATTTAGTTTTTTTTATATAAATAGGATGTTTTTATAAATAAATCTCTCAAAAAATGATATATGTATTAAGTCTTGTTTTATGGTTCTATTTTAGGGTAGATAGGTTGTTTCTAAAGTAAGATACACAAACTATAAATATTAGTGTGTGGTTCATTGATGGAAAGTAATAAGGATTCTAATGTTAGAGAGTAGTGTATTAAAGAAAGGAAAGAAGGAAAGAAGCCAATTATAAAAATTTGGTATGCCATAACATATATTTCAATAAAATATATTTTCGTGTTTATCTTTTGAGTATGTGTTTGTATGTGATTTTTTTACTACCTGGAAAGGGGACCAATAATGGGTAAGGGTCCAATAGTTATGATTGTTATTAAGACCCTCGACCCCTATTAATATTTTTTGTATGCTGCAATAATTGTTTTAAAAGGAAAATATTATTTTACTAAAGGCATTATCATTATTAGGGAAAATAAATCAAACACTAAGAATTATTAGACACAACTACTCATCCTTTGACAAAATAGTTGTATAATCCCAAAAGTCTGAAACATAATAAAATAATTAGGCATTTTTCAAAAAGTATACATCCCCATGAGAATATAAATATTATGATAAAATCAATTTTCACCCTCAAAGTTCCAAAATAAGTTCCAAAATTCAACATTCCATATGCATTCTTTCAAAATGACCCCATGATTTATTTGTAAAAGACAAACAAACTATCTAGAATTAGAGTACACCATCTACCACATTAAGTGTATTTACTCCATATTCTTTCAAATGTAGTCTTCGCATCATGAATTTTGTACTTGAAATTTGAACAATTTAAAACTTGTAAGCCTCACCATAATATCAACAAACATATTAAATGATAAGTTTGAATTTGAATTTGTCCAATGTCATGACTAATTAAACAATTAAATCCATGTCAACACATGAGAGCCAATAGAATGCAAGTCCATGTATTATATATTAATTATCTGTCAAATCATCCAAGGAAGATTATTTTTTGTATTTCATAATAAAGTGTTAAAATTTAGACTTGAAGTTGTGTATAAAAATTTTCAAACTCTACTATTGCAGGTAAACACCAATATATTATTTTTTGGTTTCTAGATTATTTCTTATTATCATATTTTTCATAAATTATTATTAATTATTTAATATTATACTGCATTTTTCACGAATCTTACAAATAATTCAACTTTAGTAGTTTTAGCTTATAAATCACATTGCAAGCACTGAGATATGTAAGCTAAAACTACTAAATTTGTTATTTCCTTTTACAAACTTATAAAGTGGAAAGAACTCATCTAATATAAACATTTTGTAGTGGAAGCTCTATAATACTATAATATTGTAAATACAGTTTAAGGTTTATTGTAAATAATGTAAATATTATAATGCACTAGAAGATTTATAATGTTATAATATTGTAGATATAGATTTACTGTAAATATTGTAAATTTCATAAAATATTGGAAGATATGTAATGTTATTAATAATGTAAATATAGTTTAAGGTTTACACTAAATAATATAAATTCTATAATAAGTGGAAGTTCTGTAATGTTATTAATTTTACACTTATTTATTATTATTATGTTTTTTGGGTACACTATGGAGGTACTATTGGTTTTTTTAAGTTCCATGATTAATGCTCTTGCAGGTCTTCCCACTTTGGTAGTTTAGCTTACAAATCCAAGTACTTGCAATAGGATATATAAGTTAAAACTGCTAAACTGAAATTGCATCATATAATAGATATATATAAGTTGAAATTAGTAAATTGGAAAGATAATCATGTAATAGAAACACTTTTCATTGGAATTTAAAATATGAAACTAGTAAATTGGCAAGAAATCATTCAATTTTAATCATGAATGAGAATAATTTTACATTATGTTTGAGAATAGTTGAATCCAAATAGATGTCCTTTATAAAATTTTATTTTAATCATGAACATATTTGCACTTTTAGCTTATGCAAACATTACTTTTGGTAATTAATGTCTTATAATGTCATGCCCAAAAAATTTAACACACAAATACAACAATAAAATTAATGGAATATTTTTTCCTTTCATTACTTGTTCGAAGAAACCACATGGGATCACTTAAGATAACTCAACATCACATGAGACATTTACACAACATGATCACACATATGTAACATGATTAGGAAAGGGTAAGCACAACAAGTAGACACGAAACACATTACCAAGCCTACCTAAGACAATTACAATGGAGAGAGGTCATCATTGTAACTACTCCTTATCACTCCAAGAATGAATAATGGCTAGCCTTTGATTCCACCAAGGTATACACACCACATAAAATTTTATAGGCCCCTTATCCCTCTAGTATAACACGTATTTATCCCTCCACTAATACTAGTCATGAATTCCTTTGGTTCCTCCGAAACAAAACATACACCTCCCCTTATTCCTCCTTTCACTAGCTACACCTTATTCCTCCAATAATCAATGATGAAAAATCACCCCAAAAAGAAGGAAACACAACCATAAGATGCACATCCAAGCCACATTTTCCGTAAATGAAATGTACAAAACAACAATCCAACTATAATATAAACTCACGGATAGTCACTTTCCACAACACAACACTTTCATAGTTACATATATATTTCAATCATATTTCATTATTTGACCTTAAATGTTTGAATAACACTTAACACAAAAACCTTCATTCTATAGAATCCATTTTCTTTATTTATTTTAACAATTCACCTATAATGGTACTATTTAATTTGATTCTTTTCTTCAAGAGAATGTTTACTTGGTATAACATTATACTTTTATTACAAGGAGGGAAATTCACGAGAAGTAGAAAAGGTAGACTATTAGGTCTAAGATTATACATATTACATGTTCCTCATAATGATGCTTAAACACTCAGGATATACTTTATTCACTTTCAAATTATTACAACTAACTATGTAATTTAACTACTTAGTTTTCATCGTTCATGATATGTATAAGAGGGTTTACATTGATTTTAAGGGATGAGTCTCAAATTTCACTTTACTTAAAATCAATCATCTTAAGAATTTAGTATCAATAGTTATGAGTTAAAAATAGGTTTCGGAAAACAACTAAACTTCTTACGTGGTCCTAGGTTTATTATATTTCCATTTACACCCAATGACTATACTTCCTAATACAAATTAAACTAGAGTGAAATATCTTTAACTCACAAGGCCTTTGTAAAAGCTCAAGGTATTCTATTACTACATACTAAGGGGACATTTATTTTAACCTTAAGGTTTAGGAATGCACTATGGGGTTCTTTCATGATGTGATTTTGTATCCATTGACAAGTATCTAGTTAATTACTTGTGAAGGTGAAAAATTGGTCCACAAGGGTAGAGAAGGAGCATTCTCATGGAAAATGCATGAAGGATGGATGAGATAAAAAGTTTACCTACCCCAAGACATTCATAAAGGAACATATGAGTCCAATTTTCTTGGTATATTATAGAACATAATATAGACATATAAATGAAATGACATGATTAAAAAATTGACCGAGTTTGGTTCCATTATGGAAATAAGGCATAGGGTAATCTCAAGGGGACCATTCCTTATAAAAAGGGTTTTTTCTTTCATGTTATAATATGTTTTTCTCTCTTTCCACCCAAAATAAAACACACAAATAAAAGTTGTTATTTATCTTGAAGACTAATTTGTTTGTTAGGTCCAACACATCACAAACAAGCAGACAATATATGCCATTCTCAAATTATTACTATCCAATTTACTGGTACAATTGACATTCAAAATTACCCAGGAATAATTAGTTTTAAATAACATGGTTTCAAGTTCACCCTCCTATAATGATTCAAATGATATGTATAGGATTATTTTTATATCAATTACCATAGAAACAAGAAACAATCAACTTATTTTACCTAAATGACATATAAAATTATGACTAAGTAGGAAATTATTCAACATATAAAAGTGTAACTATGTACAAAATAAAACACTTTCCAAATATGGTAACAATGTCATATTCATCATAGAAAACAATGAAATGACAATTCTATTTATAAAAAGATAGCACTAATATTTCATATATATATATATATATATATATATATATATATAATATATATATATATATATATATAATATATATATATATATATATATATACACACACATTGTTTTCAAGATCACATGTTATTATGCAAACACCAGTAACACTTCACTTTGTCCTTATCCTGGTACCTATAACCACCACATGGTCAGCACAAACTATTGGCATGACATCTACCCAAAATCTAGCATAATTCACATATTTCATAGTTTTCCATTCACATGATTATAATATTTAGTACATGCAACAAGAGAGAGTCAAAGATACATTCATTTCATTTAATTTTTTTTCCTAACTAGAGGGTAGAGAGGGAAAGAGTGAGAGAGAGAGAGAAGAGAGAAAAAAAACACTTTTTTCCAACAATCAAATTTCTCAAAACGAGAAACAAAAGAGAGTTCCATACAATCATTTATAAGTGTCTACAAGTTTTCTCATTAGTTAATTGAATTGAAGATGGTCCCACTTGATTCTTTCACATTTTTCTACAAGTTTGCAAAAAAGTCCATTTTATCTTGAGGGCTAAGAAATTGTGTTCAAAAATATATTTTTTATGGGAAAATGCACCCAAACGAAAATCCTATATGCTCTCATATATATAAGGAATTCAATGGAGTAGAAAAATATTAAAACTTGTGAACATGGTACTAATGGCGACTTCTTTTTCGAGAGCCACTGATCATAATTAGACTAGTTAAATTGGTCACCCAGTGGTCGGAGGCCTAAAAAAACCCCTTATAATAGTAAATGGTGAGATTTTTTTATTAGAAATAAGGTTTTTAAGAAATTATAAAGGATAAATAATAGAGGTATATGACAGCTGATATCTATTTATTTTCCCAAGGAAAAATGACAAGCCAAAACTAAACCTAACTTTTGACTTTTAACAGCTTCTCAAAATGTAAAAAAGGTTAACATGGCTCCTACATGGGTGACAAAAAATGCATGAACGGTCATTCGAGGGTGTTCCAAGGTGTGATACAACACTCCACATGATAGGGAACATAGTCAAAACTTGAATTTCCCATTCTTGGGTTAAAAAAGGTGTTTTGTGAATAAAAAATTTATTTTTTATTAACTTTGTAGGGTAAACAAAAAGGGTAGTTTAGTTGATGACTCAACTCAATCTCACTAATTCAAGTGGAAATATATATCTAGTTTGATACATTGGTTTTACAAATGTATTAAGTCATGGTTTGTGAGTACGGTTGATGATCAAAATAATCAGCTAGGTTGCATAGGAAAAATCCTTTTTTGTCGTTTCGGACTACATTTTATTTAATTAAACTGTAAGTTTTTCCTTAAATTTTATTAGAAAATATGATTTTATAGTAAAATGGAAACTATCAATACAAAAATTATGCAATTCAAAGGTGATAAAAGCATGCTTGTAGGTACTCGAACTCAGGTGCACTGGCTCTAAGCGGTCCACATTCATGATCTGAGAGGCCACGTAATTGAAGATGATTTTTGTCAAATAGTTCATGAGCTTTGAGCTAACCTCCACAATTTTGGTACACGTCTTTACCCCACTGAAGAGATCTCCTTCTCGACTCATCTTCTAAACCACCAAAACAAAACCCGAGCTCTTTCCATGGCTACCAAAAACAACAAATTATGTACTCTCCAACACATTTGCAAAAAATATTTCAAAGGATCTTTTGTAAAATGCCTACCAATCTGCATTTCTTTGGATTTATCTAAAATATTAACAAACCATTTTTTACACCCTAGTAATCATTTTGTCCCAAAATACCACATTTATCTCAAGAATTTTATCAAACAGCCTACACGCCTTGTCTGGGATTCCACATCTTATATACATGGTCAGGGAGTGTCATAAGACCGCTTTTCTTTCAAGAATTATGAAAAATAGTCCATGCGATCCAAGAATATATAAAAATATATATTGATTTTAACATAGGAAAAGGGAGGTGCATAGGTAAATGAGGGAAGCAATATTGGGCACATGTCCCCCTTTTTTGGCTAAGATCAAAATCATACACAACCAATTCCAACCACTTCCAATATCAACCACAAAATTATTGTCACAACATTATGTAGAGAAGATGAGATAAAGAAGGCACTGCAAATTCTATTTATTCATCAACCAGTCACACCTAAAAATAAACATCATATGAATATCCCTTCTCCAAAATGTTTGGTGGACATCTAAAACTCCATTTCAAGCTCCCAATTTTGGCACATGATCATGCTAGGAGGATGTTGGTCAAATACATTGATTTGTTTTGGAAACTTTTTTATTGCATTTAGGTGAAACCATGCGATTTCATTATGATGGCGCCCATGCCCTGTCATGTCTGACAAGTCCATGCCTTCACCCCCACACCTCCATCTACCCAAAAGTTCTTCTCCCTTTCATTTCTCATTATTGCATAGATAAATTCCGTTTTGATATTCTATTATCTTATTATTAAATTTTCATTTTTAATTTTCAAAAAATAATTATTTTTATTTTAACTCATCATTGTTATTATAATAACAGCAATTACTGTGTGACTCATAATGAGACCCACTTCTCGACCCTAAACTAGATGTTACACAAGACAGCTTGCTAAAAATTGATTATTATTATCACTTATCTTAATATATCTTATTATTATTATTATTGTTTATTTATTATCATTAATTTCATTAGATATTTTAACACTTCATTTATCTTTATGTACCAATTTAGTTTACTATATTACTTTATTTTATTTTTTTATTTTTTCCTTATTATTCATTTTATTACAAAAATTTTATTAATACGATTGAAACTTTGTTACTTATCAAGGAAAAAAGGGTTCAGGGTCGAGTTTTATCTTGAACTATATGTAATTATTTGGTTATTGTATCACTTGGTTGATGCTCACCACTGAAAAATTGAAACTCAAACGTTGAAACCACAAATTGTAACCATTATTTTTATAATCTCCAAAATTGTCACTTGACATTCATTACACATCCAACATAAACAATCTTGACAAGATAGAAATGGGTTAGCACAAAAATTCTCATGAGTACCCACATGTAATGAGGTTTCTTATACTACATGCAAATAAATTCCAGACTGGAGCACTAAACATGTGGTGTTGATAAGGAAAAGTAATGATCAATCAATTTATTTACACAAAAGAGTCTAGAGTTAAAACCGTAACAACCTAATGAGGGTCCTTAGAATAGTTTGATGACCAACATGAAAGATGTCAGGGCACTACATTTCCCTCCCCTTATAATAGCATCATCCTCGATGCAACATAACACTAAGGCTACATGGATAATTAAGCTAGGAAGTCAATAATGGAAAATATTGTCTACGGAAAAGAAACTTGATGTTAAAATGTGACGATGAAGGTAGTTAAACAATTTAAAAAAATCAATTTTATTATGTTCTGTGAAGATTGGTAGTTCTCTTTATTTTTACTCATCCTTTTGTCCTTTATACCCATTTCTTGATTCAATACTTATAATGTTTTCATTGTTAAAAATTTTAAACTAGATTTATTTTCATAGGGTTCCCAACAATACATGACATCATGATGTCACACAAATCTCAAACACAACACTAATGACCCACAAGACACTTTTTCACATCCTTTCATGACTGTAATTGAACACAAAGACTACTAACTAACCATCATAAAAAACATATAGTCCACACAACATAGTACTCAAACACACATTTCCCTGACACAAATAGTACTCATAACATGAGTTTAATATAACAATAAAAAACCAAAATCAATATACATACATAGGTTTCACGTAACTTAGAAAAACCACAACCTGTAACTACACATAGTTAAGATGGGATCAAACATCGTATCATCAACAAGGAGCATCAATTCTCAACATTATAAAACATAACCAGACTCACATGAGTCTCATGAATCATAAATATCAACTCCATATACCTCCAATCTCATAAGCTTCCTAAAATAACTCTATAAGCCTCCAAAACCAACTCCATAAGCCTCCCAAACAACTCCATAAACCTCCCAAACTAGAGAAGAGAAACATAATATCAAAACCATGCCGGGTCACTCTATGGAAATGAACACATAGAGCCCATCACTGAAAAACCAAAGGCCTAATGACATGCAGCCCCAGAAAATACAGTCCTATGATCTTTAAGCATACCCCATACTCCACACATGGACCATATCAGGTCGATGGTAACATATAAGAACATATAACATGGTAGAACCAAATCATTCAAAAATTTAAGAAAGGTCACTCTAGATAACAAATATCCAAGTGGCATCAAAATCATAAATATTTAGTTTTGAAAGAGGAACTAAAGAAAGGAAATTGATAAATCAAGAAGAATGACTAAGTAGCCGTATTAAACTAGAAAAATATCACAAATTAGATAAATAATCTCAAAGCTTAGCAACAATCAATTAAAATTATTAGTTCCAAGTACAACTAAGTTTACAAATAAAACACATATGAAAATATTCACATCACAAGCACTATAGTAATCTCCAAATAGGCCGCTCATTGGGGTACTATATCATCGAGTTCCCATCTCAGAATCAAGAATCCATCTCAGAATATAAATAATAACTGATCAAATAATATAACTATCATAATCTTTGTCTGAATTATCCCTCCAAACTCCCACAAGGATCAACATAGTCATAACCACACAAATGTCATCCATAAGGAAACTAGTTAAGGAGAGAGAAAGAGGTACAGGTTTTCATTCACTGAGCCTAAGGTGTGTGAAACAAAATATACATGACATCATTGAGCAAATGTCATACATACCAAACAAACAAAAACATATTTTCAAGTCTATGCTAGACTCCACTTCCTATATCATACTCAGCGTGAGTAAAATGGAAAAACGGTCTATATTTCTCACTCCACACATACACTTTTGATACTAATAGTAGGGATCATAATTGTAGGGTACACAACATAACACATCACTACATTACTAACACAATGGTTATTTATGTCACAATAACCATAGCATCTTACGCATGGTATATTTACAAGGTATAACCTAACATTATTTCCATAGCTCATAACGCGTCACTTTTCCACATAACACACCCAAAAGTGCAAGTATAGTATAATAGGGGTCATAAGATCACCATATGCCTCCAATTCGTGGCATTAATCCTTTGCATAACACATGAATACATATGTACGAAAAACATATTGACTAACAACACATCATACAAACAATTACAATACAACATGGTGACATAACATCATGATACATCACAACATGGTGGAAATAACTTGATATGATACAATTCACTACGAAGCACTTTTTTCATACAACACATTAGTACACATATAATATCACATGATAATGAAACACTATAACACTTTGTAATCCACAACAACATTTTTTTACACAAAAATGTGGAAACACGCATAAAATTCACATTGAATTCACAAGATAAAAAGGATACTATCATCACAAAACACATCAAAATCATAATAAGTCAACACTTGGTGATATGAAAAATAGGTGCATTCACATTATCACAAGTACAATGTTTGTCACATCACAACATAATATCACATCACTCTTCCAAATCCTCCACCATCATACATATTCATCACAACACCAATTATCCTATAGGTTTAAGAGCATGAACCTCCACTATGATACCATATGTCATACCCACAAAATTTATCACACAAATACAACAATAAAATTACCAAAATTATTGTTTTCTTTCATTACTTGTTACACAACACCACATGAGATCACTTAGGATAAATCAACATCACATGAGACGTTAACACAATATGATCCCACATATGTAAGATGAGGAAATGGTAAGCACATCATAAGTAGAGATGAAACACATTTCCAAGCCTACCTAAAAGGCCTACAATGGGGAGAGGTCATCATTATAACTAACCCTTATTATTCCAAGAAGGAATATTGGTTATCCTTTGGTTCCTCCAAAGTATACACACCACATCAACTTTGACATGCCCCTTATCCCTCCATTATAACATCCTTTTATCCCTCCACTAAGACTAGCCACGAATTCCTTTGGTTCCAGCCACAAATTTCTTTGGTTCCTAAAAAAACACTTCCATTTATTCCTCCCTTCACTAGCTACACCTTATACCTCCAATAATCAATGATGAAACCTCACCCCAATAAGAAGGAAATATATCCACATAAAAAGATGCACATCCAAGCCACATTTTTTCCAAATGAAAAAGTATAAAATAATAATCCAACCACAATATAAACTCACGGATAAGCACTTTCCATAGCACAACACTTTTATGGTTGCACATATATTTCAATCATGTTTCATTGTTTGACCTTAAATATTTGAAGATAACTTGACACGTAAACCTACATTCTCCTTTTATCTAGAATCCATTTTCTTTATTTCATTTAACATTTTACCTATAATGGTACAATTTTATTTGATTCTTTTCTTAAGATCATGTTTACTTAGTATATCATTATACTTTCATTACAAGAAGGAAAATTCACTAGAAGTACAAATGTAGACTATTAGGTCTAAGTGTAGACATATTACATGTTCCTTACTTAAACATAAGGATACACACTTAAACAACTATTATGTAAATACACTATGAGAGGCAAGGCTTTGGAACTTTTCAAATTATTACATTTGACTAACTATGTGATATTCATTCATAAACTACCTTAGTTTCACATCATTTATTTTTGGAGAAGTCAATAAAAAAATAGTAATATCTATTATAAGAGGGTTTGTATTGATGTTTTAAGGGATGTTTGCATTCGTTATATGTTCAGAGGGCTTTAATGATTTTAAGGGAAAATCCATCATACTTAAGAATTCAAATTAATAATTAAATAGTTATGAGTTAAATACAGTTTTCGGCCACAATTAAAACTTCTTAAGTGCTCCTAGGTTTAATATATTTCCATTATGCCCAAGGGTTCTTACTCGCTACTACAAATAAAACTAGAGTGCAATATCCCTAACTCACAAGACCTTCATAAAATCCCAAGGTATTCCATTACTACCTGCTAAGGGAACATTTTTTTAGCCTTACGGCTTAGGAATGTTGCTACAGGGTTCTTTCGTGATGTAATTTTGGCACCATTAACAAATTTGAAGTTCATTACTAATGAAGGTGATAAATTAGTCCATGAGGGTAGAGAAGGAGAATTCTCATGGACCATGCATGAAGGATGGAAAATATACAAATTTTACCTAACCCAAGACGGTCATGAAGTCATAGATGAGTCCCATTTTCATTACTTGTAACACAATACCACATGAGATCACTTAGGATAAATCAACATCACATGAGACGTTAACACAATATGATCCCACATATGTAACTTAATGAGGGAATGGTAAGCACCATAAGTAGAGATGAAAAACATCACCAAGCCTACCTAAGATACTTACAATGGGGAGATTCATCATTATAACTAACCCTTATCACTCCAAGAAGGAATCATGGGCATCCTTTGGTTCCTCCAAGGTATACACACCACATCAACTTTGACATGCCCCTTATCCCTCCATTATAACGTCCTTTTATCCCTCCACTAATACTAGCCATGAATTCCTTTGGTTCTAGCCATGAATTCCTTTTGTTCTAGCCATGAATTCCTTTGGTTCCTAAAAAAAACACACTTCCCTTTATTCCTCCCTTCACTAGATACACCTTATACCTCTAATAATCAATGATGAAACCTCACCCCAATAAGAAGGAAACATAATAACAAGATGCACATCCAAGCAACATTTTTTCAAAATGAAAAAGTACAAAATAATAATCCAACCACAATATAAACTCACGGATAAGCACTTTCCATAGCACAACACTTTTATGGTTACACATATATTTCAATCATGTTTCATTTTTTGACCTTAAATATTTGAATATAACTTAACACGTAAACCTACATTCTACTTTTATCTAGAATCCATCTTATTTAATTCATTTAACATTTTACCTATAATGGTACAATTTTATTTGATTCTTTTCTTAAGATCATGTTTACTTGGTATATCATTATACTTTCATTACAAGAAGACAAATTCATTGGAAGTAAAAATGTAGACTATTAGGTCTAAGTGTAGACAAATTACATGTTCCTTACTTATAATAACACTTAAACTAAAGATACACTCAATTCACTTTCAAATTATTACAACTATGTACTTTAACTACTTAGTTTGTATCATATGTGATATGAATAAGAGGGTCTATATTGATTTTAAGGGATGAGCTTGAACTTTCAATTTAATGTTAATCCATCATCTTAAGAATTGAAATTATAAATAACTATGATTTAAATATAGGTTTTAGTCACAATTAAAATTCTTAAGTGGTTATAGGTTTAATATAATTCCATTATGCCTAGAATTTTTACACCCTACTACAAATCAAACTAGAGTGCAATATCCTTAACCTAGAAGACCTTCATAGAAGCCCAAGCTACTCCATTACTACCTGATAAGGGAACATTTCTTTAGCCTTAAGGCTTAGGAATGTTGCTACAGGGTTCTTTCATGATGTAATTTTGGCACCATTAACAAGTTTTAAGTTCATTACTTGTGAAGGTAATAAATTAGTCCACGAGGGTAGAGAAGGAGCATTCTCATGGACCATGCACAAAGGATGGACAAGATACAAATTTTACCTAACCAAAGATGGTCATGAATTCATAGATGAGTCCCATTTTCTTGGTATACGATAGAACCAAATATTAGTATAGCAATGGAATGACATGATTAAAATTTGACCAAATTTGGTTCCACTATGTAAATAAGGCACAGGGTAAAATCATGGGGACCATTCCTTACCAAAAGGGTTTTTTATTTCATGCTATAAGTCAGATTGTCACTTTCCACCCAAATTAAAAACATGTGATTAATTTTTTTTTATTTTTCTTAAGTGACTAAGACAGTTCCCTAGGTCAACACATCACTAGAAATTAGATAAAAATAAGTCTTCCTAAAATTGTTACCGCCAATTTTACTGGTACAAGAAACATTTAAAGTTATGACGGTTCTAACAATTTTAAAATAGAAAGCTTACTCATTCATCCTCCTACACTGATTGTAATTATTATCAATAGGAATTATTTTGACATCAATTTCAATGTGATACAATCAACTTATTTTACCCAACCAAAATATAAGAGTAAGACAAAGTAGAATATTAGTCCACATATAAAATTGTAATTGTGTACAAAATAACACACTTTCCAAATATGTTAACAACGACATATCCATCATGTAATACAATAAATGACAATTCTATTTTAAGAAATAGAGCTAATATTTCATATACAAATACATTGTTTTCAAGATCACGTGTTATTATGCAAACACCGATAACGCTTCACTTTGTTCTTATCCTGGTACCTACAACCACCACATGGACAACACAAACTGTTGGCATGGCATCTACCCAAAATCTAGAATAATTCATGTTTTCTTAGTTTTCCATTCACATGAATATAATTCTTAGCATGCAACAAGAGAGAGTTAAAGATACATTCATTTCATTTCATTTCCTAACTAGAGGGGGGAGAGAGAAAGAGAGAGAAGAGAGAAAAACACCATTTTTCTGACAATCAAATTTCTAAAAAAAAACAAAAGAGAGTTCCATATAATAATATATAATTTTTTACAAGTTTTCTCATTAATTATTTGAATTGATGAGGGTCCCACGACATTCTTTCAAATTTTCCTACAAGTTTGTGAAAACATCCAAATTTAACCAGAGGGCTAAGAAGTTGCATTCAAAATCTAATTTGTGATGGGAAAACACACTTTGAGGAAAATCATATACGCTATCATATATATAGGGAATTCATTGGAGTTAGTAGAAATTAGAACTGGAAAACATGGTATGAATGGAGACTTATTTTATGGAGCCACCGATCGTAATTGCACCAGTTTGAACTGGTTAACCAGCAACAAAAGGTCTACAAAACCCCTCGTAAAACTAACTGGTGAGATTATTTTTCTCATATATAAGGGTTACAAGAAATTTTCATGGATAAATTCTAGAGGTATATGGATGTTGATATCCATTTCTTCACTCCGAGCCTAAACAGAAAGTGAAAACCAGACTCAACTTTTGATTTTAAGTAGCTTCCCAAAACTGCTAAAAGGGTTAACACGGATCCTAGATGGGTGACAAAAAATACACCAATGATCATTCAAGGGTGTTCTAAGGTTTGATAAAACACTCCACATAACAGGGAACATAGTCACAACTCGACTTTCCCATTTCAGTGTTTGGAGAGGTGTTTTCAAATCATTGAAAATTGTGTTTAATTAACTTTGCAAGGTAACAAAAAGGGTAATTTATTTGAAGAATCAACTTAATCTCACTAATTCAGATGGAAACATATATCTAGTTTGATTAAAATTTTGAATTTATTTTACTAAAATCTATAGCTAGAAGTTTTTATAAAGATATGCAATGAAATATAAATGCTAGGCAATTCTCTTTGATGCAATTATGAAATAAAAGAAGAGAGATAGGGAATTTACCATGATTTTGTTTATCCTGAAGTATTTTTAGATTGGAAGAACTAATGAAATAGAAACTTATAGTGTCACAATCATGATAAAAAAAATACAGAGATGTTAAGAATTTTGGGACACAAGAACCTAGATAAGGGCAAGGGTGCCTACGGGCACCCTAGACCTCTGTGGGGTGTTGGAGTCTTCTAAAAAGGTTAGAACTTGGTTCTGACATTGTCGTTATGGTTTTTCACTTACTCACATTTGATCTTTTGTATGTTGCACTTGGATTAATAGAGTACCTATGAATTTACAACATAAATAACCTCTTGTAAAACCCTCAAACTACATCAAATCCTAAAAAGGAAATATGTAAAATGAGGGGTCAAACTATCCTCAGATGTCACACGAGTGAACTTACGGCTGAGCGTTGCACTACATATCATACCCAATGTAGTTCTATCTTCTTATGTGTGCAATAGTGCTCCTAGGTTTCCCTCACGCCGAGGACACCAATATAGCGGGAGGTAGCTAGATAAAATGCAAATGTGTGGATGGAATAGAATGAACTTACCCTTCCTATGCAGTGTGTATACAGAGTAATAAGCCCAAGATTCAATCCCTTTTATATGTAGATAGATAGACCTTGATATAAATTTCTCGCCATTATAATGGTATGTATGTTATGTTTATGTAGGGATCTCTTGCTTGAATTTTGACACTAATGACCTGACACACCGACTAGTACCTCGGGATATTAGTGGGAATACCAAAAATACTGACCTCAAATGTAAAAAATAAGATAAAAAATAAAGTGGGCATGGGAACCTAGGATAAAAAGGAGCGCCTAGGCGCTAGTGTCAAGTCCTAGGTGATAGTGTCTAGAGATAATTAACGAAAAATGTGTGAGGACTGAGAGACAAGGATCCTTATGACTTGACCAAAACTGGGTGTATGAGTGACAATTGTGAAAGATAAAAACAATAGAAACAAACAACACAAGTAGATGGACTAGGAATTATGTCATTAATGAATACATTTCTTACTTAAGATCCATATATAAACAATATACTTAGTATTATATTAAATAGTAGTAAGTGTGTGATTTTGTGTCTACATTTCCCCCTCCCCCCCCTTTATGATGTTTGAATGAAATTAAATTTATTGTAAAGGAAGTAAGGAACATACCTGAAAGAATTCTAGAGAAGCCTTGTTTGCAAAATTATGTGCATAATAAGAACATATACCATGGTGAACCATGGATCAGTGTATCGATCCATATGGTAAAAAGAGAGATGGTGAACCATTGTGAGGAAAACTAAGTGAGATTGATGATTTTCATTTTGAGTGATTGGAGATTTTTGATATTTTTTCCAATGGAGATTTATTGGGGTATGGGAGTAATCAGTTCCCAACCCGATTTTTGTATGGGTGAAAATTTGAGGATTTGAGAATCCTGCCACCAGAGGAAGAGTGTAGGGAGAGAGGTCTAGCTTTAATCTCTAACTTTAACTACATCCTCAAAATTTCAAGCTGCTACAGATGGAAAAAGACTGAATTTTGTTCATTTTGATTCAATTCGATTCATTTTGATCCAACGAGAATGACCAAAATAGGAGAAGTATAGGAAATGAAATAACATATCATTTCCCCCACTCCAAGGGTGTCGTGATATGTATGTTGTTTGATTTATTCCATGTTAGGTTATCTAAAATCGATAGAGAATGTAAAGTGATTTTTCTAAGTTACGTCATTTGGGAAAGATATGAAGTGATGAAGCTCCCAAGTTAGATCATCTGGGAGAGATAGTAAAATATGATTTGTGTCGATTGGTTGATTTTATTTGAGAAGTGCAAAATTATGTTGAGATTAAATACGTATGATAGATTACTCATGGATAGATTTTTTGATTTTCACCCTCAGATTAGGTCATTAGGTGAAATTGATATAAAGTGGTGTGAAATGTCACATAATGTGAACATTTTTTTGATAATGATGAATTTGATATTTGAAAGGATCATATAGCAGTGTAAAGGGGATCATAGGATGACCCTAATTATCTTCCCCCCCTTTCGACAAAAGGGAGAGTGATGATGGGAAAAAACACTGAGTCGAAAGTAGATGTGTAATGTTATAATAGTGAATGAGACTAATGTATAGTAGATGTCACAAAATTTTCTATATATCCTGTGGAAGATGTGTAATATTGGAATGTAATGTTGTACAATGTGTAAAATACAATAGTAGGTGAAAGTATGAAAAAATGATGCAAACGGGATAGGAAACTAAGAAGTGAAGCTCGAGATATGAGTGAAATCATGTAATGTGTATTAGTTGGAAGAATGAATGTAAATGGGGACCATAGTGATATAACAATTATTAAAATCGCTACATATAGTAAGTGTGAAAAGTGACTATTGATTTCATTTTAACTTTGATTGAGTGTGAATTGAAGCTTTGAGTGTTTGAAGATGCTACAAGTGAGATCAACATGATTGAATCGATTTGAGATGGTGGTAGTGGTTGTGGTGTCACATATGACATTCGAGCTAGTGAGTATGAGTATTTTCAAAAAATGTGTTGAAATGAGTTCTTTTTCAAGAATTTTTATGAAATTTGAGTTTTTAAGTTTCTAGGCATTTTTAACCTAGGAAAGAGCGGTGAAGGTGCTAATAACATTTAGGATTCCAGTTCCTAGATATAGGTGTTGGTGGCCTACTCCTAGGTTCCCTTGTCCTAATCCTAAGTGCTAGTGACCCAGAAGACATGTTTTCAACCTAGAGTGTGAGAAATGTGATATATATGGGTACTGTCAATAATCTTTTTTGTTTTTGTATATGGTTCTTATGTCTTTTTCGTTGTTGTTTTATGTTATGTAGAGGGATATTCATTAGAGAGAGTTACGCTATGGCCATCATTTGAGTGCATTGTTTGGATTGGGTTTATCAGATGATGAGTGGGATGTACTAAACTATTCTAGTCTGCGGCACATAGTGATTGTTAGTGCAAATCAGTAGCACCCCTGGATGTTGATCAGATTTCTAGGTTGATCATATTAGCATCCAGTGTGATTGCATAACATTGAATCCTTTCTCCAAGTGTGGGACTTGCAAAAATGAGAAAGGAATCTCCAGAGAAGGTTGGTTCCTATTCCTCTGTTCAGATGCACACGAAAAATGTAGAGGGTTTACTCAAAACCTAATCTAACTTGCCAAGGAGACAGGGTAAGAAGATGCATAAAAATAAACCTAAACTAACAAAGGTGATGCACCAAGGAATGAAGAACACCTATCTTGCCAATAAACAAAAACCATTAAAATGTGATGCAAGATCATTCACAGATAACAAAATTTGTAGTGAAAGATCAGGAGGATGCAAATGAACATAGAGAGGGTTGAGAATCATCCACAGATATGCATTACTTGCTCCAAAGATTGATACAATACACTACAAAAATTCCAAGAGATAAAGTTGCATTACAGTTTTAAATGGGAGGTTTGAACTCCACGAATTCACCTGCCAAAGAGAAGAAGGGAGGGGCAAAACAAGAATGTCCAACCTTTAGAAAGAAGCCCCTCCTTAAAATTTATAGGAAGAATGAGAGAGGAAAGAGAGAGGAAATCTAAATCTACCCCAACCACTTCTAGGTTGCATTTAATTCATCTCATTATGGCGGTAGGTTTAAAAGCAGCGAACTGTATTTTGCATTAAAGCTGGTTGTTGAAACGTCATTTCTGGCCATTACCACGTGCCAGAGGTGTTTTTCAATTTTCTCTCTCCAAAATAAACCAAAATGTAAGATTGACCCTAGAATCATGTAGATGATTTCACCAGCTTTCCATTTATATAAAGAACATGAAAATCCGAGCTCTGGATCAAAAGTTATGGCCATTTGAAGATTTAGGGCAAAAACAGGCCCAAAACAGATTGGCGGGAAAAAAATTTGAATTTTACCTCTTTTTGTATTTTTGGAAAAAAATTCAAATTTTCCCCACGCTCCGCCACTTGGATGACGCATGTCAAGCTCTAGTTTGTCTGCGGGTTCATCCTTTGAAAATTTCTTGCCACTTGGACACGTGGCATGACCTGATTCGTTGGCCGGGGTAGCGGCCCAAAACACTCCTTTTGGATTTTTGGTGAAACACTTAGCCAAATTTCCAACTTTTCCTCTTCTGACATGTGGCACGTTCTGATTCGTCCACGGGCCTCCTTGTCTCTTTTAGGCCATTTCATCTTTTCATGTCCCACACGTCCCTCGCGTACCTTTGGCATGGATGTCCTAGACGAAAATCTCCTACTTCGGCCGATTCAGGTTTCCTTGTTCCTATTTGAGGTGAAGACACGTGGTGAGATTCCATTCATTGGTGGCTCTTTCGACTTTTCACGTCCCTCGCGTACTTTTGGCCCGGCTGTCCCAAACTACCTGGGACAAATATCTCCAAACCGCCCGAAATGGACTGTCTTGTTCCTGTTTGCGGATTTTTCACCTTTTCGTGTCCTACGCGTCCCTCGCGTACTTTTGTCTCGGATGTCCCTGCTTGCACGAAACAAAAGACTTAGGCGATTTTCTTTATTTTTGGCAATTTCGGCTTTTCACGTCCCTTGTGTCCCGACATCCCAACTATCCCGCGGACTGCCTGGGACAAGAGATTTAGCCGATTTTCTTGCTTTTTCGGCCCCAATATTGGTACGACAAACCTCAGTACGACCCAAACCCTTCAGACCCGAATGCCTTAGAACAATCCTGCAACCTTATTTTTGCATTTTTTCCATTTTTTTCTAACTCGTTGGGATTTCTTCTTAGATGGGGGAGTTAGAAAAAAGGCCGAGGGGACCCCGAAAACATGATTTTGGGCCTTGAATCAATCTACTTGCTCAGGACTGAATAATTTGATGCATGTTATCAAAATTACCTTGAGGGGTGAATTTTGGATAACAATTTTGGTGACTCAGCGGGGTCATCTGCCTGCTGGATGAAGTTACTAGTTGCCTAAAGCATCCATTGGGCATGGAGTCACTTGGTTTTCTATCTGATTCCCTAACTGACTAGAACGTTGTAAGGAGGATCATAGAATATCACACGATGGAAGCAAGAGCTCCAAAACATCTCCAGGGACAGCAAGCCTATGCCAAAGCACTTAGGGAAAGAAAAATAGCCTACAGCAAAGCATTGTGCACAAGCACTTGGAGGAATGAAAACCTAAGCTAATATTTACAAGATGGAGAATTTCCCTTTAGTAGCAATGCTTTAGATAGATTCCATTCACTGGAATCTGCAATTTTTCGCCATCCAATGAAGACAATTGGAAGGCATTGCTGTCCTTACACCTTGTGACCATGTATGGGCCACTCCAAATGGCATCAAATTTTGAATGCCTTCCTGGTTTTGCTCTATCTGTGTCCCATTTTAACACTAGATCTCCAACTTGGAAAGATCTACTCTTGGCCTTCCTATCAAAGGTCTTCTTGATCAAAGCTTGATCCTTCCCCATTGCTTGGGATGCCTGATCTCTGATCTCTTGGAGCTCCATCAACTCTGCATATCTCACCTCCATGGGCCCAAACTCTAGCAACTCTAACTGCTTCATGAGTTCCAATGTTGGCAACTCAAGTGACATGGGCAAGATTGCCTCTCTTCCACAAACAAGCCTGAATGGAGAGTTACCTGTGGATCTCTTGGGAGTTATCCTATCAGCCCATAAGGCTGATTTCAGTTTGGTATGCCAAGACCTCTGATTCTCATCAAGAGTCCTCCTAATGATCCTCAACAAGTTCTTGTTTGTCAATTCATCCTGGCCATTACCCTCAGGGTAGTAATTTGATGAAGTACTTAGGTAGATCTTGTTCTTGACAGCCCACTTAGTCACCTTGGATCCAATGAATGCTAATGCATTATCTAAGATTATTGTAGCAGGTATGCCAAATCTGGTTACTATCCCCGCATAGAAGTCTAAGATGTTGGACTCGTTTGCTTCCTTGAGTGCTACTACTTTAGTCCATTTGGTGAAGTAGTCTGTGGCTGTCAAAATCCACTTATGTCCTTGGCTTGAATTGTGATTAATGACTCCAATGGAGTCTAAACCCCATTGCATGAATGGCTGGTCAACTGAAATTGGATGCAATGGGAGGGCAGCAAGCCTCTCTTTACCTATGAAGAATGCACAATTCTTGCACCTTTTGATCCACACGAAGCAATCACTGAAAATATTGGGCCAATAATAACCAGCCCTCATGATTTTTAGGGCTATCACTCTTAGTGTAAAATGACCACCAGCTAGTCCACCATGGAACTCTTCCAACACCTTGTGAATCTAATTTGTACCAATGCATCTTAAATGTACTCCATTCACATCTTTCTTGAACAAAACACCTTCTACTATGGCATATGGGACAGCCTACAATCTGAAATGTCTTGTTTGGGTCTTGTTCATCTCTAGAGGGCATAGGCCCATGCTTAGGAAGTGCATTATACCTTGGGTCCAGCAAGGAGTGGGGAAAACATTATCCTCTTCTTGAGTGCTACCTTGCACATAGCTGTCTTGAACTATCAAAACAGCCTCTTCTTCATTGCATACTCCCTTTTTCTTGCCCAGAATTAGCTTCTCACACAATCCTTTTCCTCTTACCAGTTTGGTGACCTTGATCTCTATGTCATACTCCATGACACGAGTGATCCACCCTACTCTTTTCTCATTCAAATCCTTGTTGAGGAGGAAGTCTTTTACTCCCGCATGAGAGACCAACAACTGACCTTTGTTGTTTGAGACTAGATGCTTGAATTTCTTCAAGCTTCTGATTACTACAAGTACATGCTTCTCAATAAAAGAATATCTCACCTCATAGTCCTCTAGGATTTGGCTGAAGAAAGCAATTGGCTGCTCATCATTGTCCTTGTTTTGCTGTACCAAAATGGCAGAAATAGTATCATTACCTCCAAATGCATAGAGGATGAAATCCTTGGAGAAATCTGGGTTGATGAGAGTTGGTGCTTGGGAGATGGCTCCTTTGATTGCTTCAAAACCCTCCTTGCCTTCTGCTGTCCACTTGAAAGCCATGCTTTTCTTCAACATTTTGGTGATAGGTTTGACAAGGGCTGTAAAATCTAGGACAAACCTCTGAACAAAGTTTATTCTCCCCAAGAAACTCTGAAGGTCCTTCTTATGGCTTGGAAATGGTAGAGCTCTTATGGCTTCAACCCTCTCTAGATCAATTATTAATCCTTCTTTGGAGACAATATAGCCAAGGAGCTTTCCTTCATGTGCTAGGAAGATACACTTCTTAGGATTCAAAGACACTCCAAATCCCCTGCACCTTTGGAAGACTTGTCTCAAATGAGAGAGGTGGTCTGCTGCATTCTTTGAAAAAACAGTGATATCATCAAGGTATATCAGCACCACGTTGTTGATCAAACCTTTGAACGCCATGTCCATTTCTCTTTGGAAGGTAGCTCTAGCATTAGACAGTCCAAATGGCATTTTCTTGTATGCATAAGTTCCCCATTTGGTTGTGAAGGCTGTCTTGAACTGATCTTCTTCCTTCACCATAATCTGATTATACCCTAAATAGCCATCAAATAGTGAAAACCTCTTGGAGCCAGCAATAACTTGCAGAATTTGCTCCATGGAAGGGAGTGGGTAATGGTCCTTGAGAGATGATCTATTCAAGTCTCTGAAGTCAACACACAATTTGATCTCTCCACTCTTCTTTCTGACTGGAACTAAGTTGGCAACCCAACTAGAATGCTTGATTGGGAATATGATTCTTGACCCAATCAACTTGTTTAATTCCTTCCTCATGAGAGGTTCCATGTGTGGATTGACTGGCCTTTGTTTCTTCCTGATGGACTTAGTATTTGGATCCAACTTAATGGTGTGCTGAGCTAACTTGGGATTGAAACCATTCAAATCTTTGTAGCTCCAAGCAAACACATCAGGGAACTCTTGACATAGTTGTATGAACTCATACTTTTCTTGTTCAGTTGTCATCTTTCCAATTTGTAATGGTTTGTTCTCTTCCACCAAGATGGATACTAAATCTTCTCTCTTGACCTGAATGTTTGCTTTCTCTTTCCTAAACTGATCATTGGGATTGAAAATGGACTCCAAAGTGATAAGTCCCTTGGGCATCTTGTTAGTTCTCAGCTGTACCACTTGGTCACCATACTGCTGCTCTAACTTTTCCTGATTTTTGGCTGAGAATTCAGCCTCTTCTTACAAGAAATGGATGGTTTTCTTATCATTTTCAAACACTTGCCAACTTACATTGTTATCTGGCACTGAAGGGCTTACAATCACATGGATGTTTGGTTATATCTTATCTTTTTGAATGCTCTCCACAACGTCAAAGGCTGCCCCAACTGATGCAAGCTTGTCAACAACTTGGTTCTCTTTCCTAGGAACTGATTTGATGCCAAACCCCTCAAAATCTTCAATGAGGTCCCACACCCTGTTCTTGTACCACTTCAGTAGATCATTCTTGGCAGCATGTTGCCCTTTGACCTGATTTAAAATCAATTCACTGTCACCAAAGGCTTGCAAGTTCTTTATTCCTCTCATTATTACCCAATGCATCCCTTTCATCAAGGATTCATACTCAGCAGTGTTATTGGAGCATACAAACTGAAATCTAAAAGCTGAATAGTAATTTACTCCTTGAGGTGAAACCAGCATGGCTCCACCTCCGACACCTTGTCTACTCCTTGATCCATCAAAAAAAAGCTACCATACCTCATTGCAATCCTTCTGGTCTGGCTTGGTGATGCTAGGAATGGGCTGACCTTTTTCATGTATACAATAGACTCCTAGCTCATATTCTTCTACTTCTTGATAAGGATCAAAAGCATGCACCTTTTTTGCCCATTCATCAAGAGTTAGATCCGAGATGCTTCCAACCTTGGTGTCAGCTTCATCAGTGCTTGGGTGATCTTCTTGATCAAATGCCGAACAGTTGGCATTGATTTGACTTGGAGTGTAGGGCTCAATGTGGAAGTTTTCAATAGGTTCAAACCTGATTATAGCTTTGGTTCCATACCTCATTCTGAACAACATGTGTGACCAATCAATAGACAAATATCCTCCAATCTTGGCTGTAAAATCTCTTGAAAAACATAGGGAAAAGAGTGGTGGAAGGTCTCTAACTGATACATCTTGTAAAACAACAACATTTGGACATGCATGTAAGGTGAGACTCAAGTTTTTAATCACCCCAACTATCGTTACTGCTGTCCCATCCAACTGCACTACCCCTTTGGATATGGTTTCATATTGAAGTCCTAGCTGATCAGCTATTTGCTTGGGCATCACTGAGCTACTTGCCCTAGAATCAATCATGCAATTGTGCACCAATTGGTTTCCAATGATTAATGAGACATAAAAAGGAGGGGGCTTCAACATTTTACCTTATTGTCCTCCATAATTCCCTTTAGGTTGGGCAGCATTTGTGAGCAACTTCTCTTGCATTTGGACTTGTTGATTTGAAGTTGACCATTCCTTCATGGCAGCTTGTAGCAAATCTCTCTGGCCTGGGATAGATAGGGATTCCCACATTGATATATTTACATTTGTCTTCTTCATCTGATCAATGATACTAAATGGTGATGAAGGATCTCTTTGATGTCCCTTGGTTGGCATATTCATCTCTTGCATGTGGGCAGCAACAACTAGTATTTGAGTTGTTTTAGGAGCTGGTTTGGCTGCTCCTTACATGTTTGGGACTACATTTTGTTTGCCAAAAATCTTGTGGAGTGGTGGAAGGTTGTGGATTACTTGGAGCCAATGGCTGTCCTTCACCCAAATTTCTCCTTTTTGACCTTGTGTTGGCTGCAACACTTTGAGAGGGTATTTGATTCATACCATATAAATCTTCAACCTGCCAATTGACAAGAGTAGTTTCGTTCGGAGATGTTCCTTGCTGAGGTGCTTCTTGCTGCTGATCTTCTTCGTGGCTGGATTCTTGCGACCCACCAATGGTTTGCACCATAAGATCCTGATTTAATGCACCGTTTAAGCACATTGATTGGTTGTGAGGTTCATTGCATGGAAAACACCAATCATACTCCTGAGCAACATTTTTTTGTGTTGGCACCAATGCCTTAGAGGTAAATATAGCATTTGGATTATAGGGCTGAAATGGTCTGTTGGCAAGAGACCTTGCTTGATTCAGATTTACAGCTAGATTGGGTGGTCTTTGAGGCTGATATGGCTTCCTGTTAGGTTGAGCTTGAGGCTAGAAGGAAGGTCTAAAACTTTGGGCTTGTTGTCTCTTGAGAGTAACCAGCTCATTGCCTAAATTTTGCAATTGCTTCATGACTTCTTGAAGCTCATTTGGGGAACTTGGAGATGAAGTAGAAGCTTCATTTGAACTCTGATTTCTAGGGGTGGGAGAAGGAGCTAAGACAAGTGCTTGACTAGTACTTGGTCTCTCTAAACTTGGATATAATGGCATTGGAGGCCTAGGAGCTAGATTTCTAGCTTGAATTAAACAATTTTCAGCTCTAATGGCAATGCTATAAGCAACAGGGATAGTTGTGCCTCCCATGGATTGAATCAACATAGAAATATCAGAATTTAAGGCTTTAAGGTAATATAGAAAAGCACCTTCTGCTGCTAGCCTTACTGCCACTGGAATCCTCTCCCAAGTCCTTTGAAATCTGAAGTTGAAGTCAGTCAACTGCTCATTGGGAGCTCTTTTGATAGTTGTCAGCTGCTCGAAATGGGACAAGTTGTCTCCCTTTTCCCCAAACTGCTTGTGGAGGGCTATACATAGCTGGTTCCAATTTTGGATAGAACCTGAGGGAATGCTCTTGAACCATTATAAAGCTTTCCCCTTGAATGAGGATGCCAGCAATTTGACAGCAACTTGCATCTCTTTGATTTCATGAATTGCACAAAGGTTGGCGATGTCTTTAACATGATCACCAGGAGTAGTCTAGTTCTCTCTAGTGAAGTATGGAATGTTCTTCAATGCTTGCAACTGGGATTGGATGTTGTGCATTGAGAGCAGGTGGGCTGCTGCTAATGAAATTGACATATGGATTTGGTGGTTGCACCATTCTGATTGACCTAAGAACCCTTGTTGATTGGATGAAAGGCCTACCAGGTGGAGGTGTTGACAAGGTTCTATTAGGTGGAGATGGAGATATTTGAGCTCTTCTTCCCCTTCTTTCTCTTCCTGGAGATAGGTGTAGATGAACAAACAATCCTTCCTCCCTAGTTCTTGACCTGGTCTGTATTCTTCTCATAAATTCACCAGGATTGGACTGCTGAAACCAGTGGATTATGCTTCTTTTGAAGTCACCAGATGTGTGATTTTAAGCTCCTTAAAAGATGGAACTTACAACAAGTGCACATCGATCTTGTTGCAATAAAAGTGAAGACCTCTAAGGTCCCACTGGGCGTGCCAAAACTGCTAGTGCAAATCAGCAGCACCCCTGGATGTTGATCAGATTTCTAGGTTGATCATATTAGCATCCAGTGTGATTGCACAACATTGAATCCTTTCTCCAAGTGTGGGGCTTGCAAAAATGAGAAAGGAATCTCTAGAGAAGTCTGGTTCCTATTCCTCTGTTCAAATACACACGAAAAATGCAGAGGGTTTACTCAAAACCTAATCTAACTTGCCAAGGAGACAGGGTAAGAAGATGCATAAAAATAAACCTAAACTAACAAAATTGATGCACCGAGGAATGAAGAACACCTATCTTGCCAATAAACAAAAACCATTAAAATGTGATGCAAGATCATGCACAGATAACAAAATTTGCAGTGAAAGATCAAGAGGATGCAAATGAACACAGAGAGGGTTGAGAATCATCCATAGAAATGCATTACTTGCTCCAAAGATTGATACAATACACTACAAAAATGCCAAGAGGTAAAGTTGCATTACAGTTTTAAATGGGAGGTTTGAACTCCACGAATTCACGTGCCAAAGAGAAGAAGGGAGGGGCAAAACAAGAATATCCAACCGTTAGAAAGAAGCCCCTCCTTACAATTTATAGGAAGAATGAGAGAGTGAAGAGAGAGGAAATCCAAATCTACCCCAACCACTTTTAGGTTTCATTTAATTCATCTCATTATGGCAGTAGGTTTAAAAGCGGTGAACTGTATTTTGCATTAAAGCTGGTTGTTGAAACGTCATTTCTGGCCATTACCACGTGCCAGAGGTGTTTTCTGATTTTATCTCTCCAAACTGAACCAAAATTTTAGATTGACCTTGGAATCATGTAGATAATTTCACCAGCTTTCCATTGATATAAAGAACGTGAAAATATGAGCTTTGGATCAAAAGTTATGGCCATTTGAAGATTTAGGGCAAAAACAGGCCCAAAATGGATCGGCGGGAAAAAAATTTGAATTTTACCTCTTTTTACATTTTTGGAAAAAAATTCAAATTTTCCCCACGCTCCACCACTTGGATGACACGTGCCAGGCTCTGGTTCATTCATGGGTTCATCCTTTGAAAATTTCTTGCCACTTGGACACGTGGCATGACCTGATTCATTAGCCGAGGCAGTGGCCCAAAACACTCCTTTTGGATTTTTGGTGAAACACGTAGCCAAATTTCCAAATTTTCCTCTTCTGACACGTGGCACGTTCTAATTCGTCTACGGGCATCCTTGTCTCTTTTCAGCCATTTCATCTTTTCGCATCCCACGCGTCCCTCGCGTACCTTTGGCCCGGATGTCCCGGACGAAAATCTCCTGCTTCGACCGATTCGGGCTTCCTTGTTCCTGTTTGAGGTGAAGACACGTAGCAAGATTCCATTTGTTGGTGGTGCTTTCGGCTTTTCACGTCCCTTGCGTACTTTTGGCCTGGCTATCCCAAACTGCCTGGGACAAATATCTCTAAACTGCCCGAAATGGACTGTCTTGTTCCTGTTTGCAGCTTTTTCGCCTTTTCGCGTCCTACGCATCCCTCGCGTACTTTTGTCCCGGCTGTCCCTGCTTGTGCGAAACAAAAGACTTAGGTGATTTTCTTTGTTTTCGGCCATTTCAGATTTTCACGTCCCTCACGTCCCGACGTCCCAACTGTCCTGCAAACTGCCTGGGACAAAAGACTTAGCCGATTTTCTTGCTTTTTTTGGCCCCAAGCTTGGTACGACGAACCTCAGTACAACCCAAACCCTTCAGACCTGAAATGCCTTAGAACAATCCTATAACCTTATTTTTGCATTTTTTCCATTTTTTTCTAACTCGTTGGGATGGGGGAGTTAGAAAAAAGGCCGAGGGGACCCCGAAAACATGATTTTGGGCCTTGAATCAATCTACTTGCTCGGGACTGAACAATTTGATGCATGTTATCAAAATTACCTTGAGGGGTGAATTTTGGATAATAGTGATGATCGGGGATGTGTTACATTATATGCCAATGATTACAACATTTTGTGAGTGATGGTGTGTAGACATGTGTACTTTTTGGTTACCTACCAAGGAGATGAATTTGACCTTGGAGGATGTATATCTTATATTGCAACAACTAGTTATAGGTGAGAGGGTCTAGGTGATGGACGTAGAGGATGATTAGAGACATATGCGAGCATATAGGTGGTAATTTATAAGGAAACAAGTATATACTAAGACACACATTAGTTTGGATGCCATACTAAAATTAGGTATTCCATAATTGCATATGTTTATTGCGGTTATGATTACTTCTTCAGTGGTAGTGGGGAGTGGTGGAGCAAGCATCTTGTATAAGATGCATGATATTTATCTTTGTTTAGAGGAATATGGAATGAGGTATGCATGGGCACAATGTTTACTGGTGCATTTGTATAGGGACCTATATAGGTTCACTTAGGAGGAGGATGGGGGCGGAATACGAGCCACCACATTACTATATGTATGGGCATACGAACATATTGTGATATTGAGGCCACTTGGTGGACCAAAGTAGAGTCAGAAATACTAGATATATTTTTTGCAAGATGGGCATGTGTTTGAAGTAGGAGGATGGAAATTGATACCTAAAGATCAAGTTTGGATCATATGGGGCTAAGGGTCATTATATGGAGGCCATACCAAGCCTATGGAGGATGGCTAGAGGATGGATTGGAGATAGGATGTATTATCTAAACCATGTGGTTAGAGGACCATTTTCCAAGGGTGAGAGAGTTATTTCAGGTAGAGCATGTATCATGGAAACTTGGCGTGGCTCAATATGTGCCCCTAGATCCATATATATGGGTGAAACTTATGAGGGCACCGAGGACGTCTAGAGAAAGACCAAGGCCCATAGGAGTATATCTAGTACCTCCTATTCCAGATGATTTTGATGCGCGATAGAGTTGATAGATTTTGATGATGTAGGATGTACTAAGGCACATAGTGCATAGTGGACATCACACCAATGGGTGTTCTTGTTCTTAGTTGTTTTAGATGCAGTGGGAGTGCTGCAAGTAGGAGGATTAAACGGGAAGGCACCTACCCCTGGTGGTGATGATGTAGAAGAACTAATAATAGAGTGTGAGTATTTTCATAGTGATAGTTGTGATTTGTTATTTGGTTGATTAATTATCGTTGTCTAAGGAATTAATATATGGATGCAGGTGATGCATATTGGTCATTGATTATCGACACATCCATCCGCACATTGATGGAGGATCTATAACATTTGTAGCAATGATATATTTTCCTAAATAGATCACCTTACAGCATAAGAGCGTGAATGAATCACATGTGGCATATTATAAGGATTCTTTTAAAGAAGTAATCAATCCATGACAAAAGATGAATTGATTCTCTAGATCAATGGGTTGAAAGACTAGCTGATGTATGACAACATTAAGTCACATAATATAATCAATAATGGTTTTTGTTTTTCCTTTATGTAAGCCAAGTAAGCGATCATGTGTGACTCTAGGACTATTGTTAAGTATTAAAATTTAAAGAAATAATTCTTCCATCTCACAATATGTACTAATAGATCAAAACAATATATGTGTTTACTATTGGAGAGCATCACCAGTAAGACTATGAAGGAAATATTTAAGCAATAATTGATAATTGTAGTAAAAATCCATAGTTGGATGACAATGTTTGAGACGTAGTTATGGATTTCTAGTACCATTGAAGCATGAAAATGTAGGCATGATAAAATCCTTAAAAATTTCTAAATTTTGAATCTTTTTTAGAATGGGGTTGTCATGTAAGGTTTTATTATCTATAGAATCATAATAGGCCTTTATTTCAAGAGGGAGAGATTGGAACTAAGATTGTAACTAGCCAATAAAATGCATGAGTGATAAGATATCATGTGAAGGAATGGAAGAAAATATGGATTGTGTATTGAGTGGTTGAAGCTTTCTACTATGATTGATCATAGGGATGTCTATAGTGAAGGATTTTGATGCTATAGACACACTAGATGTAGGTTCGAAATAATTAATATGTGGTGAAGAGGATGGAATGTCAATATAAGCATTAAGGATAACATCATAAGATTCGTGAGCAAATGAACCAATTGAAAGATAAGAATCAACATGCCTTTTATTGGATACAACCTCATAAGGAGATGAAATCCGAGTGGGAGATTCACATTCAGTGGTATGTAAATAAGTAGAATCATTACTAACATGTGCATCATCATTATTAGACAAAGATTCACATGCATGGATTTGATCAAGTGTCTCATCAACATATAATGAAATAGGATAAGAACTATCATGAGATGTATCTTTACAATCATTAGATACATTTTTAGCAATGCAAGGAGTATGAGATGAAGCTATATAATAATCCTGACTAGTATGAGACACAATATCATGCATTTGTACATTTTCATTATGATTTTTATCTATTCAATCAATACCAAGCATATAATTGATAATATCATCATATAAAGTTTCAACATAAATATAAGTAAGTGGAGTAGTCCTAGTGCCAAATGAATAACAAGGAATACAACCAGAAAAAAAATTATCTTTATAAACAATGTTGCAAGAAGAATTGATAAAGCTAGTAGGAATGTTGTGTTTATTGGCCAAAAGTTATCTTTGAATGTCACCATCGAGTTGATACTTGTGAAAAATAATCTCGAGTTCACCCTCAACAATATCATCAAGGATAGGATTAACACTCTCATAATGCATGGATTTCTTTGGAGAAGAAGAGATACTCTTAGCCATTAGGGTTTTAGTGGATCCTAGGGAAAGGAGTTCTAATCTACAAGTTCACCAAAATTATTTAATAAAATCTGAATTAATTTTATTGAAATATAAATATAGAAGTTGATATAAACATATACAATGAAATATAAATGCTAGGAAATTTTATTTGATACAATTATGAAAGAAAATAAGATAGATAAGGCACTTACCTTGATTTCACTTATCCCAAAGTGTTTCTGGACTAGACACACTGATGAAACAAAAACTTAGAGTGTCACAATCAGGCTCAGGAAAATATAGAGATGTCGGGAATACTGGGACACAAGATCCTAGATAACAGAAAGGGTGTATGTAGGTTCCCTAGACATCTGTGGAGCATTGGTGTCTGCCAAAAAGGTCAGAACTTGGTTCTGACCCTATTGCTAGGGTTTCAAATTTTTTTGCCTTTTATCACCTGTATGTCACACTTGGATGACCGAAGTACTTGTAAATATGTAACACAAATAACCTCCTATAAAACCCTCAAACCACATCAAATCCTAAAAAATAAATATGTAAAATGAGGGGTTGGACTTTCCTCAGCTGTCACATGAGTGAATTTACAACTGAACACTACACTACATCTCAAACCCAATGTAGTTTAATGTGCTTGTGTGTGTAAAATTTCTCCTAGGTTTCCCTTAAGCCGATGACGCTAAGATAGTGGGTGGTAGCTAGATAAAATGCAAATTTTTGGATGGAATAAAATTAACTTCCCCTTCCTATGCAGTGTGTATGTATAGTAATAATCCCAAGATACAGTTCCTTTGATATGTATATAGATAGTCCTTGATAGAAATTACACATCATTTTAATGGTATATATGTTGTGTTTATATAGGGATCTCTTACTTGAATTTTGTCACCAATGACCCAACATGTTGACTAGTATCTCAGGATATGAGTGGGAAAACCAATAAGACCTACCTAAAATGTCAAAAATAAGATCAAAAATAAAGTGGACACATGCACCCAGGATGGACACAAGAACCTGGGAGTTAGTGTCCAAAGACAGCTGATGACAATTGTGCAAATACTATGAAAGAAGGATCCTTGTGACCTAACTAGAAATGGGTTTATGAGTGACAAGTGTGAAAGATAAAAAATAATAGAAACAAACAACAAAAGTGGATGGACTAGGAAGTGTGCCATTAGTGAATACTTTTCTTACTTAATATCCATATATCAAACAACATATTTGGTTGTATAGTAAATAGTATTAAGTACGTGAATTTTTGTCTACAAAAATAATCATTTAGGTTGTGTAGGAAAGAGCCCCTTTTGTATTTCTTGACTACTTTTTATTTAATTAAATTGTAAGCTTGTCCTTAATTTTATTAGAAAATACGATTTTATAGCAAAAAGGGAATCTATCAATATATAAATTATGTAAGTCAAAGGTGATTAAACTAGTCCTGTGGGTACTTGAACTTGGGTGCACTGGATCTAAGTGGTCCACATTCATGATCTTCAAGGCCATGCAATTGAAGAGGATTCTCATCAAACAGTTCACGAGTGTTGAGCTAACCTCCATAACTTGGTGCATGTCTTTACCCCATTGAAGAGACATCCTTCTTGATCGGTCATTTAAATTACCAAAATAACAAGCCGAGCTCCTTCCATGGCTACCAAAAAAATAGACTATGCACTCTCCAACGCATTTGTAGAAAATATTTCTAAGGCCCTTTTTTTAAATGCCTGTCAATCTATAATTCTTTTGATTTATCTAAAATATTAACAAACCATTTTGTGTACCCTAGCAATTATTTTTGTCCCAAAGGACCACATTAATCTTAGACATTTTTATCAAATAGTCTACACAGATTGTCTAGGATCCCACATATTCCATACATGTTCAGGGAGTGCCATGAGACCACTTTTCTCTTAGGCATTCTAAAAAATAGTTCACATTCTCCAAGAATATATAAAAACATATATTTATTTTAACATGGGTAAAGGGGGGTGCATAGGCAAATGAGGGAAGAAATATTTGGCGCATGCCCCCTTTTCTAGTTGAAAGCAAAATCATATAAAGCCAATACCAACCAATTCTAATATCAACCACAAAATCAATCTCATACCATTACGTAGAGAGGATGAGATGAAGGAGGCACTAAATTTTTTGTTTATTCATCAACTAATGCACATGTAGTTAAACATTTGATAAGACCCTTCTCCAATTTCTTGGTGGGCATCCAAAACTCCATTTCAAGATCCCAATTTTGGCACAGGATCATGCTAGGAGGATGTTATTTGAAGAAACTAATTAGATTTAGAAACTTGTTTAATGCATTAGGTAAAACCATGTGATTTCTTTGTAAGGGTGCCCGTGTTCTTCCATATCTAACAAGGCCCTAACTTCATCCTCATTCCTCCATCCACCCAACATGTCCTTTTCCCTTTCATTTCTCATTATTGTATAAATAAATTCCATTTTTTAATTCTATTTTACTATTATTAAATTTTCATTATTAATTTTCCTTTTTTGAAATAATTTCATTTTTTATTTTAACTCATCGTTGTTATCATTATAAAAAACAATTACTCTACAGCTCATAATGAGACCCACTCTTGACCCTGAATGTGTGTTATGCTAGACACTTGCAAAAATTCAATTATTATTATCACTTATCTTAATATATCGAATGATTATTATTATTATTTATTTTATTATCGTTATTTTCATTAGATATTTTAACACTTCATTTATCTTCCTGTACCAATTTATTTTACTATATTACTTTATTTTCTATCTTTATCTATTTCCTTATTATTCATTTTATTACAAAAATTTTATTATTAATATTGATACTTTGTTACTTATTAAGGAAAAAAAGTTGCAGGGTTAGGTTATATCCTAAACTATACATTATTTGGTACTCGTATCACTTGGTTGATGTTCACCACCGCAAACCAAAACTCAAACGTTAGCCACACATTATAACCATTATTGTTATAATCTCCAAAATTGTCACTTGAAATTTGTTACACATTTGACATAAACAATCTTGTCAATATAAAAATGGGTTCGCACACAAATTCTCATGAGTACCCACATGATGAGGTTTCCTATTCCACTTGTAAAGACATTATGGACCAAAGCACTACACATGTGGTGCTGACAAGGAAAAATGATGATCGGTTGATTTATTTACACAAAAGAGTCTACAGTGAAACTGTTAACAACCTAACATCCTTATAATAGTTTGATGACCACGCACGAAAGAACAAAGCACTACATGTAATAATACAAATTGTACAACAATCTTGCCTTATCATGTACTTACTCAATTTGGCCAATCATGTTATCCCTTTTTTTATATCTCACTCATCCTTACTTGCACATACAACCTACTTGCTCACATAATGGTTATATTAATCCATCATATCATGTTATACCCTCACACATTACAATTCCAACTTCTAAATCACATGCACATTCATTTGAGACAATAGTGTACAGGAACATCCATAATGCCCATATGTTATGGGCCGACCTGGATGCTTTGCTCCATTTGCCTTGAATGATGATTTTATCACTTTAAGGTCCTTTGATACACTTCTATTTGGCATTATTTGAGTTTTATAGATTTGTAACACATATATATAAGAAATTTATTCATCTCTCATTAAAGAGGTAATTTATTCTTCTTGGCACCTAGCATTCTAATGAGTAAGCACTAAGATAAATCACGAGAAAATATACTCCAAGACTCCTTTGAGCTCCACATTATCTACATACTCATTCTAGGGAAATCATCTACTTAGATCTACAATTATAAAAAGGTACATTTCCGAATTCAAGTCAATATAGGTCATGTATCAAGTATAATCATGTTATTGCAAGGTCATGGTTGTTAATTTTGTTGCATACATTCTAAATATCACATATTAGGCAAGAATGATGTGTGGTTTGAGGCCTCTTCAGAGTAGTGATAATGTCAGTGGTACATAGGGGTGCCCACAACCCACCTAACATTTTTTTTATAGAAATATCTCACCATCTAGGATTTTTAAGGTTGACTCAGTTACACAACAAGAATCATACATTATCATAGGTCCATATTCCATATAGATGTGGAAAAATAAGCAGCGAATAGGCACATAAGGTTGCAAAAGCTAAAAGTGTAAAGGGACCAAAGCATATAGAAAGTTACATAGAGGGAGTACACTTTGGGCCATACCATATGCTTTGGGTTAGGAATCTATTCAAGACACAATTTCTATAGTGATGCTCTGTCAAATCATTTCCAGCCTTTTATAGTCATCAAAGCAACCCAAATCAGCACACAATTCAGGATATCAACTATGTCCTCTTCTCCTCTTCATTTATAATGCTTAGATTCATTTATCTACCATTTTTTATCTTCTTTCATGTATTATCATGATCTTTCTACAATTATCCTTAGAAACTAGTTGATTAGGATAATATTCAATCGATTACTATGCCCCCAAGAAATTAACCATGTAGATTAAATCATCTTATTGATTTATATAAAATATGTAGCTTCTTTGATTGAGGAATGAGTTATTAGATTAATATTATCTAACAACTCTTTATAATTTACTAGATTCTACTTATAGAGCTCAATGTGAGGATTTTTTTTAAAATGAAAACATATAGATTTAGAGCCTAAAAATGTAAAAAAACAACAATTTCAAAAATTTAAGGGCTTTAAATATTACATGCATTGCATTTAATATTTTTACCACCACCAACCACCCATATTCCATCACTGATAATTGTGAACTAAATATCATAACACATCATTCTATTATTGCTTTACCTACTCCTTTGCATCAACTTTGGCTATGTTATTATATGATGTTGTTTTGTTTTAAAGGTGTTGCATGTTCTTGTAAATGTGATTTTCCTAATTGATTCATCTAAATGCACTAATATTTATGGGATTCCTTATTCAGTGAATTGAAAGGGGGTGTAAAAACATGGAGCATGAGGATCATGAGGGACAATTCAAACATCTACAAACGAAAACATGCCGAGATCTCAAGAGGTAGAGAGCACCAACTGAATGTGTATGGAAAGATTAAAAAAATAGGGGAAAAACCTCGTTAAGGAAAAAAAACTCTCACATTATCTCATAGATCAAAAGGGGTGTACATATAGAGGGTGTTGAGTAACCCCTAGTGTTGTAATCATGACAAATTGAGTGGAGAGGGAGAGTTACATTCCCAGAATAGGAAAGTAACTCCCAATTACGCATATGAAACACTAGTGTGTAAGAGAATATCATAATGACCCCTGAATTCCACGCAGACCTACCATCTCACCTAAGTGAGATGACTTGCTGAATGATGTGGATAATGAATCTCACCAACACCCCCCCTTCATCACAACTTAGGATGAGGTGGAAAGTCAGAAAAGAGAAATGATTCCTGACACAAAATCCTGATGAGGTACCTGTGCACAACAAAGAAACTCAAACAATGAAGGAAAACTCAATGGGAAAAACATCCACAACAAGAGAAAAACACAATCTATAATATAAGAAAGATACCAAATATGGGTCCCAAAAACTAAGGATCCTGATAATGTACCCATGTACAAAGGAGAAATCTCCCAGAAAGAAGAAAATAGAAACAAGAGGAATGTAGAAGATACCATAGACGGATCTAAACTCTGCAACTCTAGGAATTCTCCCAGAAGAGTGTCAATGACATGGTCCTCTACCTCTAGACTGAAGAAGATCCACCCATACTGAACTATGTGTCTTCCCTTAGGAAGGACATAAATAAAGTGATGGAATTATGCCTATTCCATGAAGGAAACTAAAGGCAATAACATGAAGAAATATGAGTTTGGTCCACCAAACTGTGGCATAGGTCTAACAAATGAGCACCAAGGAACTAAAGGTAATGTCATGAATGCATAAATTTAGAGTGTGAAGAGGGAACACCCACAGAAAGGATGTCCAAGTGATGTGAAGGCAACACAACAACCCCCACAATAGAAAAGGGATCCAAAAGAAAGGGTGGATCAATAAAGAAATTTAGAAAAGTGGAAGTGATAAGAATCCCATAAGGGGAACTCCCAACAATGGAAATGATGAAATCCTCCAAAACACCTTAATATGTATGAGCAACCTGTATTGTATCATAAGTGGACTCTGTAAATATATGACTAAGATCGGGAAGATACTCATCCCAATGAGGGGGCTCAACAAATAGTAGATTGATGTTAGACAGGTATAATTCATCCATGGATGAAGGAAGAGGAGTGGAAGGGGCCTAACACATTGGAAGTGGAAAGGAGGAAGGTGAAATGATTATATGAGGCTGAGAAGGAGACTACTTAATGTATGATGAGATGATAGGGGTTACAACACTCTCTGGAAAGGTGAGAGAAGGATGAGAGAAGTCCTCTATGGTACTCTTGGCATTAGAACTAGGTGCACAATCCTTACCATCAAAAGAAGAATCAAGCAAGTCTCAATCATAAAAAATTCCATCACACAAAAGAGAGAGGAGAAAACTCGAGAATACTATTGCAAAGAGTTACCAGAAGGCCAAGGTGAAGCAACGTGGAACTCAATTGAAGCAACAAGTGTAGAAAGCATTTCATCAACTAAATAGATAAGATGCGAGTGAGAACAAGGGGAAATGGTCACATATGTCTTAGAGAAAGGGTCTCCAATAGAACATGGGTGCGAATAGTGAATGGAAGCATGAACATGGTCAACAATGAGCTTTTTCATGGTGGAAATAGGTGAATGGTCTCCAAACAAAGACTGAAATATTCTCCATATGTGGTGGGGAGGATATGAGTTTTCCATGAGAATGCAAAGAGGTCTAGTGATAGACAACATCAAATGTCCAACAATATGGTCACAAGTTTCAAGAAATTACTAAATATGACTAGAATCATTGGGTGCAAGAACTGGCCCAAGAAATAAGTGTGTAATACCCTCGTAGGTGAATTAGCATTCCATGAAAGCACGCCAAGATGAATAGTTATCTCCCAAGAAGAAGTGGAAGAAGATTTAATGTGATCCTATGAAACTCAAGTAAGGAAAGAGAATCCACCATGATGTGGAAGCAAAAGCAAGAAGTGCAAGGTGCACAAAAATAAGAGGGTACAAGAATGCAAGATGTCAGACTCATCTGATAATGCATCTACAAGCAATACAACACCTGAGAAGAACAATGGTAACCCCCATTGTTTACAAATCTTTATAAGATAGTACATGGCTATAATAGGGTGTGTTCATGTGACATCAGATAGTTGACCAATCACCTCACAGTAGGTAAAATGTCACGCGACAATGGAGGCAATAAATAAGTCTTAAGTTGGAAGAAGAGGAACACATGCAACCAAGCACAAAAGAGAATAAGAGATAAGGTTAAAAAACACTGCTTAATGTGATATAAAATGTGTCTCATGATGCAAAAGAGAAGGATCTCTTATTGCAAGACTGTGGTGGATGTTTCCACTAACCGCAAGTGAAGATAATCACTATATTACAATGAGCTAAAATAAATGGCCTAGAAATCCCAATAACCCTATATATGGAGCTCAACAAAATACTCCTCCTTTATTACAATGAATTTTTTATTGTTTTCTGATTTACACTTGCTGGGAAATGCTGAAAAAGGTGGGAAATTAAAAAAAAACAAATAAAGGCAAGAGGGGGGTCCTGGTGCAAAAGGGATGAAGAGGGCTTGAAAATTGGAGCTAGCTCAGCGAGCTAAGATGGGAGCTGGATTTTTGGGGATCTCTACAGAGAGAGGATGTTGAGCATCATGCCGAGTTAATTTAGTGAGTTAAGCACATTGGGGAGAGTGAGAAGGAAGATGGAGGTGTGATTTCCACATAGAGGAATCTTGTCAGAACAAGCGATTCAGAGATATGTTGAGCCATACTACAAACCACATCACATGGAGAGAAGTTACGTTGCAGCAAGGATTTATGAGTTGTAAGGTCAAAACGCTGAGGAATGCACTGGTGGAGTGAAAGGCCAAGGAGGATGTGTTGAGAGTTATGCTTGGGAGTTGGCTGAGGTGTCAAGAAAGTTGTCAAGGATCCTAACGTAGAGCCAAAAGGTGTGTCAAGTAACCTGACCAACACGCAATGGTTGAATCAGTGACCAATGAATATAAACAGTGGGGAGGGATTGTAACACATGGTAAAAAACTAGATCATTTTCTAGGAGCCTAAACATGAGATGACCAAACCAAACCAGGGAAGGCGAGCTCATGGTGAACACAGAGCCAACAAGGCAGGTGTAACATTGAGTCCAAATAGGGATCCGAGATGCATATGTAAAGGTCCATTCTAGAACAAGTAGAAGGAAACATTCAGGTAAAGGTAAGATCAATCCATAAGGATGTAATCTGAGCAAGGAAAAAAAATGAGTCGAAGATAAAGCTAAACCCAACGTTGAATAAAAAACCCACAAGTTGATGCAAACAAGTAGAAACACCCCAAACATGATGCAAAACCCATGTAGGTAGATCAGATTGAGTCAAAAATAGTGCAAGATGAGTCATGTAGAGTCTAATGCAGAGGGATCTGGGGGGAGCCAGATCGGTTCCCATCTCGGCAAGTTTAGGCCAAGTTGGGATCAAAGGAAACTGTTTACACCTCCTCTAAGGAACAAACCAACACTCACAAAATTTATCTGAAAACTCCAAAACTACAAAACACTACCGAAACACGCATGCAAAAGATGAAATCCCAAAAACACTACAAACCCCAAACACACAAACATAGACAAACTTAAACATAGGTATGAATCCCGAATCAGTGTAAGTAACACACAACCGTAATAACCATTACAAAGGATGATGTGATAAATGTTTATCATGACGGAAATCTAGAAAACATGAAAAAACACAAAGAGTTGCATGGATCCACATGGCATGCGCTTTGATACCATAAAAGAGGGTGTGAAAACCAAGAGCACAAGGATCACAAGGGACATCATGAATATCCACAGAAGTGCAAATGGAAGCATGACGGGATATCAAGAGGATCAAACATCAACTAAATGTGCATGCAAAGATTGAAATTTTTTGGGAATAACCTTATTAAGGCAAAAAAACTCTCACACTATCTCATAAATCAGAAGGGGTGTACATATAGAGGGTATTGAGTAACCCATAGTACTAAAATTATGATAACTCAAGTGAAGAGGGGAATTTTCATTACCATAATATGAAAGTAACTCCCAATGACGCATATGATGCATTGATTCACTGACATGTAAGAGAATATCATAATGACCCCTAAATGACACGTAGATCTATGATCTCACCTAAGTGAGATGACTCACCTGATGATTTGGAAAATGAATCACACCAACATGAACATGTTAGAAAATTCCACTGATGAAAAACCTTCATCAAATAAAATTCCTTTGAATGTAAGGAATCAATTTCATTGTTCATTATTTCCATCTTGGATGTTTTAGGTTTATGTTCTATGGTTTACCAAAACATAAGTTCATTTTTTTGTAGTTGATTGAAAAAAAATTGTAAATGTAAGGTTCCCATCGTATATTTTTTATGTAATGTGTATGTTTATAATTATGATTATGATTATGATTATACTCATTACAACAATATTTCCTAACAAATACCAGAACTTTCAATTTAACTAAAATCCATCACATGAAACCATACAAAGAAAGGGGTCTTATTAAGGATCATCAACTTAATGAATTTATACAGACCTCACTTGAACTTTGTCTCCACTTTAATATTCTCCATTTTCAAATATCGCCCACTGACATATTTTTGAACATTTAAACACTATTATACTTTTCATTATACTTTGTGACATATAAAATAAGATTCAATAATCCTCTAATGACTTTATCTTCAATTATAAATACAATAGATATGGGTTTGCATTGGGATATATAAGTTAAAATTCGAAATAGTTTCATGGTTTGAATAAAATGTTACAATTGAGGTCTATTTTCATTTACCAAAAACATCCTTGCATTTAGATCTATAAGCATAAACTATTTAAGATTTAAGAGTTGTAAGACAATATAAATGTAATATCTTGTTCCTTAATCAAAGAAGCTACAAATTTAATATAAATCTATGAGATGAAAATGGAAAGAGGTGAATGATTAACATAAAATGTTGGAATTATGGTCTATTTTGATTCAACTTTTCTCTTGTAATGTAAAATTTCCATATTCATGATTAAAATTAAATGATCTCTTATGAGTTTTCCAACTTCAGCATTTACATTCCAGTGTAGAAAATTTATATTACACAATTCTCTTTCCACTTTAGTAGTTTTAACTTATATCTCTCTATTACATGATCTCCTTTCACTTTAGTATTTTTGGTGAAATATCTTGTCAAAGATAAAATGTAGATTTCTTCAATGCTTGTAGGATTAAGTCCCTCCACTTTAAGATATGGCTGATCTCATTCATTAAAATCTAGAAAATTATGTATACTAAGCTATCTCTTGAGGCGTTCAAAGATCAGGGAATGTATAGAAACAACCTTTTGTGACTACAACAATAACTAAGAGAGAGAAGGAAATACATGTAAGTGAGGAGATAAAAGTGAGAAGAATTGTATTAATGAGATTAAACCAAATTTCATTAACTACAATATAAAGATATTTCCAGTTCCAATCATAAGACACAAGTAAAAATATACAAATTATAAATAGTATGAAACAATAATAGAGATTGAAAAAAAAATCAACTGTTGATTTTCATTCCATTTCAAAAGGCACAAAATCCTTATGTTTTTACAAAATTTTCATACATTTTGTTGAGTGAAAAGAGAGAGAATGGAGTAAAATTTCTAAGTAGGAAAAAATAAGGATTACAACATGTTATAGAGAAAGAGAAAATGTATATTCAGAATGGAGAGAGCATTCTAATTTATAACCCAAACAAGTGACTCTTTGCATTTACATGTGAATTTTCAACTTAATGTGCAATCTAAATGAAGAAATAGAAGCTTTAATTGACTCAAGTCACTTTTACAATATTTATTTCTCAACAGAGAAATAGAATGTTAGAGTGATAAAAGAAGAGAGAGAATGTGTGATAAAAAATATGATCCAAGATTAAGTTCTCATTTTCCCTCATTATGGATATGAATGTTGTAAGTGAATAGGATATTCTTCATATGCTTCACTAATCAAAACACATCTTTCCTTGGACTTAGAAATGGTGTTACACATCTTTCCCAGAATGATCATCTTTGGTCATTGTTGGAAATATCTCTTTTGAATCTTCATATTTTTTTAGCAATGATAGACTATGAAAATCAACTCTTTGTCATGAAAATGATCCCTTATATCCCACATGAGAAAATTTTAATCTTGAAAATCCTTATAAAGCATGCACTCACATCACCCATGTCCTTAGGTCAGTAAGAAAAAGCACACCACAATATCTCTTGGATTTGATGGTATCATAGATTATTGAGAATTATCAAAGGAAACATATTAATCCTTTTAATGGAAAAACTTCCTCTTTGTGATATGAAATCGAGTACTAGTTTAATAGACACTATGTTTAATGAAGAATACAAGTAATTCCTTTTATGCTCCTAAATGGAGGATGATAAGGAGATCAAGAATACAACAGAACCATGGTTTTCAACATATAATTTCTCATTTGATTCCTCTATATGTTTCATGCTAAAAGAATCCTCTTATGTACTCTAGCTTAGGTTAGAAAATGATTTTTTTCTTTTTCAGTGTTTACATTCATTCTTGATAATGGTTTTTGATGAAAAATGGAGGTGTTCATCATAGATGAACTCATCCAAATAAATTTTTAATGTATTTGTTTGAAATTATCTTGAGAGACGAAGTGATTCTCTAATTTTGAGACAATTCTCTTGTCGGAATCAATGGGAAAATGCAAAATCCAATGAAACGAGAAAAATACTGTAAAAAAATCACTCCTCTGTATCTCCAAAAATACTCCACCTCATAATGCAATATATCAACCAAATGAAAGTTTATTTTAAGAGGAACATTTTTTTCCAAATTTTAGAAAATTTGGCTCACTGATTTGCCAGTAAAAAGAAAAACAAATTTCAATTGTTATAGGCATAAATAGAGATTTTGAGCTGCAACCTTGATTATATCACCATGAGAGAAATACTCATCCAATACACATGATACATAATCCATTTGAAATATGTTTCTAAAATGAATAAATATTCCAATATTCACAAAGTTATCTCATCGGAAATGGTAGGAAATGGAAAAATAAATTGTTGCACAATGAGTTTTTGAATGGTGTTTGCAAGAAAAAATGGATAAAATCACATCAAATGAATCATATTTCTCTATAAAATGATAAATGGATCAATGTGAAGGTGTTTTAAATTATAATTTATGGTCAAAGTTTCATATGATTTGGCTTTGGGGTTTGCAAGCTATGAGAATTTGAGTTTTTAGAAGAACTATGGTAAAGAAGGGTAACTATAGTAGAAAATTTCAAGTAAAAATATAAAAAAAAACTCACTTTTTACATCCCTTTTATATTACATCATCTTGAAGTAATTTTCATGGAGATAAAGTGTGCGGAATTTCAAGGATTTTTGACTGTGTGAATTCAAGATATGAGTAAATATTCTTTGAGCATACATGGGGCACAGAGCTGGTTTTTCATGGCTTTCATGGAGAAAAGAAGAATGCAATTTTTTATAATATGGATTTTAGTTGTTTGGGATGCACTTTAAGTGATTTTTCCTTGGATTTTAGATGGAAAGTGTACTTTTGATAGGCATGAGGAACTCTAGTTCACATTTTTTGGTTTTTGGAAGGAACTTGAGGTTCCAAAATCACATGTTTGGTTCCCACATGGAACCAAAGTTAATTTTTAACTCCCATAAGGAACCCCTAGGTGCACTTTTGGTTCACAAGTGGAATCTTCAGTGAAAATTGCAATCCCAACATCAAATTAGAATACGGGAACCAAGAAAGTGCATGTCAATGAGAAAATAGAATTTGGAACTCTCTTAAGTTCCTAATAAGTGCATATCAACTTCAAAATAGAACCATGGAACTCACTTAAGTTCCAAAAAGTGTGATCCCAACATCAAATTATAATTTGGAACTCAATTAAGTTCCAAAATCACATTTTTGGTTCTCATGAGGAACCTTAAATGAAAAAGTGCAATCTCAACATAAAATTAGAACCCCCTAGCTCTTAAAATTGTGTTTTGGAGTGTCATAAATAACTAAGTCACACTTTGAACTTAAAATTATAACCAATTACTTCCAAAAAACACTTTGAGTTGTGACAAGGAACTAAAGTTCACAAAAGTGCATCCAGAGCCCCAAGTAGGAACTCAATGGTGAAACTATCATTCTCGGAGCATGAGTTGGTATTTTTAAGGATTTATGATACATGATATTGACTATAAATAACCTAATTAATATATTCCTGAAATTTATTAGGGATGAAATTTCTTGATTTTTAAATTTTGATCCAAAACCCGAAAGTGGCTGAAGTAGGCATAACGGGATAGTGGGTGGTTTTTGGCTAGAGAGAAAAATTATAATGATAAAAAACCAATATCAAGAACATGTGAATGACTGTACGAGGCCTATTTTGACTACTGGTAAGGTTCCTAGATCCATCAAAAAATCTTGAAACCTTCTGAGTAAGTTAATACTCCAATAGGGCCAAGACTTTACAGTTCATGAAGGGTTTTTATTTATGATGTCTCTAAAAATTTATCTTGAACATATTGGCATTAATTAAACTCCAAAATATTTCCTATGACTATGTTATAAGCTTATAAAACCACTAAATTATCCTAAAACCTTTTGCACAAGTTTACCTTCCTCCGATGATTGAGAACACATTTTCCTCAAAAAGTGCTAGTAGTGAATATGTTCTTAAGAATAATACAAAACTCCTAAAATATTCCCTAAATCACACTATCATTAAGTAGACTCATAAAAATTTCAAATTACTATATTCAGGGCTCTTGAACCCACCTATGGATCCCAAAACCATTCAGACAAATCAATACTTGCCAGGATTCATTTTAAGAGACCTCTTGGAAATCGAAGGTGGAGAATACCTGGCGAATATCCTTGGAACCAGTTTCGCGGGAAGGTGAATTTTTTGGGGGTTGTATGAAAAAATTTCGCCTGATTGTCAAGTGCTGCGACAGAAGGCTGCAGACGCGTGACAGGAGATTTTGCTGTCGCGCGTCAAAAAAAAGCATTGACGCGCGTCACTGAGGTCTGTTGACGCGCGTCAATGCATTTTTTTGACGTGCGACAGCAAAATCTCCCGTCACGCGTCTGCAGCCTCTGAACTCTGCTTTCTCATTGAAAAATCTCAGTGTCGCTCATCAACAAACTCTTTGTCACTGAGAATGCTGACGCGCATCACAGAGGGTGCTGTCGCGCGTCACTGAGGGCGATGTCGCACGTCACTGAGGGGGATGTCGCCCGTCACTGAGGGGGATGTCGCGCGTCACTGAGGGGGATGTCACGCGTCACTGAGGGCGATGTCGCGCGTCACTGAGGGGGATGTCGCGCGTCACTGAGGGCGATGTCACGCGTCACTGAGGGCGATGTCACGCGTCACTGAGGGGGATGTCGCGCGTCACTGAGGGCGCTGTCACGCGTCACTGAGGGCGCTGTCGCGTGTCGCTGAGGGTGCTGTCGCGCGTCACTGAGGATCCTGTCACACGTTTGTAGCCTCTGCCCTTTTCTTGCTCTTCGAAAAAATCTCCATGTCGCTCATCAACAAACTCTTTTTCATGCATCTACTATGCGTAAATATCTGCAGTATCTCCTTATCTACAAACCCTCCTTGTCGCGCGTCAATAACTTACCCCCTTGTCACACGTCTATAATATAGGATATATCATATTATTGAAAAATGTGAAGTAGAAGTGTTCTACCTGGCGAATAATCTAGGTTTATATAGGGGATATTTTTCAAGGGTAGGCGAAGCCAACCCCTAAAAAAAATTAAACTGTAATTTTTAGGCAAACAGGTCACTGACCCGTGCCAAAAAATTCGCCTTTTCAAAATTTTCAAAAATGGAATATTCGCCACTAAAATTTTCCCTGATACTTGCAAAGAGATAATTTTTACAATTTTGATCAACTTTCTCGAGAAATAACAAAACTTCTCATAGGGTTATCAAGTAAAATGCACAAAAATTTTACATTCAAACAACTAGATCATACTTGGGGACTTGACTTGGTTTGATTGAATCATAAATTAGGTAAGAAGAAACACAAAAATATCACAACCTCACGTAGACTAGTTCCTTATCCATAGAGCATAGTGCATTAAAAGGGATATTGGAATGAAATGAGACAAAACACATGAAATGAAAGAAACACAAGACACAAAGGGAAATGAAACACACCACACAAATGGAAAGGAAAAAAATAATACAATGGGAAAGGAAACACACCACATAATAAAAACAAACTTAAATCACCTATGGTATAGGTGGGGGACAACATACTTTCGCAACAAATTTTTTTGTTATGAATGTTACCTATGTACAAGTAACACAAAATGATGTATCCCTAAATATACATTCACTAATTCAATGAAGTAAGACCCATTTCTCAACTAATTTTTAAATAAATTTGATATAAGATGTTTCCATATATTTGAGATAGGTAATACTACATGTTTCTTCTTGAGAGAGTTTGTATAGATCCTCTTGTAAGAAAAAATCTATAAAGATATACCATTATCTTTGTTATTGTAAAATTTAATTTCCATCTTCCAATCCATTTTTAAATTCATCTTTTCTTTTTATTTCCCATTTTTCACTTTACCACTACTATAGGAATGGTTCTTGATCATATTATGCTCACCATTTTCATACCTAGGTTTGTGTTCTCCAAAGGACAATTGTTCTTTGTTTATCATGCTCCATATGACCATTGTTTCTATGAGTTGGTTCTTGGTAAAGTTTTTGAGACTTTCAACACCATCATAAACTTCTTGGTGCTCTATATTTCCCAATTTCTCTAAACATGTCTCCTTCACACACATAGGCTCATTCTTAATTTTATTTTTACCATGTATGAATCACATGGTGTTTCATCTTCTTAAAAGGAGAATAAACACAAGGTTGGGGTTAAAACAGAGATATCGTCATTCTCATTTTGACATTTTAAGCTACATAAGTCATCTCTATGATGTATATATCTTCTCCTTGAGTTGAATCATCCTTGAGAGACTCAAACACCTTTCAAATTTTCCATTCATCATTTAGAAGGAACTCTTCCCCTAATAGAAAAGATAAATATTCATATTCACAATCATATTTGGGTAAGTCCTCACGCTAAATTTTGAGAAGATGATTTGAAAGTTAGGGCTCACATTTCCAAAACACATTTACATTGGGTTTGTAATATTAAGTGGGAAAATGACTTAATAAAAAACCTCCTCCAAATTCTAATGGTCATGGCTTATAGATTACATTTAAAATATAAGCATGGTGGAATCCACTATTGCGTTGGTAGTGTTTAAGTTTAAAATGTAAGAGTGACCCAAATAGGTCACCCACCATGTATTAAACATGTTGATCTCATTAGAGATCATTTATAAGTTAACATAGAAAAGAGCATGTGAATAAAAAACTTATACAAGATATATATGTGACAAGATTTAAAATACATGATGCAAATAATGTGAAGATTCATCTCTACTCATGAGCAAATTTATATGGCATTTTATAATTCCTCCTTAAAGGTACAACTATTGTGGATTCAAGGAAATAGTGGGTGTGTTGGGTGAAATACATATTCTCAATAAAGATAAGTGATCTTTCATAGGGTTTTTTACTAAAAGGTTTTCCCACTTAAATCTTGTGTCTTGTGTTCATTTACTTTCATTTTGATGCACTAAATCTAATATATAATTCATTTTGTGATGTAATATATCATAAATTTTTATTCAAACATAAATTATAATCCTTGGCTATTTATTTTGGGTGGATATATAAATATGTTTTACTATCCATCCCCATGTTTCCTAACATAGTATCAAATCTTTTGTTTTTTATGTAGGATATATTTGGTTTTTTGTGATTTTTAGGTGCAAAGAATCTCGTAGATCTAAAGTACTTAGAAAATTTTAGGATCCATGACACCCTAACCAGTGTTGCGTGTTTTTTTAGTCATACAAGGTGTAAAAACCCTAATTCAATATGAATTAAGATAAAGGTGAAGAGCTTGGATGCTTTAAATTACTGTGGATGATCAAAACCTAGGTTCTTATTGAATCTACGTAGTTAGATTTTATTTTTTATTCCTCTATAACATTCTTTTATTTTTTCAAGACTTTCATGGCTTTTAACCTTTCTCTGCAACCTTCCTTAGTCTTGCACAGGATTTTTAAGTATTGTGCAAAATTTCTACTTATTAAGTGAACTTTTCTTCTCTCCACGGCTCTCTCCTTTCTTAGACAAATTTCTTGTGACTTGTGAAACTTATATAAGTCGTTCACAGATTTTTTCTATGTTGCGCGTATTTTGTATGTTTTACACATTTTTTCTTAGTTTCATGGCTTATAAGAATTTTGTGCAACATTTCTAGTTTTAACGCAATTTTTTCTTAGCTTTGCAGCTTATTTACATCATGTCTGGCTTATTTGAGTATTTTTCATCTTATTTGAGTATTCTGTGGTATTTCTAATTTTCATGTGGTCCTTCTTTATTCCAAGATCTCTTCATTGTTTCACGAATTCCATAATATTTTTCCATGGAACTCTAAAAAATTCAAGAAACCCATGAAACTATGTTTTTCTTTTCTCTACGGAATTCCTATCTCATAGACAATTTTTTATTCTACAGAATTCCTATTTCTTGTAGACTGTTTTCTTTGCTTCACGGGGTTCCTTTATTCAATAGACATTTCTTGTCTCATGGGAATCCCTGTGTTCCATGCATTTTATCTTGAATTTCCGTGGAACACATAAAAATTTAAAATCCCGCACAACTATGTTCCTTTGTATTGTTGCTTCTAAACTTGAAATTTATACATTTTCCTTATTCCTTCCTCGCAGCATGTGTTATTTATTTTGTGGCCTCTCTACTAAGTCTACACACCTTGTTTGATTTTTTTTAGTTTTTCAGAAACCTTCATTTCTGTGGAACACTATTTCCTTGTGTCATGGCCTTCTAAATTTTGAAAAAACTATATATTTTTTCATATTGCCTTGTGGCTTGTTCTTTGTGTTATGCAACCTATTTTCTTATTTTGCATACCTTTTTTGAGTATTTTTATTAAATTTTCTTGCATTTCCTAATTTTTTTAAATCCATAAAAGTTTATTTTCTTCTAACCATGGATATTTGCAAGTGTTAAAAACTGTTTAACACTAATTTTTAAAAAAATGCTAAGTTTTTTTAAAATATGGCTAGTTCATCTGATTTCTCTATAGATAAATATCAGCTGTTAAATGATACTAACTATAGTATTTGGAGAGTTAGGCTTAAATCCATCTTTATGGTAAGAAAGGTTTGGTATCTAGTTAGTGGTGTTGAAAAATGACCCACTAGGAGACAAGATACACCTAAAAACTTGAGTATCTTCTCCCAAAAATCCCAATAAGCGATGTCAATCATGTTACAAACTATAAAAGATGAATTCTTATTTCATATAGGACACATGGAATCTCCAGTTGATGCATGGAATAAATTGCAAACTATGCATGAAGGTAGTCTCCTTTCTAAGATAATAAAACTAATCATGGAACTATTTACAACTCTAATGAAAGGAGATGAAAAAATAGTCGATTATCTAGATAAGATTAAGAACATTAAGGCTCAATCAGATGGTTGTAATTGTTAATTATTTTAAGGTAAGTTATTGTATTTTATTATTCAGATTAACATACATGAAACATTTAGAAAATACATTTTTATTTTGAACTCGAAAAATCAAAATGAATCTTATTTACCTAATCTAGATACCTTATTTTCTCTACTCATTCAAGAAGAGAGAGTTATGGGGAACTTTGACTCAAAGAGAATGCCTCTCAAGCATTTTTCCCCAATAATTATAAATCATTTAAAAATAATAATAATAGAAATAGTAATCAACAATCAAACTTTAAATCTAAGTTCAATACTAATAATAATCAAAAGTTTAAGGTCAAATTTGATGGCACATGTACCAAATGTGGTAAATTTTGTCATAAAGCAACTGATAGTTATTCTAATGTTAATAAGGTTCATAATAATGCTAAAAATAAGAAATTAAAAAATAAAAAGAAGAAGAATAGAAATCATAATCAATCTAAAAATCAAGCCAATAATGTTGACCAAGCTATTGCTCTTTATACTGCTCTTTCATCTTTTAATGAAAATGAATGGATTTAGATAGTGATACATCTACAAATATGACATATATTCATGAAATAATTTTAATGTTGTAAAATGTCATGATAATATATATCTAGGTGATAATTTTTTCATTAGGTTTAAATATTTTGGTAATATTAAGTTAGCAAATGGAACTATTAGTAATGTTTGATTTGTTCCTAACTTAAAGAAAAACCTTTTATCTTGTTCTCAATTAACTAGAGAAAACTAAAAAGTTATGTTGTTAAAAGATAAATGGTATGTAAAAATGAGATTGGTGACATTATTTTTTCTAGATTTTAGAAGAATGGCTTCTAAATATTTGAAGGATTTTTCATTGAATATTGTCTTTTGTCTTCCTTTTGTAATGTTGTTCAATTATGGCATGAAAGGCTTACGCATGTAAACTTAAAAATTATTTTTGAAATGACTCACATTAACCTTGTTGTAGGTCTCCCTAAGTGTAAATCAAACCATGAATATTGTGAAACTTTCTTGCATGGTAAGAAACATGTTGAACGATTTCATAAAAATCATAAGTCTAATTCCTATAACTTGTTTGATTTAATCCATAATGATGTAAGAGGTCATTTGGAATTTCCTTCCCTAGGTGGATCATTGTATGGTGTTAGTTTCATTAACGACTTTTCTAGAATGATGTGGTCATATTATATTAATAAAAAAATCTATTTTTATGTCTAGGTTTCGAGAGTTTAAAGCCTTTTTTTAAAACATGGCTTATATGAAAATAAAGAGAATCGGAACTGATAATGGACGTGAATGTGTCAATAATAATTTTGATGAGTTTTTTGTCTTATGGAATTCAAAGGGAGTTAACAACTCCATATTCCCTTAAACAAAATGAAATAGCTAAAAGTAATAATATAACAATCATAGAAATTGTTAGGACCATTCTTCAGGCATCCAAAGTGTCTAAGTTCCTTTGGGATGAAGCCATGAACATTTTTGTTCATATCCTAAATAGAGTTCCTACTAAATATTTGCATCAAAATACACCTCATGAAGTATGGAACAATCAATAACATAATATCTCTCATCTTAAGATATTTGGTAGTCATATATCCCTTCTCATTCCTAAGATTAAAATACAAAATCATGATCCTACCTCCTAATCTTTCCGTTTTTTTGGGTATGGCGGTCAGACAAAAGGATTAAAAGGGTATGATCCAGTCAAACATTTTACTATAGAGAATAGGGATTTTCATGTTCTAATGTAATGGGGATAAGAAAACACTTTCAAAACACCACAATTAGTTTCATAATCAACAAATCATGTAATTTCTTGTTAGGATTTACAATGTCTAAACCATGCCAAAAGGCTAAAAACTTGAAAAAAATGTTCAATATGTCCTTTAAATTGTTCACACTCTTTTTTCCACCTGATCCCTACTAAAACATTACCCAAGAACATTCATCAATGCATAAAAACTCCATTTTTTCACTTTCACCTTCATACTCAAGAATAGACACTACTATCCCACAAAACAGACAAATCTTGTTTTCTAGAATGAAACACAAATTCTGAGGAGGTTATGAATACATTTTTTGATACCCATTAAGGGCCTTATTCTTCTTTGAAAGTTTTAGACTCTATCTCTTAATACACCTCCTCCTCATCATGAAAAATAGTTTCCAAATAAGGCCTAATTTAGTAGCCCTCTTTTTGTGAAAAAATTATAGTTGGGGAAACCCCTCAAACATTCAAGAGAAATTAAAAACACTTTTAGATACTCATGATGGATTTTGTACTTCATGCAAAATCTCAACTTCCAATTCTTTGTTTAAGTCCTTCAAATTCACTCTTACCATTTTCAAGTAGCATATTAGGTCTACTTAATCCCTTCTACACGGAGTTCTTAAGGTTTTGATGTATTTCTTAGGTTTCAACCCCTTTAAATAACCTTAAACACATTTCAAAATCCTTACACAATCCTTTATCATGGTTCATCTTTGTACTTCTCCCTAATATCATCATTTCAATGTCTTGTCATCTCTTACACTAATGTCTAAACTGAGACTATACTGATTTTTCCTATCTTTTTTTCTACAAACTATATTTATTCCTTTCTTCAATATTATTCACTATTATTTATCATTTTATTTACCTTGAATGTTATCACTAGTTTCAACTCTCTATTGATTATACACCTCAATCCTCTCCAAGACTATATGGAAAAATGAGTCTAAGCCTGTGTTTTTCAAGTTTCTTAGTTTACAAACACAATAGACCCAATAATTCTCGTTTTACCTAATGCATCACTTTATTAAACCCTCTATACACTCTATTTGTAAGCTTATTCTACTATTTTTTAATCCCTTTTATAATTTCACACAAATACGTTTCCTCAACTGTGAAAAGACACGGTATAGGACTGTGCTACCTGTAGTGCCATCAATTTTTTTTTCCATTTTTAAAGCAAACACACTAAAATTTCATATTTAATATGTAATGCATAACCATATTTTTTAGAATTCAAACCAAACAACTATTTCAAATGAAGACAAGTAAAATAAAGAACTCATGATCTTATATTGTAATCTTTCCTCTTTTTTTTAAAATAGAGAAAGGTTACAAGACAAAAGAGACATGTTATTACAAGAATTTCAAATCACAATAGGATAATTTTACAAGATGAGGCTATCCACAATCAACCATATAACATAATTACAATGAGGTGTAATATTTACAATGATTTTGAGGATAAAAGAGACAAAGTCACCACTCTAACTAAAACATCATCCTTGAGTCTCCACCTTCAGTGTTCTTGTAACGGTGTTGAATCAAGAGATAGGGCTTGTTTACCACCCAACCAATAGGCATCATCACTTGCCTTTCCATGGTTAGAATCCATCCTAGCCTCCCCCAAGCCCATGGGAGAGAGGAACAAACTACCACAATGTGAAAAGGTAGAAAGGGGATAAAACACAACAAGAAATACATAAGACCATTTAACCACTTAGACATACTACACATGATAACACAACAACATGAGGATAACAAGGTCAATCTCATAAGGGGGAAGAGAAGAAGTAGGATGCCCAAATCAAAGGTGTCCAACCATAGGAGCACTAACAAAACATGTTTACAAATCTCCTTATACCTCCTAATCATTCATCATTCTTATTCCTCCTTTATGTCATAGAAATCCTTCTTGGGAGGATTTTTAAACCCAAAAGGGGTTTCATCACCAAGAATAGGGAAAGGTTCAAGCCATATGGACCTTTCTCCCATCTCAAACCATGTGAGGCGATGAGAAGGGACCTTCATGGCTTGACCAACAACCATGATGTTTGAGAGGGAATCCCTCTCTCTTCCCCCTACATTCTCCAAAAACTATCAATCCAAATGATGGTGGAGAGAAAAAAAAAGGAAAACAACAAGGAACAAACAAACAAACTACATTCACCATGCAACTTCACCAAACATCATTTCACATACATCATATTATTGATCAAAGCATAGTTAACAAGATAAGCACAACCAAGAAGAAAGGTTAATAATCATACCTCTACAATGCTTTCCAAGCCTCTAAAATTCTCCCTTTGTCCAAGTAAACCTCCAAGCTCCCAAAATTCTCCAAGTTCTCCCAAAAAAAATGAACCAAGAATACCCCTTCCTTCCACATGAGGAAGAATAAGAAGGGAACCCCAAAAGTTTCCTCACCAATGTGAAAGTGACAAGTGTCACCCCCTCTCCTCTAAAGAGTCAAAGATTCCAAAAACCAAATAAGTAAGAGTAAACTCACCTTTTTGCCCTAATCACCCAAAATACTAAAAACTAAAATAAAACAAAGTGGAGAAACTTTTAACAAATACACACAAACCAACCATATTACATGGATGGTGACTAAGGAGGGTAAAATGGGAGGGAAACTCCCTCAAAACCTTGGAAATAAGCCCCCCTACCTATTAGGTAGGGTCCAAGGGCCCATTTTCATGCTAAGGGAACTCCCAAACTCAAAAGGGGTCCCTAAAAATGCCCAAAATAACCCAATTTCGGGTTTGGCATGCTTGGGTACAAGGGTAGAGGATGTGGGGTCCACCCAAGGTTCACATGTTGTCCCCAATCCCTTCTACCAACACACACACTTACCCAAATCCAACACTTAAATTAAGATGAGATCATTAAACCCCTAAGATAGTTTACTTAATAAAACACACCCTAAACATAATTAATTTTACAAGACATAAATACATTACAATTGAGGGTTCACCAATGGTGCCCAATTAAATACATCTATTCTAAGGCCTAAAACATTTAGCAAGGTTAGGACTCAGCCCGAGGGATGCTTGTGCACAATTGCTTAGCTTTCCTGAAACTCATGCTCTCCTATACCTGTCACCTGCACACTCATTGCACACATTAACTGCATCTATCCAATATAATAAAAATCATCTACACATCACAAATTTAATGAAACTTATAATTTCCTAACATAATTTTACAATTGATAGTGCAATGCATACAATTATTCATATAGTTTGCCATGAATCACCCACAAATAAAATTGCAACGACATATACTTAGGCTAGCATGAAAATTACCATTATTAAATCTAGAAAACTATTTCATTAATCAAATCGACCACAAGGAACAAACATATAACCAATAAATCTATCATATAACCCTTTTAGTGTCATCAACATCACAAGAAATATATCAAAATACGACTCTAGTCCAATTGGCGCTACACGCCCAAAATACCATAATGTCCATGAGGATAAATTAACATAATAAAATGTCCAAAATCTATCAGAGTCTCAATCAAAACATGTCTATGCATAAGGGAACCAACAGATAACTGGAGCTATAAAAATGTGGGCACTACATCCCCCTCTCCTAGAATTAGACTTCCTCCTGGAAGTCATTGGAAGAGATAGGGATATCTAGCCCTCAGTGGTGTAGCATCCTCCAGGTAGGTGATGTCTGGTGATATCAGTCCCAGTGCACTCTAACCTGGTCCAAATCTCAAACTTGAAAGGCCAACCTCTGGTTCTTCAGTATGCGTATGGGCTCCAGTCTCCACTCCCCTCCATCTTCTACCTATAATGTTGACCAATCCAAAACATGACAAACATCTGGTACATATCTATGAAGTACAAAAACATGAAAAACATCGTGGGCCCATGCAAGGTGTGGTGGTAAAGCTAGATGATAGGAAACTGGACCGATGACCTCAAGAATATCAAAAGGCCCCACAAAACGAGGTGATAGCTTAGAACCCTTTCCATAATGGATCGAGAATCTTATGAGGACGAACCCTCAAGAAGACTTTATCACCCAATGAGAAGTGATGGTCAATCCTTTTGGTGTCCACATACGGCTTTTGGAATCCTCTAGCCTACTCAAGATGTTGTCTAATCAGAACAACCTGCTACTCTAAATTCATGAAGATAAACTGGTCCCAAAATAATCCTGTCATCTAGTCTGTCCTAGCTCAAAGGTGTCCTGCAAGGTCATCCATACAAATCCTGATAGGGAGCCATGCCAATGGATCTATGATAACTTTTGTTTTAGGAAAAATCAACTAAATGCAAATAATCTTCCCACTTATTTTTCCGGTCCATCACATACATCCTCAACATGTCCTCAAGAACTTGATTAACTCTCTCTATCTTCCCATCTGTCTCTGGATGATATGTTGAACTGAAATTAATCTGTGTACCCAAAGCATCCTGAAAAGAAGTCCAGAAAACTGATGTGTAGATGGTGTCTCTGTCATTGATGATCGTCTTTGGGATCTCATGCAATCTAACAATGTCCTCCATGAACACTTTGGTGATGGCCTGTGCATTGTAGATAACCTTGGTTGGTGAGAAATGTGTAACCTTGGTCAACTTATCCACAGTGACCATAATGGCATCATGACGATAAGAGGACATAGGGAGTCCTACTATGAAATCCATGGATATCACATCCCATTTCCACTCGGGAATGTCATGAAGGTATAAGAGTCTTGCAGGATGAGAATGCTCTGCCTTGACTCTTTGACACTCAAGACAACGTGCTACAAAATTTGCTATGTCCTGACGAAGACCCGACCAATAATATAACTCTCTCAAATTAGCATGCATCTTCTTCACTCCTGGATTTGTTGCATATGGGGCTCGACGAGCCTCAATAAGGATGAAACTACGTGGATCACCTGACTTAGGAACGTAGATACGCCTATGGAACTGAAGCAAACCATCAGACTCTAACATGCATCCTGTATAACTACCCTCAAAAGAACCCTAAGAATCCAACATCTGTTTAGCACCCTCATAAAACTTATCCTCTAGAAGATGCTCAAGCATCCTGCCTCTCAAATCTGATTACAGTGTCAAAGAAGCCAACATATATCATCATCTACTAAGCACATTTGCAACAACATTTTCCTTTTCTTTGATATACTGTACCTCCATCTCATACTCACATAGGAACTCCATTCAATGCCATTTGACGAACATTGAGGTTTGGATAAGATAAGATATGTTGTAAGCTACAATGATCCATTCTCAAGATGAAAGGTCTACCCAAAAGGAAATGTCGTCAACACACAAGAGCATGAACAACTGCTGCAAGCTCCAAGTCATGAGTAGGATAGTTAAGCTCGTAGACTTTGAGCTTGCATGTGACTCAAAGGTAATCACCTCGACACTCTTGCATGAGAACTACTCTCGCAAACCCTCTAGTGATGCATCAGTGAAAACAACAAAATCCTTTATCGGGTCTGGAACTGCTAAGATAGGTGCCGTGGTTAACCTTTCCTTAAGAAAATTGAAGGCCTACTCACACTTTTCTCACCAGTCAAATTTCTTCCCTTTCCTCTGAAGGGAAGTAATAGGAGTGAGCAATCCTAGAAAATTCTTGCACAAACCTCTGTGGTAATACCTTGCTAAACCCACGAAGCTTCTCACCTCAGTCACTGATGTGGGTGCTGGAAAATCCATGATAGCCTGAATTTTAGAGGGATCTACTGAGATACCCTTTCCTGAAATAATGTGCCCCAAGTACTGAATCTCTTTCTGAAAGAAGTTAAATTTTTCCAAGTTCCCAAAGAACTTCTACTCTCTCAAAATCTGAAGCACCTGTCTCAAATGTTCCTCATGTTCCTCCTCGAAATGAGAATATATCAAAATATCATCAAGGAACACTATGAAAAAGTGATCTATGAAGTTCTTGAACACTCCATTCATGAGGCTCATGAAGACAGCTAGGTCATTAGTCAAACCAAAGGGAACAATAGTGAACTCATAACGCCCATAATGTGTGTGAAAAGTTGTCTTATGAATATTTGCATCTGATATGCGCAACTGATGATACCCTGACTTGAGATTGATTTTGGAGAACACTTTGGCTCCCCGCATCTGATCAAACAAGTCATAAATCTTGGGGAGTGGGTAATGGTTCTTTATTATGAATTTTTTGAGTTGTCTGAAGTCTACACAAATCTTAAGATAACCATCCTTCTTCTTCACAAATATAACTGGCACTCCCTAAGGAGATACACTAGGTCAAATGAGACCCTTCTCTAATAAATCCTCTAACTAGATCTTGAGCTCATGAAGCTCTAAAGTCATCATTTGATAGGGTGCCCTAGAAATTGGTGTGGAGCCAGGCACTAAGTTAATGGTGAATTCCACCTCCCTACTAGGTGGTAAACCTAGAAGCTCTCCTGGAAACACATCTACATACTCCCTCAAAACTACGTGATCATCAAGGGGTGAATGCTCTGGAGTACTGTCTAAACAATCACTGATAGTGATAGAAAATAAATGGTAACCCTTACGCATGCTCTGATTGAGTTGCTTACCTGAGATCATATGCAAGGAAATAGGTTTTTGAATCCTTGAAATCACAACTGCGTTTACCAAGATCATCCTGACACTCAATGACCTTCTCTCTACAATTCACCTTGGCTCGATGGGCCTCGAGCTAATCCATGTCCAATACTACCTGATAAGATCCTAAAGGAATAACTCGAAGGTCAAGTGTAGTGGAGAAAACTCCTAAATCAAGTACACAACTCTCCACATACGAGTCCAACGGTGAGTTTAGCCCTAGAGGCCAACTCAACCTACCAACTATTTAGTTTCCTAGCCACCACTAGCCCATACTAGTCCACTACAGAAGGAGATATAAAAGAATCTGAAGCACCTGAATAAAAAAGCACTAAGACAGAATTACCCCTGATAGTACCTATCATCTCAACGACCATGGCCTGATGCTCAACCTAGTGGTTGTCAACCTCTGCATACACACGATGGGTGCGTCGCATGTCACCCACCATCTGCTTGAATTTAGGAACTCTATGCATATCCATAGTTATGGGCTTGTGCAGACACATACGTACATAATGGTCTAGAGCCCCACAAATAAAACATCCTCCTGTACTCCTCTGAGATGGGGTCCCTCCTGTACTCTGGCGAACTGAACCTGTCAGTCCAACCCTAGCAGACTGCTGTGAGCAGGCTAGATGTGAGTGATGAGTACCTGGCCTCTTGTCCCTAGATCCACCAAAACCACCTCTAGATCCACCTCGTTGAAAACTCTGAGTCTGTCTACCCCTCTGATGCTAGTGTCCCTGATGATGTGTCTACTGTGATGGGTGCGGTGGAGCTCTCGATGCTGTTGGAGAAGACCAGAATCCTCCTCTAGGGAGTGGTGCTGCACCCCATGCCCTCTGACTCTAAAATGCCTAAATCTTGTCCTGGAACTTGCTCTTGTTTCTATCTCGGTGCTTATATGCCTTGGTCCTATTCTCCTCAGCCAAGTAGGCCTTCTCAACGGCCTTCTCAAGCATGGGAGGAGATAATATCCTAACAGCTCCTGCTATATCTACATTTAGGCCCTGAATGAACTTGTTTACTTGTAACTTCTCGTCTTGTAGGTAGTCTACATACTGCAAGAGATCCAAGAACCTACTCTCATAATGTGCCACTGTGCCAAAACCCTGTCATAAGTCGTGAAACTCATCGATCCTCTTCTGCACAAAATGCTATGACATATACAAGGCTCTGAACTGCTCCTCGAACAACTCCTAGGTCACTGTACCTTGATTCAAATGTAGCTTTTGCTCCTCATTCCTCCACCATATGCCTACTGTGTCTCAGAGGAGATGTATGGCGAATGTGGATTTTACATTGCTCTCATGAGAGTGCAAGCCAAAGTAGCTATCCAAGATAAGGAGCCAGGACTCTACCCCAAAGCCATCTATCAAACTAGTAAATGTAGGTGGATGTAGGTGAAGAAGGTCTCGAATCATAATTCTTGTGTCTCTATCCTGGCGATGTGGTCTAACAGGTGAAAGAGGTTACCTATCTCCAAATGGTCCCTCGAAGCTATGTGATCGGCTGTGAAAAAACGAGACCACCCTCTCACAAAGGATGGAAGGGATGTGTGATCCTCTCTCATCTCAGAATATTGTGCTCAGGTGGTTCTGAAATGTGTGTCCTCACCAATCAACTCCTTATCTCCCAACTGATTGTCCTCCTCTCACGGATCTTACGGTGGTGGAAGGTGCTCCAGCATGACACCTATCAGTTGCTGCAGAGTCTCTAATATCAGAGGCCCAAAATCAAGGGCTGGCAGCTCCCGCATAGGTGGACTACATCCCGAGCCTCAAGGCCGATCATCCCCTCTTGGGTGCCATCCTGAACACGAAATATATATATATATATAAAGTAAACAAAATGGTTTATAAACCCTTTTTTTATTATTATTATTATTATTATTATTATTTTATTTATTTATAAATGTTGCGAACGAGTTTTTAATTATTATTATTATTATTATTATTATTATTATATAATGTAGTGCCACATCCTATTAATAATTAATTTACCTTAATCACTAAATTACCCGAAATCAAATAAACACTAACCTAATAATAATTTAATTTGTTTTACCCTATCAAGCTTTCTAGGGTCATGATTAAAAATCTACTCACCCCTAGAAAATAAATAGTCTTCCCCCTTTTTAATCAATTTTCCCCTACACACCCTTTTAATTTAATTTGTTTTCCCCCCTTTTAATTTAATATACCCACACACACCTCTTATTTTATTTTTCAATCTCATTAAAATGTCATGTTTTAAGGAAAGGTAGGGTTGAAGGAGAGCCCTAAGAATCAAATCCAATATTGGCTCTTGATTTCAATCTTACCATAAAGTTACCCTAGATCTCTCTATGGTGTTTTTATCTTCTTTTCCATTCCTTTGTTCATTCATTACTTTTCTTCTTCTTTACTATTTCTCTTATTTATGTGTTCCTTGCCATTAAAGGTGCAGGTTGGAGGAGGAACCATGGAAACTTGTTTTTTTTCTTTTTTTTTTGATCTTGCATTGTATTGATTGTGATATTCCATACAATCCAAGGTAAACATAACATATATATATTTTTGTATTGAAGAGAGGCACACACACACACACACACACACACACACCGGTTGGCACACACACAGCGATTGTAGGTAGGGAGCACGCATGTGGGGGCACACATATTTAAAACCCCAAAGGGGGTGGACCGCAAAAAAAAAAGGATGGACTGTCATGCTGGCCATAATTTTTTTTTGGGTTCGACAGTCCCATATATTTTTTTATTGGGTTTTTAGGGGTCTGAGCGACATATGGAGGCGGCGGCTAGGTCCGCGTCGTGGCCATGGGGGGGCAGGTGTGCAGCGGGGTGACGATAACAGGGGCAGGGGGTAGCACGGGAGTGTGCGGGGATCAGTGTGGAAGTGTGTGGGGTTAGGGGGATACAGGGCAAGGGTGCGCGCGGGGGGGACAGGGGTACTGGGGGCCGGCATGGGGTTTACAGGGTTGCACACGTGGGATGGGGGTTTCGGCTCGCCCCCCCCAAACAATCAGATTTGTTTGTGTTATTATTATTTTTAATTTATTTCATTTTTATTTTGTTTTAAATTTATACGATATATATAATATTGTGTGTGTGTGTGTGTGTGTGTGTGTGTGTGTGTGTGTTTTATTTTGTTGTTAATTATATATTTATTTCATTTTATTTACTTTATATTTAATAAATAAATTAAAAAACAGGTACAACCACACATTGTAGGGTACACACACATGTACACACACACACACAGGTACACACACACAAATATATATATATATATATATATATATATATATATATAGTTATTTATACAATTATACTATATATATATTCAATATAATAGCTATCACATATATGCAGAAAAGAAAAGATTTACAAGTTATAACATAATGGATTAAATATCTTATTATTATGTAAGTCTTATGAAGATGCAACTTCCTGGTTTTCCAATAAATCAGATTTTTTACTTTCTTACTCTCTTGCCTTAATAAAAGAGGAGGTAACTTTATATATTAGTTAATAAGGGAGGGCTTAGAAACTAATTTTAAAACTTAGTAAGGAGATATGATCACACATGATTCACTAATCGGTTTTCATCTTCCTTAAGTTAACAAGGAAAGAGACTACCAAACTTAGTTTTTAGGCTATCCACTAAATTCCAAAGATTACAAGAATAGATATACTTCAAAAATTGTATAGTATAACCATTTAAAATAATGTTAAAATATTTGGCAAGAAGAAGTATTTTCAATAACAATAACTAACTAAATATTTCCAATCAATCAAATTTCCTTTGAAATGAAATGACTAAATAGTATTCCAAATTTCTGCAACATTTATTAGGGCTTCAATGTTTTCTCTCTCTGTTTTTGTTACAATGCAAGAATAATAACATTTACTATAAATTACCCAAAGATTCCGCGTGTTTGAACCATGGCTCCGATACCAAAATGTAGTGCCATCAAATTTTTTTTCCCATTTTTAAAGCAAACACACTAAAAATTTCATATTTAATATATAATGCATAACTATATTTTGCAGATTTCAAAACCAAACAATCATTTCACATGAATAAAAGTAAAATAAAAAACTCATGATCTTATATTGTAATATTTCCTTTTCTTTTTAAAAAGAAAAAAAAATAGAGAAATGTTACCCGACAAAAGAGACATGTTATTACAAGACTTTCAAATCACAATAGGATAATTTTAAAAAATGAGGCTATCCACAATAAATCATATAACATAGTTACAATGAGGTGTAATATTTACAATGACTTTGAGGGTAAAAGAGACAAAGTCACCACTCCAAATAAAACTTCATCCTTGAGTCTCCACCTTGAGTTTTCTTCCAAGAGTTTTGAATCAAGAGATATGGCTTGTCTACCACTGAAACCAATAGGCATCATCACATGCCTTTCCATGGTTTGAAGCCATGCTAGCCTTCCCTAAGCCCATAGGAGAGAGGAAAAAACTACCACAATGTGCACAAGTATAAATGGGATAAAACACAACAAGAAATATATAATATTATTTAACCATTTAGACATACCACACATGATAACAGCAACAACATGAGGATAACAAGGTCAACCCCACAAGGGGGAAGAGAAGAAGTAGGATGCCCAAATCAATGGTTTCCAACCATAGGAGTACCAACAAAACATGCTTACAAAACTCTTTATACCTTCTAATCATTCATCCTCCTTATTCCTTCTTTATGACATAGAAATCCTTCTTGGGAGGATTTTCAAACCCAAGAGAGGTTTCCTCACCATGAATGGGGAAAGGTTCAGGCCATATGAGACATTTCTCCCACCTCAAACCATATGAGGGGATGAGAAGGGACCTTCATGTCTTGATCAACAAACCATTAAGTTTTAGAGGGAAATCCCTCTCTCTTCCCCTACAATCTCCAAATACCATAAATCCAAATGATGGTGGAGAGAAAACAAAAGGAAAACAACAAGGAACAAAAAAACAAACTACATTCACCATGCATATTCACCATACATCACTTCACACACATAATTTTATTGATCAAAACATAGTTAACAAGTTAAGCACAACTAAGAAAGAAAAAGGTTAGGAATCCTACCTCTACAATGCTTTCCAAGACTCTAAATTTTTCCCTCTGTCCAAGAGAAACCTCCAAGCTCCCAAAATTCTCCAAGTTCTCCCAAAAAAAATGAACCAAGAAGACCCCTTCCTTCCCCATGAGGAAGAATAAAAATGGAAACCCAAAAGTTTCCTCACGAATGGGAAGGTGACAAGTGTCACCCCCTCTCCCGTCAAGAGTCAAATATTCTAAAAACCAAATAAGTAATAGTAAACTCACATTTTAGCCCTTATCACCCAAAATACTAAAAAATTAAATAAAACAAAGTGGCACAACTTTTAAAAATTACACACAAACCAACCATCTTACATGGATGGTAACTAAGGAGGGAAAAATGGGAGGGAAAATCCATCCAAACCTTGGAAATAAGCCCTTCTACCTAATAGGTAGGGTCCAAGGGCCCATTTTCATGCTAAGGGAACTCCCAAACTCAAAAGGGGTCCCTAAAATGCCCAAAATAACCCAATTTCGGGTTTGGCATGCTTGGGCACAAGGGTAGAGGATGTGGGGTCCACCCAAGGTTCACATGTGGTCCCCAATCCCTTCTACCAACACACACACACACTTACCCAAAAACCAACACTTAAATTAAGATGAGATCATTAAACCCCTAAACTAGTTTACTTAATAAAACACACCCTAAACATAATTAATTTTACAAGACATAAATACATTACAATTGAGGGTTCACCCATGGTGCCCAATTAAATACATCTATTCTAAGGGCCTCAAACATTTAGCATGGTTAGGACTCAGCCCGTGGGCCGCTCGTGCACAATTGTGTAGCTGCCCTGAAACCCATGTTCTCCTATACCTATCACCTGCACACTCATTGCACACATTAACTGCATCTGTCCAATATAAAAACATCATGTACACATCACAAATTTAATCAAACTTATAATGTCCTAACATAATTTTACAATTGATAGTGCAATGCATACAATTATTCACATAGTTTGCCATGAATCACCCACAAATAAAATTGCAACGACATATACTTAGGCTAGCATTAAAATTACCATTATTAAATCTAGAAAACTATATCATTAATCAAATCGACCACAAGGAACAAACATCTAACCAATAAATCTATCATATAACCCTGTTAGTGTCATCAACATCACAAGAAATATATCAAAATATGATTCTAGTCCAATTGGCGCTACGCGCCCAAAATACCATAATGTCCATGAGGATAAAATAACATAATAAAATGTCCAAAATCTATCAGAGTCTCAATCAAAACATGTCTATGTGTAAGGGAACCAACAGATAATTGGAGCTATAAAAACATGGGCACTACTCTTCCAATATTTATTCAAAACACGTTGCATCTCTCCTCACAATAAAATATTCATCTCTAATAAACCTCCATGTGCCTTCTTTATAATTGTCAATAGGTGTCAAGGAATTATTCTTAAGTATCTTAACATTTTATTCTCTAAAACCCTCAAAACATGGTATCTTGACCATAGTCATATTATTCTTTCATATTTTATCCTATCCAAACTTAGTATATTACCTTTAAAATTTATAACAATATTAAACATGTTTATTTCATTCTTTCTACAAACTTCCAGTATTTTCCCATAGATGGAATGCAAACTACACCTATTTTCCTCTTTCCAAACCCTAGATAGGGTTTCCTCATACAGAAAAACTCCTATTTTGGTTTATTTTAGTTTATTCTCATTTTTAGGCTTCTTCAAACTAACAAAGCCTCTATAGACCTTGTCTTAATTCTAATAATTCATTTATAACCTTTCCATCTTCATTTGTAAACATTAAATATCCTCAACTAATAAATATCGTTGTAAAAACAGACACTTAAAATTTATTCTCAATTTTATGGTTTTCCATAAATTGCCTTAATGTATCCCAATCTAGTATTAATAAACTAAATGTAAACATTTGAAATCTGAACCAAAATTGAGTGTGACTGATTGAAAAATCATAAAAATCCATTGTTCAACTAAAACATTCAATTCGTATCTGATCTCTTCATTTAGATCTCTTAATCAATTTTTCGTATTTAATTATAAAATTTTAACAATAATTCAAAACTGATATAAACTGAGAGAACACTAAAAATATAAATAAAACAAAGGAAAGAGACTAAGATTGTTTACAGATTTCACCCATTGTTCAGGTTACATCTTCAGGATTAGTAAACCACAATACAATCCATTTTAAATTGTTTGCAATAATAATACTAACCACTCACAAAATGATAAAGGAACAAATGACCTATAATGAATCCATTAAAGCTATGGAAGAATGTTAAAAACTCTTCATAAGTATCACCTCTGAAATAAAATCCAAAAATGCAAGTATCCTTCTCAAAATCTCAAAAAAAATCCTTCACGGATTCAAATTTTTCTCTAATCAGAACTACAATGACTTCCAATAAGTCTCTGTACAATATGACGAGCTTATCAGATTGTTACAATGCCTAAGATTCCATTACATTGGCTTGCGATTTTGAAAATTCAATTTTTATTTCATTAATAAAATACAATCCTAAAACTTATCTCCTTAAAATAGAAATTCACACATATTATATATTGTGAAAGGGTCATGGTGTAGTGACAAGCCTTAATTTTGGTAGGAAAAATGTTAGGGGTTCAAATCCCCTCAAGACTGCCACCCATTTGTTTAATATATGGGATTTATCCCACATCCACCAAAATGTTACACCGGTTAGGATTAAAATAGTTTCTAAAGAATATGTTTCATCGTGGTTGAGGCCACGTCCACACTCCTTTTTCTAAGTATGGGGAAAATAACTCCTAAAAAAATTAGACAATTAGTGAGTTGGTGTGATTTGAAGCTTTTCCTCTCATGTAGGATGGTGATTTGTTTAAACATCCCTAGCCATGTTGTATGTTATGATGAGTTGGGTAGTTGATATACTGGTGAGTGGTTGATCACGATCTCTTTGTATAGTTTGGCTCAAACATGTTCTTTAAAACGACTTGAAGTAATATGTAGAACAAATCACCGATTTAAGTAAACAACTCATCTATGATGTTGGATAGTGAACTAGGTGGTAGATCATGTAGTGGCCTAAGGATCCACCACGTGGATCACTCCTAAATATCCACATCATTAAGGCTCTTATCCTACCACATGTCATCACCACCATACATGACATAATATGACTTAAAACTATAGTGTAATTGAGAAAATTAGAATCACACTAATATACCACTTTTGGCCTCATTTTTTTAACCCTAAACTTTGACCAAAAATTTCGGGAGCATACAGTTTTTGATTCATGGGCTCCAATAGGTGTTAGAAATATACCAGAATGATTTTCCATACTTTAATGGTTTAGTGAGAATTAGGGAACTTATGACTACCCAGAATGTCCTTTGGATCACACCTCCCCAATAAAAATATTTTTATCCCCAAAATTCTAGTCACCCACTAAATCAACTAAATGGCTCTAAACATTACACCAACATACAAAAACTAGAATATAGCATGACAGGTTAATATATTGCAAAATGTTGAAATTTCATCACAAAAATGGATTAATATGTAATATACAAGAAACAAATTCCCAAAGAGGCAATGTCCAACTTAATTCTTGTTGTATGACCAATACTATAAAAGCACAATCTCACCTAAATAGTTTAGTATTGAATAGACATCAAACTGCCTTCCAAAGAGACAAATGCCCAACTGAGCATGTGAAACTGTAAAAATCACTGCTAAATATCATGAAATAAATCAATTATGCAATAAACTACATAATTCCATACAAAGAGGTAAGATTCCAACCTAATTCTTGAAACTGCTAGTGAAGATGAAATATCTATCCAATGTGAAATCGAGGATAAAACTAAACTACCTAACTGCCTCATTCCAAAATGGTGAAACTACCAATATTGCAAAATATCACTAGGTGGAACTTGCAAAACAATTTGTTAGTGTAATAGAAATGCATTCTAATTGTATCCACATATAATAGTTACAAATAAATGCCCAAAATGAGGGTCTTAAAATATGTGTAAATTTCATCTATGGGTAAAACAATATTTTATTATTATCATTCTTACAAACGGTGCCCAAATGGGTCTTAGAAGCATCCATACTTTTACACAGTAAAAATAAAAAACATATACACTGAAATGTAAGTATCCAAAAATAGACATATTGATCATGCCCATACCACCAACATACATTGTTTTCATAATAATAATGGACTTTATCAACAATAAATGTGAAAATAAAATCTAAGAATGGTAAACATATCGCTAATATATTCTCTACAGGTGACTCCAAAACGTTCAAAGTTGAAAATATGGAAAATTTTCCTTTCAACATACAACAAGAATCCCAAAAAGAATGATTTTAAAAATTGCATACTAATCACAAAGTTTGGATTGCAAACATAAAACCAAGGAACTACTTTCCAACCCACTTTATCAAATTCTCCTTTTTGGGTGGTTTAATTTCCTCAGTGAATACTTGGGTATCTGCATGGGTTATTTTTGAAACTAATGGTTTTAAAACACTTTTATTTTTGACAACTCTCTAATTTTATTTTCGATGAAACTGCTAACACATGTCAACCTTAGCACATTTCCTATTACAATGGACATAAAAAAAATTCCACTCTTTTGGAAAATTTACTCTTATTACCATTCTCAAAATTCTCTTTAGGAGAGTGGTATTTGAAAATATTTCCTAACAAATATTTACATTTTCCTACATAGTGGTAAGATAATCCATAACAACTACATGGATAAATGTACTGAAAATTATGTGTATTTATACCATATGTAAATGGAATGTTTGAATATTTATGTTCTCTAGTTTTACCAGATTCAACATTATTAGCAATATTCCCATAATTGTCAAATACAAAATTCTCCTTAGAAGGTTTGAAAAGATGTAAATTTCCATTACCTTTCATGGGATATGGTGTAGGTTTCTCCCTTGTAGTTTCAATTATCTTGGAGCATTCACCTATTTCATTATGACCACCAAAAATAAATCCAAAACCTACACAGTGAGGTATGTCCTCTACTTGAATGGGGTTAATAATACCTTGGCCTTATTTCCCAAGTCTTTTTCCATTAAATCCCATTTTAAAAAGTACTTTTGAACCAATCCCTCTAGTGTGTTGTTCAAATTTACAAAAATCATTTTCAATTGATTTGGAATGAGAAGAATTATTGAGTACTGGTGATTTACTTATAATGTTTGGATCAACTTGTGCACTTGTGGGAGAGGAAGGCCCTGATTACAAAATGGACTTGCTTTTCTCCTTCATTCCATCACTAGTTTTTATTCTTGATAAGAGATCATCCTTATCCTCTAATTAAGATTTTAATCTAACAATATCCTCTTCCAAGGAGTAAAATTTTGATCTCAAGAAAAAGTTCTCTTCCTAGATCAGACGGTCATATGCTTTAAGCTAATCGAGATTCTCTTATTTTTACAACTTTCCCATAGGTCACCTATACACAACTGAACCAACTACAATATCTAAAGCAATAATCTGTTAAATCCATCAATCAAATAACTATGATACCAAAATATGATCTGTAAATAGTAATTATCCCCAACTAATCAATAGTATTGTAAAAACATAAACTTACAATGTTTTATCCATTTTTCTTACTTTTATGATTTTCCGTAAATCTCCTTAATGTATCCCAATCTAATCTAAAAAAAATGAATGTAAACATTTAAAATCTGAACCAAAACTAAATGTGAGTGAATGAAAACTCATACAAATCCATTGTTTAACTAAAACATTCATTCATATTCAATATCTTTAATTAGATCTCTTAATCAATTTTCTAGATTTAATTATCAAATTTTAACGATAATTTAAAATTTATTTAAACTAAGAGAATAATCCAAACTAAAATAAAATAGAGGCAAGATACCAAGATTGTTAATGTAGTTCACTTGTTGTTTGGGTTACGTCTTCAGGATTTCTAAAGCGTAATTTAATCCATTATAAATTATTTACAACAAAAGTATTAACCACTTAAAAAATCCTAATGGAACAAATGACCTGTAATGAATCCACATAAACTCTGGAATAATGTTGAAAACTCTTCACCCAAATTACCTCTGAAATCAAATCCACAAATGCAATTATCCTTCTCAAAATCTCAAAAAAACTCCACGAATTGGAATTTTTCTCTATTCGAGAATACAATGACTTCTAATAAGTCTCTCTACAATCTTATTAGCTTATCAGATTGTTACAATGTTCAAGATATCATTATATTGGCTTAGGATATTGAAAATTCAATTATGTCTTCATTTTAAAAATACACAGTCTTGTAAATTATCTCCTTCAAATAGAAAATTGCACATATTATATATTGTGCAAGGGTCGTGGTGTAGTGGAAATCCTTAATTTTGGTAGGTGAAATGTTAGGGGTTTAAATCCCCTCAAGACCACCTCCCATTTGTTTAGTAGGTGGGATTTATCCTACATCCACTAGACTATTTCATTAGTTAGGATTAAAATAACCGTTAACAGATAACTTTCACCGTAGTTTCGACCACATCCACACTCCTTTTTCCAAGTATGGGGTAAAAAACTCCCCAACAAACTCATATGGTTGGCGAGTTGGTGTGATTCGGAGCTTTTCCACTCTGGCAGGTTGGTGGTTTATTTGAGGGGGGCCCATCTATGTTGGATGTTATGATGAGTTCAGTAGTTGTAAGACCATTGAGTGGTTGAATGGGAGCTCTATGTATAGTTTGGATTGGTTGTTTTAGTTGAAACAACTCGACATAATATGTGGAACAACTCGCCGACTTAGGTAACTAGTATGGTCATGATGTTGGATGTTGAATTAGGTGACAGGCCACGTGTGTACCAAAGAACCACCACGTGGATCACTCCAAAATATCCATATCACTAATGCTCGTATCCTTCCATGTGTCAGCACCAGAATACATGACATAATATGGCATAAAAATATAATGTAATTGGGAAAATTAAAATTATACTAATATACCATTTTTGGACTCCTTTTTTAACCCTAAACTTTAACGAGCAATATTGGGAGCATATGATTTCCAATTAACACATTCCAATAGGTTTTGGAAAGATTTCAAAACACTCTTCTGTCTATAATGGTTTAGGGAGAGTTAGGGAACTTTTGACTACCCAATATTTCCTCTGGATCACATCCACTCCTATAACTTATAAGACCTTAAGAATTATGATTTATCATTCATACCTAGACTATGAAAATTATACATACCAGTTTGTCTATTTTATTCTTCTTGTATGCTTTAGATCTACCTCCCTTAGGAATTTATATTGGAACTCTATTGTTACCTATTATATCTTCACAAGAACCTACTCAGTCATATGAAATTTTAAAACATGGTATTTTCTTGTCAATATGAGAATTCCTTTCTAAATATCATATATAATCCATTATAAGAACAGCCCTATAAACTTAAGGATATTAACATAACAAGAACACAACTTGATACTATCAATCATGCATCTCATAGATAATCGAAACAAGTTTCATTATTTATTCACAAATTATACAAATGTGCAAATTCTCAAGCTTTCATTTTTCTAGCTTTGTCATACAAAGATAGGAATGACATCCCACATATTTTTTTGAGCCTTCATGGATATTTTCAACATTCCTAAACTCTATTTTTTTCTTCTAAAAACCTCTCTCCCCTTTTCTTTCAAATATCTCTTCTTGATTAACTAAAAATATGATGGTTACATTTGGTTAGGTGACATAACCCTAGTGGGAGATGACCGTGATTTAGGATTCCAACTTAGAGGATGTGATTACATTAGATGAGGTCTTTAGAGAACCATTTACAACATTTATTCACTATATACTAGTACCTAAGCCACTAGACTCAACTTAGAAATTTAAATATTTGAATAGTATTTTTAGAGGGAAACTCCAAAATCACATTATTACAAGATTGATGAGGTCCAAATGGATTAAGAAACTTAATACCACACCAATGATGGCCCCAATATATAACACTCTAGGGAAAAACAAAAAAATAATTATGTACGACCAAATGATGTTCCTTCATCATGTTTTAGAGAAACTAATTTTTTAATCTTCCTCTCTTTCCTCCTCTGTGTTTCCTGAGTCAACAACTCTTCAATTTTGTAATCCTTCTTTAGACAAGATAGAAATTGATTTCCAAGAGATTGATCATCCTTCTTATAATATGATGGATTTATATATTAAGGGGAGAGTCTTCTCAATATGTGTCTCAGTATAGAATTCCTAAATGGTCTCAAAATTTAATTTCTAATTTTCAACCTACTAATATGAGAAAGATGACCCACAGTCAACATTATTATCATGCCTTGTCAGCTTTATATGAGGTTAAACCTCAATATTTTGAATAATCCAACCTAGATGAAAGATGAATTAATGTCATGGAAGATGAATACAACATTCTAATAAATAATAAAACTTTGGAACTAGTCCCTCTTCCTTCTAAAAGAAGAATTGTAGGATATAGATGGTTGTATAAAATTAATTACAACTTTATTAGTAAGATTTAAAATTTCAAGGAAAGATTAGTTGCTAGATGTTTTAATCAGAAACCTAGTTTAGAGTATGTTGAAACCTTTGTTTTTTCTACCAAAATGAGCACTGTTAGAATTTTTTTAGATCTAGCTACTCATCATGGATGTGAAAAAATATTTTTTAAATGGTGATTTGAAAGAATAAATTTGCATTCATCAACCTAGAGGTTTTGAAGAACCTGGCAAGGAATTATATGTGTGTAAGCTTAAGAAATATGTGCATTGTCTTAAACAATCTCCTAGAGATTGGTATACTAGGATAAATAGTTTCTTTCAAGATCTTGGTTTCAAACATTATTTTAATGACAATGATTTTTTTTTTAAACATGAAAACAATCATATTATTATTGTCTTATATGTTGATTATCTCTTGATTACTAATAATGATAAGAATATAATTATTAGAATCAAAGAGAAACTAAGACAACATTTTGAAATGAATGATTTATGAATATTAAATCATTTCTTAGGCATGGTTATTTGTCAAAATAAAAAATCCATTGTTACATCTCAAGAATATTATGTTTCTAACCTTCTTAAAATATTTATCATGATTAATTGTAAGTATGTCTCTCTTCCTATGAAATTTGGAGTTAAATTAGATCCAAAACCTACTTGTGATAAATTTAATCCTACTTTATATAAACAACTTGTTGGTAGTTTGATTTATTTGACTATGACTAGGCCTGATATATCCTATGCAATAGGAATTATTTCTAGATTTATGCAGGATCCTTATGAGGAACATTGGGAAATGGAAACTAGGATTCTCAGGTATATCAAAGGTACAACCATTTATGGTTTGTATTATTCTTCTCGTGATAGTGAATATTTATTTGGTTATTGTTATTTTGACCATCCTACTAATATTATGGATAGAAAATATACCTCTGGATATATTTTCAAGTTGGGTGCAGGTGTAATCACTTGGAGTAGCAAGAACTAACCAACAGTATTTATCTCTTCTACTAAAGAATATTATAAAAGTGTTATGGAAGTAGCAAAGGAAACTATGTGACTGAAAATATTGTTGGATGAACTTCGTATGGGCGTAAAAGGAAGTACTCTTCTAGTATGTGATAGCTAAAGTTACATTTCTCTTGTAAAAAATCTAGTTCAGCATCAAAGAACCAAGCATATTGAGATTCATAGGCACTTCATTTGGGATAACTTTCTGAATGGTGACATAGACCTCAAATTTTTTTCTATTGAAGATTGGGTTGCAGAATTTTTTACAAATCCATTGAGTGCTAAAAAATTTTGCAAATTTTGTGTTATATTGGGAATTTTATAATTTGGCTCAAATGATCATGTGGGTGACGTTGATCTCCACCTCTGAATCAAATGAGGAAAACTCAAATGATCATGTGAATGATGTTTATCTTCACCTTTGAATCAAATGATAAAATGTTATTTTACTCAAATGATCATGTGGATTACTTTAATCTCCACCTTTGAATCATATGATCAAGACTCAAATGTTCATGTGAGTTATGCTGATATTCATAACTAAATCAGATGAGCTATGGCCTTTCATATTTTCCCTTGAGGGAGAAATAAGGAGGAATGATAATTTTTTGCATTTTTTTTCAATGCCACCTCTTAACAGCCTGATTACACTGATTTTTTAACTCCCTATACTATATTCATTTTGTTTAAGTAAATTGTCACTTTATGTGAAGTTTACTTGTAATTCCCAACAAAGCATTAGCTATGAGAAATTATTGACTCCATAATCTTATGTAATACTTCATAGGTAATCACCTTATCTTGAGAATTATTTTTGTTCCTATGTACTACAATTTTTATAAAACTCATAAAACACTTGCTTTGTACCATGGCTTCTTGAAGTCCACAAAACACTAAAATCATCGTACCATGGATTTTCTAAAACCTGTTGAATACTTGCATTGGTTCAAGTCTTAGTTAATTCTTTGGGATACTAAATTGGTGTACTACAGAGTTTAAAACCCCCAAAACACTACAGTAGTGTACCACAAAGTTAAAAAATCCACATAACAATTTTTTTTTCTTGCATTTTAGGAATATATTTGATTAATTCTCCATTAATGTTTGGGTGAATTATGTTTTGTAATATATTATGAGCTGTAATATTACAACTCATAATATATTTTTTTATTGGGTATTTTTGCTATACCTGTGAATAGTATTCCAGGTTATTTGTTGTAACACCTCTCTATTTATTAGGAGGTCATTTGGATATGTAATTAGATATATAATAACCAATTGCACTGGTTGAACATAATATAATGATTATTATTACTTTTTTATTTTCCTTCAACTATCCAAATCTCTAGATTTAGTATCAGAGTGATTATGTTTTTTTGAGAATTCATAAGGGGCAGATCCATAATGATATTCAGTTGCCCCTATGATGGAAAATATTACCATGTAAAAAGTTTATAAATGAAACTTGTAAGATAGAGTTTTGTTTCTTTTTGAGAAAAAAATGTCTGAAAATCTGCATACATCTATTCTAATTCTATAGTAGTATGTGACGTGTGTAAAGTTCCTTCACATTTATCTTATACTTAAAGTATTTACGACCTGCGTGGTATGGTAAAATGATCTTTGTAGTAATTTTTGCATTAAAAATCTAGCATGAGGTATGTCGATGCTATACCACTAATTGAGGTATGTAAAATTGAGATCCATGATAAAAAAAAATTCTGAGTTAGTAGCTTTCCATCAGAGGATGAAGACATCGAAGGTTAGAGGTCATTCAATGACCTCTTGTCACTCACCAATGACATAGCCACACATATGATTTGGTGGCATATTTTTCTATTATGTTTTTTTAGTGTGCTTTTAGTTGCATGTGGTGTGCTTAAGATTTCAATGTTCATGATTTCTTGGTTTACATAATAAGTGGAAATTTCACATTGAGGGGGGGAACATGATTCAATGTTCCATTTCCATTTTTTAGTTTGTTTATATGAGAAAAAAAATTCAATAGATTTTCCTATGTTATTCCTTGAAGTGAGATAGTGATGAGAGCTGATGATATTACTGCAACATCATGATATTGTGGTTTTTGGATCCATTGGAAAACCATCTATAGTTTTTGTTGTTAGTAATCCACTGGAAAAACTATCTATAGTTGTGGTTGTTAGTAATCCACTGGGGAAACTATCTTTGGTGTGTTTGTTGGTAAACCACTTGGAAAACCATCTAGAGGTTGTTAGAATTGTCCTAGAAACCATCCAAATCATGAGAAAGCTACGAAGCAGCACGTTGTAGTATAAGGAATTTTTTCTCCATGTTCTCACTAAGGGGGGATATTAGGAATATACTTGATTAGTGCTTCATTAATGTTTGGGTGAATTATGTTTTATAATATATTATGAGTCGTAATATTACAACTCATAATATATTGTTATATTGGGTTATTTTGTTATACCCATGAATAGTATTTTGGGTTATTTGTTTCTACACCTCCTTATTTATTAGGAGGTGCTTTAGCTATGTAATTATCTATATAATAGCCAATTGCACTGGTTGAACATAATACAGTTATTATTATTACTTTGTATTGACCTTCGACTTTCCAAATATCTAGATTACATACTATCCTAAATCACTTAGATGATTTATGGATTATAATTTATTTTGTACAAAAGTGTGACTTGGCATGTGTTATTTAAAATAACTTTTATATACTTACATATTATCCTAAATATGTATGTGATGCTTTATGGATTGTAAGTCATTTTGTATAAATTGGTAATTTTTCATGTTTCCCTACATAAAATTAAGGGGGAGTGTTGGGTTTGTAATATTAAGAAATAAATTGACTTAATAGAAAGCTACCAAATTCTAACGATCATGGCTTATAGATTACATTTAAAATATAAGCATGGCGGAATCCACTATTGTGTTGGCAGTGTTTAAATTTAAAATGTAATAGTGACCCAAATAGGTCACCTACCATGTATTAAGTATGGTGATATCATTAGATATTTTTATAAGCAAACACAAAAAATAACATGTGAGTAAGGAGTTTATGCAAGTTGTATATATGAGAAGATTTAAGATACATGATGTGAATGATGTAAAGATTCATCTCTACTCATGAGCAAATGTATATGATAGTTTATAATTCCTCCTTTAATATGTAACTAACATGGATATAAGGAAATCATGGGAGCACTGGGTAAAATACATATTCTCAATAAAGATAAGTGATTTTTAAGTTGGTAAAATACATATTCCCACTTAAATCTTGTGTTTTGTGTTCACTTACTTTCATGTTCATGTAATAAATCTAATATATAATTCATTATATGATGTAATTTATCATAACTTGTTCAATCATAAAGTATAATCCTTGGCTATTTATTTTTAGTGGATAAATAAAAAAATTATTATTATCTAAGCTTGTGTTTCCTAATAATTTGATATCACTTTTTCCTCATGGTCTACATTGTTTATCATCTCAGGGTTACTTTTTGGAAATTCAAGTCCATGATCTTTATCATCACCAAGTAGAGAAATTATATCCATACTCAATGAGAAACACAGACTATTAAATTTCAAGTTCATCAATTCATAATGTTGATTCTTAATTGTCTCAATCAAATTAGGGTACTCCTCCATCAAGATCGATAGCTCAACATTTTCCTTTAAATTTGTGAAATAGTTTCCAAATTTGGAATCTTGAAATAGAATGACTACCCTTGGGTCATATTCCTTTTGAATATCATATCTCATCTTCATCTCAGAGAGAAAATTCTTCATTTTACCCTTGACTAGCATGGTGGCCAATGAATAATTCATCTGTATATCTCCAAAAACATCCTAAGAAAAAATATAGCTCAACAACATCTCGCATGAAGGTACATGTCAACCATAAGTATGTCGATATTGACCTTCTTATTATGAAAATCTAAAAAATTTACTTGAGAATATTTTACCTGACTAATGAGAGGTACTTCTTTGGTATCCATGGAGTGACAAAGACCAAAAACAAGGGTGATATTGATACCAAGGGCCTTGGAAAAAAATTTAGTATGACATTGTCAGAGGCACTAGAGTCTATGATATACTTACTCATTTTATATTTATTGATCATTAGTGAGAGATAAAAGGGTTCTACTTTCTCAGAAGTGGAGGATGTTGAAGCAATAAGGTTCTAAAAATGAGTGGTACTAAGAGTGGGAAGTGGTTCTATGACAGTGTAATTTATGGAACATGAATTTGAACTACTTACTTTGATAAAATAGAGAAGTTTGTCAAATTGTTTGGAATGAGTTCTCAAATACTCATACTCAAAAATTGGACTTTGGACTTCTTAACATGGTCAATGATGTCAAGGGATGAAGATATGGATACTTCAGGAATAATGGAAACCTTGATAGGAGTAGGAGCTACATTCTTAGAAGAAGAATAAGCATAAATAAAAATTGATTTGACCAGGGGATAAGAAAGAGACTTTTACTACAGAAAATCAAAAGAGGTTCTTCATAAACTCTTAGTTTCCTGAAGTTGGGTTCATATTATAAACAATTATGATTATCTTTACCTTCTTATTAGGAAAATCTAAAAATTCTACTTGAGCATCTTTGACCCAAATAATGAGTGGTACTTCTTTGGTACCTATGGATTAACAATGACCAACAACACAGGTGAGAGTGATATTGAGGGCCTTGGGAACTTTTGTGGGCATGACATTGTCAGAGGCACTAGAGTCAATATATTTATTGATTAGTAATGAGATATAGAAGGGTTCTACTATCTTATAAGTGGAGGATGTTGAAGCAATAAGGTTCTAAAAAGGAGTGGTGCTGAGAGTGGGAAGTGGCTCTCTAGTAGTGGAATTTATGGAACATGAATTTGAACTACTTACTTTGATAAAATAGATTAAAAAATCAGATTGTTTGGGATGAGTTCTCATATGATCAGACTAAAAAATTGGACTTTGGACTTCTTAACATGGTCAACAATGTCAAGGGATGAAGATATGGATACTTCGAGAATAATGGAATCCTTGACATGAGTAGGATTTACATTCTTAGAAGTAGAAGAAGCAGAAGCATATATTGATTTGACCAGGGGAGAAGAAAGATAATTTTACTACATAAAATCAAAAGAGGTTCTTCATAAATGCTTTGGATGAGATGTTTCTTTGTATGATGTGGTCTTGAGATTATTCTTAGTTGACTCCATGGAAGTGAGTAGTGGTGATCCTATTTTTGTTGTTGTTTTATGTAGATTCACATTTTGAGGGTTCAAGTGCTTCACTTTGGAAGTGGAGGAAGAGGCCTCTTTCTATTTTGGTGAGAGGGTGAAAATTGCACAAGAGAAACTATTAGTCTTATCCATAGACTCCTTATAATATTCATCAGATGATTATTTAAAATACCCTATGTTTGCTTATTTAAATTCTTGTTCTCCTTTAGTTTTTGGTTCAACAATTTCATCTTCTCAAGTTCCACATGTTAAATTAACAAGAAAAACCTCCATGACAAGCCTTTGAGGTGTCCCAACAATTTTATTCTATTTTTGGTTCCAATATGGGGCATGTTGAGCCACTTGCTTCTTTAGTGTAGTCATATCATTAACTAACTTCTATAGTAATGAATCACTTTCTTCATCTTAGGAGTTATAGAATTTTATTTTGAATGGTTCTTGAAATTTCCTAACATGATAAGATCATCTTCCACTTCAATATAAATTTATTGATAATTTCCTAAAGTATTTGGTTCAGTTATTTGCAATGTGAGACCAAATTTAGGAAACTAATAATTTATGAATAACCTCTTTTGATTGTCTACGGTAAAACGAGAACCAGTAGGGAACTTATTAATCAACTTGTTGAGTTTGGCCACAAATTCTCTCATGTTCTCCTACATTTCTTTCTTCATTTGAGCCAATTGAGAAAGAAGGGCATGATCATATTCTATTGACTTAAACCTTTCTTCAAATTTAGTTTTCATATCTTCCCAATTATTGATTGAGTAAGATGGAAAATATTATAACCATTATGAAGAAGTATCTTGTATCGATTCCATGAATATCCAAACAACAAAATAATCATATAGTACTCCATGAACATAATATATTGTTATAAAGGTTGTAATGTTCTCATTTGGAAGTTATTTAACATATTTGTAGAAATTGGGAAAATTCTTTCTCGGTCCTCTGGGTAATTCATGAAGTGGAGGAGTTAGAGCCAATGGACCAGTGTTTTAACCCTAAGGTACTAGTGCAGTAATTTTTAGAGGAAGATTATTCAATGGTTGTGGAGATATGGGAGGTACAACAGGACTTAGAGGTGGATTTTCTAATGGGCCTTTAAGATATGGCCTTGGGATTCATATGGGATCGAGTCTAAAATTACCTTGTTCTTGTAACTCAAATATAGGATTATAAAAAACTACAATACCACTTACTTGGTCTCCTTTGGTGTATTTTCTATCCATCTATTTGTATAGTATGTTCTTCTTCTCTATCTATGAATTTGAAGCAATATCGAAGTGGGTTTTTTTGCACGGTTATCCCAAATAATGCACCTCAAATATACAAATGTATATTCTTGAGTATCTTTAAAAAGGAGGATGTTGGTCTACAATCTTCAAGGATTTTCGAGAATGGTCATTGGTACTAGAGATAATGGTAGGCATAAAAAACATTAGATTTTAGAAATTATAATTTTTTTATAGGTTTTGGAATATTTGATTTTTTGGATTTTTTTAGATCAATAAGGTGCAGAATAGCAAATTTTTCCCCATGGTGGGTGCCAAAAACTATTGGAAAAATATTTTTTCAAAGAAAACTTGCAGATTTCTTCAATGCTCATTGGACTAATCCCTCTGCTTCAAGATGGGGTGACTCCTATTTATTGAAATATGGAAAAGTATGTACACTAAGTATCTCATAGGGTGGTCAAAGTGTTAGGAATCATTATGTTAGTGCTTACATTATTGTGTGTGTAATTACGTGAGTAATTATATGAAGTAAATATAATGTAATGTAATTGTAAATGAGTTGTTAAAAAAACTCATAGTGATTAGATAGTATATTGTTACATGAGTAACAATTCACTTTGTTAAGAGATTTGTTGGTTAAACAATCTCCATAATTATAGGAATACCTTTCCTATATATTTGTATGCTACAGATGTTTGAGGAATAACATAGAAATATAATATTATTGTGTGTTATCTCATGTGTAAATCTGTTGCTGCACTAACATTTGGTTTCAGAGCAGGTGAATCTGCTGACAAAAATTAGATCCGAGTGCTTCATGGAGTGCTAAATTTGTTTAAGGGCTTCTCCAAATTTCTGGTTGCCCTGGTAATGTGTTTTCAGTCTTCAGCTGTGCAACATATTTGGATCTAATTTTTATTGCAGACTTCTGCCATGGTATCAGTTTGACATCCATTACAATTTAATGTGTAGAAGAGTGTAGTTTTGACTACTTGATATTTATTCCACATCAAGAGCATTTGATTCCCATACTGAAATTCACGGATTGGATGTATTTGGTAAAAGAAGGTTGTGTTTGCAGTTTAGGCATGAAGAACAACTCCAAATTCAAGTAAAACTCAGTCATAAACAAATTTTAGGTCTGGTGATGAATTCAAATATGTCTGGGTGCCATTGCAAAGATATTTAAAGCACCTTTCCAACACATTTTTTCGGTTTCTAAAACGGAGCTTTGGTTGTCAAATTATGAGCAAATCATTCTCTCACTTCAATGAAGCTGTGAGTTTTTGCAGCCATTTGTGATTGGCTAATTTTTTTAATTTTTAGCAAAGACTATAGTTTGAAAAATTTTAATTTTACTATATTTTTTGTTTAATAATTGCATTTTAAGGGGAAATTATTACGTTTTTAGCCAAATTAATATTTTTTTCGACACCATTTTTTTGGGGGCTTTTCACATTTTTGGAATCCTCATTTCCTCCCAGTTCCAATGAGTGGTCACACGATAAATTTTCTCTCCATCCAGAGTACTTTTTTAATCATTGATCTAATTTTAATTCAAATTGGGCCATTTTACGAGAAATTGTAACTTCAATAACTTTTGCACGGTAACTCGAAATCGAGCGCCGTTTTTTTTCAAAAGTGCATATTTTTTTATTCCTGTCCTGTTGATTCTAATTTTGGGAGAAAATAATTTTTTTAAAAAATTACCCTCTATTTTGGTCATCTTGTGGACGCATTATCGGTTGTACCCGACGTCTTGAAATAAAAGGTTTCACATTAAGGGGAGAAGCTTAAATAAATACAATGTGGAAACCATGTAGTCTCATGTTCAGATCCAACTAAGTTAAGTAGCATATCAATGGAGGAAGGAGGCTTCGGAGGACGGAGGTCGAACAACGACCTCTCGTCAGTCATCAACGATGGGGCCATGCAGAAGCTGTGGTGGCATATGTATGGTGTGAGTATATTATTTTCAGTGTGGTTTCCTTTTTCTCAATGTGCTTCAGTTTGTAGTGTTCTTGTTGCTTTGAGTGGTGTGATTTATTGTTAATACTGGAAAAAAATTGTATAAGAGAGTAGAAAACTACAGAGATCCTCTGACTGCAGAGATCCTTTGACTGTCGTACTTCGTTGGAAGATGATCGGTCAGTAAATACGTTCATTGGAAATGGTGATCATGTGCAGCAAGATCAAGACAACAAGATCCAGTTTGTATGATACAACACAATACATTTTTCCCTTTCTGATTTCTTATTTGGAATTTCACATTGTGGGGGGGAATACATACCAATGTTCCATTCCCATTCTGCACCCAAAATGACTTAGTCAAGGAAAGCGTCCAGTGGCAGTGGCAGCTTTCTATGCTATTCGAGATCGAGTGGCAGTGATCAATGACAAAGACTACGATTAAGAACATTATGATTCTTATAGGAAGTAATGTGAAATTTTTTCAGTATTTCTTCTATTGTGCAGTTTTTGAGATATGTCAGTTGTGTTTCCTACATAATTCCTTAAAGGAAAAGCATTGTGAACAGATGAAAGCACAAAAGAAAAGCAGCATCATGATTTTGAGGTTGTTGGTTGTCCTGTAAAACCATCCCTGTTGAGGTTGTTGGTTGTCCTGTAAAACCATCCATGTTGAGGTTATTGGCTGTCCTGTAAAACCATCCAGATCATGAGCACGCACGGGCGGAACGCTGCAAAAGGAAGTGCAATTGTTGTTCTCCCATGTTCGCACTAAGGGGGGGAATGTTAGGAATCATTATGTTAGTGCTTACATTATAGTGTGTGTAATTACGTGAGTAATTATATGAAGTAAATATAATGTAATGTAATTGTAAATGAGTTGTTAAAACAACTCATAGTGATTAGATAGTATATTGTTATGTGAGTAACAATTCACTTTGTTAAGAGATTTTTTGGTTAAACAATCTCCATAATTATAGGAATACCTTTCCTATATATTTGTATGATGCGGATGTTTGAGGAATAACATAGAACTATAATATTATTGTGTGTTATTTCATGTGTAAATCTGTTGTGCAAAAACACCCTTGTTGTGATTGTGGTAATATAAGAGAGAGAGAGAGAGAGAGGTAAATATAGGTAAGTGAAGAGAGAAAAGTGAAGAGGAGAATTGTATTAATGATCTGAAACCAAATTTCATTAAATAAAATATAGATATATTTCCAGTTCCAATCAGAAGACACATTCAAACATATGAAAATTAGAAAGAGTACAAAAAAAATAGAGATTGACACAAATTTCAACTACTTATTTTCATTCCATTTCAAAAGTAACAAATTCCATGTCTTTACACAATTGTCATACATTTGGCTGAGTGAAAAGAGGGAAAATGCAGGGAAAATTCTAAGTAGGAAAATAGAATAATTATAGCATGTTATAGAAAAATAATTGATCCTTTAGAATGGAAATAAAATTCCAATTTATAGCCAAAATAAGTGACTCTTTGCATTTTAGTATGAATTTTCAACTTAAATTGAAATCTCAATGAAGAAATAGAATATTTAAGTGACGTAAGTCACTTTAACAAAAATTGTTTCTCAACAGAGAAATAGAATGTTAGAGAGATAAAATAAGACAAAAGGTGTGAAAAAATAAGATGATCCAAGATGAATTTATTCTCTTCCCTCATTGTGGAGATGATTATTACAACTAATAAGATATTATTCGTATATTTCTATGATCAAATAATGTCTTTTCTTGGACTTAGAAATAGTGCTCTGCATCTTTCCTAGAATGATCATCTTTTTTCATAATTAGAAATATATCTTTTGAATATTCATATCTAAAAGAAATGATAGACTAAACAATTCAATCCTTTGTCACAAACATGATCTCTTATATCCCACACGAGCAAACAATTATCTTGAAATCATTGGGAATCATGCACTCACATCACCCATGTCCCAGACTTATTAAGAAAAATCACACCACGAGCTCTCTTGGATTTTATGGTATCATATATTCCCAAGAATTCTCAATGGAAACATGTCCTCTTTATGAGATTAAACCAATCACTTTGTAAATGGACAATATACTCATGAAGAATACAAGTACTTATTTTTATGTCTCTTGAATGGAGGATGGTAAGGATATCAAGAATACACAAGAACCATGGTTTTCATCATCGAAGTTCTTAATTAATTCAACTAGATGTTTCATTCTCAATAATCCTCTTATGCACTCTTTCTTAGGTAAGAAAATGAGTTTTTCTTTATTTTTAGGTGTTTACATTGGTCCTTGATGATGCTTTTAGTTGCAATGTGGATGTGGTCATCACTAATGAAGAACTAATCCAAATCACTTGTGAATGGATTTACTTGAAAATTCTTGAGATAAGAAGGGATGCTCCAATTTTTAGACAATTCTCTTATTGGAATCAATGGGAAAATTCAAAATCCAATGAAGCGGGAAAAATACTATGAAAATATCAGTTTTCCATATCTTAAAAAATAATCCACTTCATCATGCAAGATATGGACCAAATGAAATTTTATTTTAAGAGGAAAATTTACTTCATATTTTAAGCAATCTAACTCACTAATTGGCCGGATTTTTTTTTAAAAAATCAATTGTTATAGGCAACATTGATTAGATCACCACAGCTTAAATAATTATCCAATCTACATGATACTTGATCCATTTTCAATATGTTTCTAAGAGGAATAAATTTTCCAATTATCATGAAGTCCTTTCATCATAAATGGTAAGAAATGGAAAAACATGTTTCGGTTGCATACTGAGTTTTTGAATGGTGTTTGCAAGCAAAAGTGGATCAAATCACATCAAATGAATCCCCTTACTCCAAAAAGTGAGAAATGGATCAATGTGAAGGTGTTTTGAAGGATAATTCATAGGAAAATTTTCATATAATTTGGCTTTGGTGTTTGCAAGTTATGATCATTTGAGTTTTTAGAAGAACTATGGTAAACAAGGGTTTCTCTAGAAGAAAATTTCAAATAAAAAGATGGAAAAAATAACTTGTTATATCCCTTATGTATTACATTATCTTGAAGGAATTTTCATGGAGTGCAAGTGTGCAAAATTTCAAGGATTTTTTACTTTGGGTACAACACCCCTAACTTAATAAATTTATAACATTTTTATGACATGACTAGGTAATGGGGTTTCTGATTAATTGAGTTGTGATGACACTCATCAAGAGAAAGGTAATTGTGATGGTGTAATTAATTCATATTAATTGCATAAGCGGATTTATGTTTTATAATGATCTAATTAACTAAAAATGAATATGTAAAATATATGTAATAGATATATATTTATATTTAAAATATATATATGCATACATATACATATGTATATGTCTACCTATGATCGAAATTAATGATAAGTATTAATAATCACACATGCACGCGCGCGCACTCACACGCACACACGCACGCACGCAAGCGCGTGCGCGCACAAACACACACACACACACACACACACACACACACACACAACACACACACACACACACACACACACACACACACACACACACACACACACACACATGTAAACATGTGTGTTTGTGTGTGTGTGTGTGTGTGTGTGTGTGTGTATACATAAACACATATTGCATATGTGTGGAAGATTTTTTTTTGAAGTCAATCATTTAGTTGTAGTGTTTTAAAGTTAAAAATGGCATATGGTATGGTTTTGGGGGGTCACCTTGTGTAATGTCTTGGTCATAGACCATGCAACATAGAACATTGTTTAAAGATTGGTTTATAAGGTTTGAACTTTGGTAATGGACCACTTAGCATAAACTTTGGATAAGTTATGATTCGTGGCATGCAAGGTTTATGGTTTAGCTTGAGATAGGCCACGATGTGGCATCGGACATATCAATAGTGAATTAACTTGGTGACATGTTTCTTGGGAGTTGGTAGCTTCTCCGAGAAGCCAAACATGAAATCACTCTCCTCTATTTACATTTTTTTCATTTCATTTAGTTTTTGGTTTTTGGTTTTTTGAAGATTTGCATGGATATTTAGACATAATTTTCATGGAGGACTATTTTTAGACTATGCATGTGATTATAAAGTTGTTGTCACCATTTATGACGGTGTATTTTGTATTTAAACCTTTTTCTGGAATATTTTATGGGATTTTTGGAGGCAATCGATTTGTGAAAATTCAAGGAATTTTGAAGGAAAAGTAAAAGCATACATGAGTTTTCTCTCTCACACATTTTTTGTTGTTATTATCATGAAACAATTAGAATACATTTTTGGTTTTATAAATCCGATTTAAAACAAAAAATAGAAGGAATTGTTTTGTTGAAATATATTTTCTTTTTCTGGGTTAATAGAGAAATCTGGAAAGAATGATATATGTTGTTAACAACTCCTTAGAGCCTTGATGTTATCATTTTTCTTGGAAATAATTCCTTAAATATTTGTTGCTTATGAAATCTATAACTTCTCCTTATTTTAATGAGAAATTTTAAAAGGTAAACAAGAAAAAAGGTTAGAAAATGATATGGGTTTTGTGATATCTTGAATGGAAATATATATGGTTTTTTTTTAAATCTAAGGAAAGAAATCTAGGTACATTTATTTGTGGGGATGAGAAAACTATATAAATCCAGTCGCATTTTTATCTCTGGTCATTTGATAGTAAAACAAGAATATTTTTTTTTCTATTTATGTGAGTTTGGAATGAGAAAATAGTAGTATGTGGTCTTGGGTAATTTGTATTTTGTTTATTATTTAAGATCCCGAAACTAGGTTTGATTTGGTATATTGGGTCTAGTTTTATAATGAAATTTGGAATTTATTTTTGTTTGGAGTATTGTTATTACATCATCTCATTTAGAGATTTATTGTTATTTTCTTTCAAAATGATTTTTCTTTGGAATATCATGCAAGATTGAATGTAATTTGGTTTAACGAAGAGAAAACAATATACGGTTTGTTTGTGTTACTTTAATGGCATTATTAACTAGAATGATTTGGATCATTTGGGTTTGTTTTGCATCTAAAAATGTAATGCAACCCATATTGGCCTTCACCATTTTAAATGGTTTTCAACTCATTATTTTTTTAAGCTCTTATGAATCTGTGTTATTTTTATTATTTGGTTTCAATTTTCCCTTGGTCTTATCAGGCACCATTCGCTACTTAGCTAGTAATGGGCTTATCTATTTTGTGGATTCTAGCTCATTATGAGATTTAGTTGTCATGGTTTATTATTGAGCACTTTAAAACATGAATATATATATATATATATATATATAATATCTCTTGAGCACATGTGATGGTTGAGATATTCATTTTGAACTAGATATGTTTTGGTTTATTTGTAAATCTAGAAATGTTTTACTATTTTGTGAGATTTAGCTCATTTCAAACTTGTCTGTTAACATTTGATTGTAACTCTTAAGGATCATGAATTATTTTGACCTAGTCTATGATCATGATTTTATTTTGGGTTTGTGGAATGAAATATGGGAAATTTTTGGGAACAGTATGGTTTTCTTAAAAAGCAATGATGTTATTATTCTCCCTCTACATACATTAGGGGATTTGAAATATTGAGTGAGAATTTGGAGGGTATTCATTAGCTTGATTCATTTGATAATAATGGTAATTGATCCATCTTGGTTTTATTCAATTGGGAATATAGAAAATGGGTAATGGGTTAGAGGAAAATCATTCATTAGAAATATTTTAATACCTTCTTGAATCTTGTTGAAACTTATTTTTATGATTGAGAAACTAAATAGTGATATAGAATTGAGGTTATCTTTTGGAAAATGTTGTTTAAGTTAGATTTAATGATATTCTACTCAAGCATTACATATATATATGACTGAAAGATTTTTTTTGATACATAGTTGTTAATATTATTTTACGGAAAAAAATTGTTTTTAAATAAAAGATAGAAGGAATTGAAAGATATAGATATAAATTCTAATTTTGGATTATTGTAATAAATGGTAGCATTGGTATGACACCTTAACATATATATGTTAAGTTAGTAGGTTCATTTCATGTACTAATTATAAACATACTATTACAATATGAAATATCATTTCATTTGTGTATATTATAGAATACTTATTGTAAACTAGGAAGTTTAGAATTATATCGTTCTAATTATGAACCAAGTTAGCCATAACTTATTTATTTATTTAATTTTGATTAAAACATGGAATATGAGTTTGCAAACTCTTTCCAATTCTTTGAACAGCCCCATATATATATTTTCTCTCCTACATTTTGCAAGAAAGGCTGACACTCTTGAAGTGACTATTTGGATTGTTTATGATTATTTACATCATATGTTATATGATATGAATTTAGAAAGGATTATTGTAAAAAAAAAATTAAATGTGAAACGAATTCCTTCACATCTTATAAACGGAAATTTTCCGAATGTATTATATTAATTCTTTATATATGATTATAATAAAAATAAAGGATAATCCTTATTTAAAATAGAATATAAGACTTGCTGATTTGTGACTTATCTTGTCGGATATGAAAATATGATTATGTTGTTTATATAGATAATTATTATAAAATTTGATTAATCTTATGATATATAATTATTGGTTATTCAAACTTGCACTCGTGTCTTAGGTCTGGAAGAACTGAGTTTTCTGATTCAACAATGGGACCATCTCTAAGTTGTGGTACCTTGCGTGCTTGAGATGGGCCTCTGAAGAATGCCAGTTCCTCTACCTATTTCTACTGCTACTGCTACTCATAATACTAAAAGTTAAAACTAAGTTAACAATGCCAAGGGACAAGGAATAAAAGGATAACAAAAATGGAAAAACTAAAACTAAGGGAGGAAATAGCACTAGAAAAATTTGGATGAACATTATCTATTTTCAATCATAAGCGAGGGAGAAATCATAAAGGGAGGACAAGCATGCATAACACAATGGCATGCGTAAAAAAACTAGAATACATTCACCTACTGATTGATTCTATGAGATACACAACAAGAAAAAGTAGACTGACAAGGGATTTAGAATGGCATAACAAGCACACAATTTACAACATGAAATGCAATAAATAAGGATATGAACATGTTAAGGTAGATAATAGCAAAAAAATAATGATTCTATTACTTTCAAAAATGCATTGATCGATCAATAATGGCATGTCTTAAGGTTGATATCCACATGTACAGAACCAGACCTAGAGGTCTTCGTAACTCAAAATGCAAGAGATGCATGGAATCATTAGTAAACACTTAGAGGATTCAAAATGTTCAACCCCTTACAATGAGCCATGCTCTTACATTTATAGATGAATCAATGAGAGAAGAAGTCGAGAAAGAGGGAAAACTAGGATTTGAATCACAACTCAACCAACAAAAAGCATTTAATGCCTATAAATCCACTTGAAAATCTGTCAAATGTGCTTCTCCAAGTCTATTTGGCAGTGTGTGAGGAGAATAAACGAGGGAAAAATCGGATCAAATTTGGGTGGTTGGAAAAATTAGATATGTTTATTAATGGTGTTAGAAATACATTTCCCTATCCTCTCACCTACCAAATCCCATGAAAATTTTAATTTGAATAGTCATAGAGTGTATCCCACATCAACAACTTTCAAATAAGAACAGGCACGTGTGCAAGGATCTAGAGCCCTATAGAAAAATTTACATGACTGTCAATAGTTTATTCGTAGTTACAAAATTAACACGCAAGACACATGTGGAACATGTTTTGATTGACTGATAAGATTGGATCCAATTATGTACAACTTCTTTGTTGTCATTTACTACCACTGTGTCACCCACTTTGGTTCGTTTCAAGGATTCAATGCACCCCTAGTTGGAATGATTTTATTGGTTTCATGTAGAAAACTCAATGTCTTGACATATACAACATGGAAAAAAAGGGGGTAGAAGAAGGTGCAAAGGCATACAAATGGAAGTAGGAGGAAAGTAGAGGAAGGGCACACGTAAAGGTGACGCGCACGAGAGAAATGGGAGGAATATCCCTGAGGGATAGAAGTGTATGGAATGAAGGCACAATCATATATAAAAAAATGTGTAGCAGCAAGGAAAGGGGTATGCGTGAAAATTTCAGAGGACTTAGCTAATTATGAGAAATAGGGTCTAAGGCACATGCATGACATGGATGCATAAACTATTGGGGAAGAAGGTAGAATTCATGTAGAGGGTGCATGCGAGGGAAAAATGGAACAAATAGGAAAATGAAAATAAAATGTGAAAGTAAAGGAGGTGCGCACAAGAGCATGCAAAGAATCTGCAACCACATGGAATGTTCCTAAGAGATAAAATTAAATGCGTACACAAGCTGCAATGTATATCCTTCAGAGCCTATAATGTGAAATATAAGTTGTCCAAATCACTAAGGTGAGTTATATTGGATAACATTTTTAGTGAACTTTTGGGGCCTTCTTCCTATCTAGATAAAGGAGGCCAGTATCCTAGAACATCCATTGGGCATGTAGTCCGCTATGTGAATATGAAAATTCTAATATGGTGACCTTGAAGGACTGGCCCTTGAAGCCAATTTGAGGAACATGTTTTGGAACTATGTTTTGAATCCATCCAAATATTGTTGAAAAATTCTAGAAGATGACTGGTATCCTTAGAAGTAACAAAATAATGTGTGAGGAAGCACGCAAGTGAGAAGAAGGAACTATGTACAAACAATATATGTGTGCTCGTAGTGCACTTGGAGGAATTGTAAACTATTCTAATATATAGAAAATGATGCAGATAATCTTAATGGAAGGGTTTGTGATAAATCCCATTGACTGGGATTAATAGCATGCACCTCCATCAAGCTGAGATAACCTGGCAAGAGTTAGTCTCCTTGAAATGAAATGATAGATGTATGAGGCCACTCAAAAGTGCATTAAAACTTTGAATGATGCCCTAGTTTGGCTCTGTCAGCATCCCATTTAAATACCATTTTCCCCAACCTTTGACATCTAGAGGCATAGCCTTTCTATCAAACCACTTATTTGTTGATTGTTGATGTTGTTCTAACTTGATCATAGTAGTAGGTCCTTGATTCTTCAAGTTCAACCAGCTCTACCATTCTGATTTCTATCTGATATGGTGCTACACATTCGAACTCCAGCTGCTGGGAAAGTGACTAAAAAATTCAACTCAAGAGATTCAAGGAAGGGTAGCCTCCTTACCATAAACAATATTATAAGGTGAGGTTCCTATTTCCTTCTTTATGGTGATTATGTCTCACCTAGAGCAGTGTGTGAAACTTTTTTTATGCCACTATCCTTTGGCTGATGCTCATTGTTCACTTCATGATTTTGATCAAGTTTTTGTTTGTATGACTCTACCAAGCCATTACATTGAGGGTAATAATTGGAGGAGGTCTTTCAAATATATATCAAGGCTAAGATCGTAATCAATAATTTTAGTACCAAGGAAGGCTCTTGTACATTATCTGAAGATGATGGTTTGAGGGATGCCAAACTTTGTTAGGATACCTTTGAGAAAGTTAAGGATGGCTGAATTGGTTGATTCCTTGAGCGCGACAACTTATATCCATATGTGTGAAGTAATTTGTAGTTTTCACCACCCACTTGTGGCACAGTGCCCAAGAAGATGTATTGATCATACCTATGAATTCAAGACCCTCATTATATAAAAGGCTGATCTATTTGGATTGGTCAGAAGGGGAAGCACTGCCAAATTCTCCTTGTCCTGTAAAGAAAGTGCATTCTTTACATTTTGTGACCCAATTGTGCACATCTAGCGAATAGGGTAGGTTAAAAGAGTCCTACCATTATGATCTTCATTATTGTAATTTTTGTAGAGAAGTGTCCACCAAAGAGTCCATTGTGAAATTCTCCTAACATCTTTTCAAGTCTACACGCCATCAATACACCTTAGACAACACACCATCAAGGTTATTTTTTAAGAGAAGACCATCAATCAGTTTTTATGGAATAGATTGCAACCTTAGATGTCTTCTCTTTTCCTTTGTTCAAAGCAAGAGGGTATGCATGCCCTCAAAAAGTGAATATGCTCATGTCCTTCATCCAGTTTCATGTACTAGGGGATTTATTTTGTTTAGGCTATGTGCACAGGAGATATTCATCTAGAAACAATGAAGTCTCAGGTTCATATTGTGAAATCCTCAACAAGCTATTTGTAGAGTATGCACTACCGCTTACCATATGCTTCGTGGCTTTGATAATCACATCATACTCCATGATCTTGTGCCACCCATCACACGTGATCTTTTATCATTGATTTCTTCTCCCATGTTATGAAGGACTCTAACACCAGTGGACTGAGAAACTAACACCTTAACATGATTAGTGGTGAGAATGATCTTGAATTTCTTGAGCGCGTTGTATGATGGCATAGACTTATCTCTCTATGTGACTATATTTGAACTCATAATCCTTCAGTGTCTTGAATAAATAAAGACAACTAGTTGGTCTTTTTCTTGTTCATTTCCTTCTGTTAGAACAACAGACAACACTTGCATCATCTCCATAACCAGTGAAGGATGAAATCCTTTGAATAGTTTAGAATTGACTGAGTGTTTGTGCATGTAAGAAATATCCCACTTGATCTTGTTGAAACTTTCTTTTCCTTTTGTTGTCCATCTGAAAATTGTGCCTTTCTTGAGCATGAGGGTGATGGGCCTTACTAGTTCTACAAAATTAGGAATGAATCTCCTAAAAAATTTGATTTCATCAAGAAAATACTATAAATATTTCTTGTGCACCAAAAAGGAAATATCTAGGATGGCTAAAATGCACTCAAGATCAATTGTGATGACATCCTTTGAAACCACATGGCCCAAAATCTTTCCCTGCACCATATAAAAATTTCACTTCTTGGGGTTAAGGGATACCCCAAACTTTATACATCTCCCAAATACTTTTTCCAGGTGTGTCATGTGATCCATGCTCTACTTTGAGAAAATAGTTATGTCATCAAGGTAAACCATGATGAACTCATTGATGTATCCTCTAAAGGCAATATCCATGGCACATTAAAATGTCACACCTTTGTTTGATAGACCGAAAGGCATCCTTTTATAAGAATATGTTCCCCACTTGGTTGAAAATTCCATTTTTATTGATCCTCTTCCTTAACCAAGATTTGATTAAAGCCAGAATACCCATTGAGTATAGATAATCTCTACGCTTTAGCCATAGTCTGAAAAATCTACTCCATAGAAGGAAAAGGATAATGATCCTTTAATAATTTCTTATTTAAATCTCTGAAATTGATGTAGAGTCTGATTTCACCATTCTTCTTGCACACTAGAACTAGATTTGTGACCCAGGTAGAGTATTTGATTGGAAAAATAATTTTCACCTCAATGAGTTTAGACAACTCTTCCTCATGAAGGGCTCTATCTTCAGGTTGAATGGTGATGCTTATGTCTGATGGGCTTGATACCAAGATCAAGGTCAATTGAGTGTTAAGCAACACTTAGATCAAAACCTTTGAGGTCTTCATACTCCCATGAAAAGATATCACTATATTTTTTTATAGGGAGATATAAAGGCATGTTTTTCATCATGCACGCAAGATTTATTAAGCCACAACTCCTTTTTGTGCATAATAGTGACTGGAGAGTAGTATTATTGTGCCACACACATATTCTTTTCTTCACCATTGAACTCACCATCAGGGCTAAATATTTTCTCTAAGGTAACCAACTCTTTAGGTAAATTGTTTGTCTTTAGCTGGATTACTTGGTCACCATAGTTGTCATGCAAGTCAGCTTTCATACTTAAAGAGAACTTAGCCTCATTCTAAATGAACTGGATAATCTACGCATCATTTTTGAACACTTTCCAACTAGTTTTATTGTCTGGAATAGAAGGTATAATCACCATCTTGATGTGTTGCACATTCCCTTTGAAAAAATATTCAGCTGGGGAGAACTGCGAGCCAAGCATTGCCATCTCATCAGCTTCTATATTCATATTGTGTGGTACTACCTGCAGATTCAGAGCATCAAAGTTCTCAAAGATTTCCCAAACTCTATTTTTATAATATTTGATAATATTATTCTTTATAGCATACTTGTTTGTCTCCTCGTGGATGACTAGTTTTGTATCCCAAAAAAATTACATTTCCTTGATCTATTTATTTTCCAAAATTAAAATACCATGCACTAGTTCCTCTTAGTTTTCTACATTGTTGGAGCATGTGAAATGCAATCTATGCATGAATAATAAATTCTTATCCTTGGGAGAAATGAGGATAAAACCTATGCCCACGACATTTCTACTTCTGGATCCATCAAATTATAAATTGCATAGACCAATATTTTCTATATTTTTCTTGAGCGCACATGGTAACACAACTTCTTCTTCAAGGATACAATAAGTGTTAATCTCGGTTTCAAAAACTTCAAGATATTTATCATATGGATCAAACTTACGGTGTCTTTCCACCCACTCATCTAGCACTAAATTAGGTATAGGAGGTGAAGCGGGTTGCTCTTCAAAAACTAAAACTTGCTCCTCTTGGATTAGGCAATTGGATTGAAGAGGAGATAGGTCATATGACTCAACATGATAGGAAAATATTGGCTCAACCTATATAGTAAACTTAGTACCATAACTTTTCTTTAGTAACATATGGGACCAATCAAAAGAAAAGTAACCCCCCACTTTTGCAGTAAAATCCCTTGACAAACGCATGGAAAATAGAGGAGGTAGTTCAATGATTGACACATATTGAGTTATTATGAGGCTTGGATATGCATGGAGGGTTAAATCAAGATCTTTGATGATTCCCAAAGTGGTAAAAATTGAGCCACCAAGTTGCAGGACTCCTTTCATCAAGGGGTTTTACTTAATACCTAGGACATCAATTATCTTCTTGGGCATAACAGAAGTACTAGTGCCTGATTCAATCATATAATTGTAGACAAGGTGCTTGCCTATGATTAAGGATATATAGAAAGGTGGGGTTTTTACAACCTTACTTACTTGCTTCTCATCTTCTTTGAAGATGTTGAAAGCAGTGCGCAGTTTTTGAATAACCATATTAGTGCACAAAATTTGAGCTTACACTTCATGCAACAAGTTACGCTGAGATGGGATGGTCAGGGCATCCCACATTGTGACATTTATATTTTTATACTTCATCTTGTCTACAATTCTGAATGGAAATCCCAATGAATTGTACAATTGGGTTACAATACCATCATTTCTTGATTTTTCTGGTGCAGAGGCAGGAGCCTTATCTTGTGTAAATTCTTGACCTACCAAAGGATTAATGTAGAATGCTTCAGAAGGAGAATTTAATATAAAATCACATGCACAATCATGTGCTCCTTTACTACTAGGTGCCTTGGCTACATCTTTCTACTTTTGAGGATCAGCTTGTGTTGCTAGAAAACATACTTATGCACCAGACTCGAGCATTCTCTTTTTATTCCTTGTGTTATCAACGACCTGGGTGCTTGGTTTGTTTGTATGATTTTTCCAGAGTGGTTGGACCAATTACTGCATTCCAAATAAAGGATAAGAAGCTTTTATGGGCTGATAAATGTGAAAATGCATTTAAATTACTGAAATAAAAACTTATAACATCACATGTACTAAAATATTTAGATCCTAATGGAATTTTTACCATGGTAATTGATGCCTCATGTGAAGGTTTGGGAGGAATACTTCTTCAAAATGATCATGTAATTTCTTATGAGAGTAGAAAAACTATGTTCTCCATGACTTAGAACTTGTTTCCATAGTCCATTTTTTATAAATCTAGAGGCACTATTTTCTAGAAAAGACATTTGAACTAAAATAAACCACTTGAGGTTAAAATACATCTTTACACGACCCAATTTTAATGCAATAAAGTGTAGGTCGCTGGAATTTATATCCCAATATGAATTTGATATCAGTTACATTAAAGGAAAATAAAATTAAATGGCTAATGCGTTGAGTCACATGAAGCATATTTCTGTAATTGTGTCCCTCAGAACACAGTTTAAGGAAGAAGTAGGAAAAAATTCAAACTAATCCATACTAACTTGTGAAAACTACATCAACATCAAATCCAAATGATATAAGATACAATGGATTCATGTTTTATAATGAAGGAATTTTATGATATGATAACAATGTTTATGTTCCCTTGGGTAATGAACTTAGAATGAAATTCATAAAGGAATTTAATGATGCACCGTATTCTAGGAATCCATGGGTAATGAAAATATTGGTTGATGTAAAACAACAATATTTTTGGAAAGGAATGAAAAAAGATATGGTAAATTATGTTGCTCATTTTCTAGAGTTCCATTGTGTGAAAGCATAACACTTACATCTCGTTGGTCTATTGTACCCTCACAACATTCTACAGTATAAATGACAGGAAATTAACATGAATTTATTTACAAGGACTACCATTATCCAAAAAAACATGATATGATCTTGGTAGTTGTGTATAAACTGACCAAATTAGGTCATGACTTACACTGAGAATATAAAGGATGTAGGTCTCCCTGATACTTACAAAATGTAGTCATTTATTTACCCTTAATACCTTTACTAACCCCAAGTGCGTCAGCCTATCAACCAACGGGTGTTGAGCGTTCACCTAAAGCATGCATAGGCATCGAGCCCCTCCTTTATGTGAGATCTGTGAGAAGGTTTCACCAATAATGGAGGATGATTTTTAAAAATAGAGGTACATTCATTTACTTGAAAATATATAAGATGAAACTAACATCTCTACACATTGATACATCACAAAAGCTAAATAACATTGTAAGAAGTCTAATAAACTAGATTTGAGCCATGATAAGTCATATAAATATAAGAAGGGTTTACACCCATAAACAAGTTATATATAATGAACCCACATATATATTGATTTGAAAGGAGTTATGGTAGCCACATTACAGTCAAAAGGGTCATCTCAGATCATATACATATTAAATGAAAGAGAATTAAATCCTGTAAGATTCTCTGATATGATATCATAACTATAATTTTCCCATTTATAAACCCTCATTGATAAATCCCAGTACCCATACATAGGTTTATGTTATCCTTTATAACCCTATAGCACTAAGTGCTCTAAACCCTATAATTATTCCAGCACTTCGTTACTCTCCTTCTCTTTCTCTCATTCTCTATGCATTCTTTTTGTGTCTGTCTCTATCTTCTCTTCTATATATCTATCTCTGGCTCGAGTATTCCTTTATATAATATCATCGACCACTGCCATGCCTTTTATCCTGAGAAGATCACATGCCAAGTGTCAATGTGGTGCTCCATTATTGAATTCTTATCCCTTTACAAACCCTCCACTCTCTGTAATGATGTCTTCTGGGAATATTCCCTACGTGGGGATATCCCTTTTCTTGACCTCCAAGGTTATAGGCTTGGCACCATATCCACTAATTACATGCCTAGTTGGGTTCTCATGCTTTTCCTCAAGTGACCTCTAGAACAGCCAAATATGGATAATTAATTTAAATCCATGTTCTACCTCTTGCACGTGCCCTGGTTTCACTTAAATCCTTCTTAAACCCCCTTTTTCTTCCATGTGTTTCCCCTTGAGCTGCCCTTCTTCTCAGTGGTCTTATGTGCATTCATGTCCCTTTGGTACTTAGCCAATATTTTAGGGCCCAACATCACCCCCACACTACACGTGTTCTCTATCCTCAGAAACATCATGCTTCTTCAAAGAATAAAGAATAGTGGATCAGGGAAAATATGAATAAAGAATGAAAGAATAAAAGAATCTGCTGACCATGTTGTAGGAGGAGTGGAAATTCCTTATTTACTGTTGCCTTAATCTTTTTCTAGTACATCTACCTCACCCTGTACACTACTAAAGTAGGTCACCTACTAGAGCACTCACCTCATCAAAAATTAATTCATTACTCTTAGCATTCAGTGTATTTACAATCTCCTTCTAGCTTCTTTGCTAAGATCTTCCAGGGCACGTCCATTCTGTGAGTGACCCTGGAGATATAGTTCCTTAAGTCGATTCTTAATCAAAACCCCATAAGGTTTTGATTACTTGTAACTTATTATCAACCTCATCTAGGATCTTATCATGACTCCACCCTATTTCCCTTGTTCTTTTCTTGAAATTTCCTTCTGATCCACGTCATGTGTAGTAACCAATATGTCTTTTTACCCTATCTCTATCAGGGTAATTGTCATATATACATCCTCAGCCATTTGTGTGGTGGTCTTTATAATGGAAAGGAACTTGGAATACCATGAGTAAATATCTCCCCTATATTCAATTTTTCTTCTTCCTTCTAGGTGCATCATTACCTCCTCTTCCAATTCCAATGTAATTGGCCACCTTTCCATGGAGAGGATGTCAGTCAAGTCTTCCAAGCATTACATGGTTGACTCATATTTATGGTCTCAGGTAGGAGCTAGGTCTATGATGCTTCTAGATATTATAGACATCTTAAAATAATCCTCTATTTTCTTATGGATCTCGTGCACATTTATCCTTTTCCTCCCTTAACTCGCACCTTAATTGTGTGCTGATCAAGATCCTCCTACCTTAACTCCTATGTCATCTTTTAATGATATTTTAATTTTTATTTCTAAATCTCTTCCTCCAAGACCTTTATTCTTTCATTTCTCCCAAAGATCCTTGCCTCAGAATTTTACTGATACTTTGTTGAGAGCGTTACAAACCTTCTCATCTTATAGTTGTTGGGAATTCACCAAAGGGTTTACTCCCTTGGCATATGGTATCTTCATCAACACCTCTTAGTTTACATCAAATTTAGGATCATAAACACGGGACTCAAGGCCTCAAGACAACATCTTCTTCGTGCATATGTGGGTATGCACCCTCTTCATCAAAAGAAGATCATGCAAGGAGTTGGATATGAATGCACATGATTTTTTGGAAATGTGCATGTAGTACCTTTTTTGGGATCATTAATGTAAATCATTTATTGTTCATAGTCACCACTACCATACCCTTTCTACATATGTGCACATTTCCTTTTAGGCAAGCTTACTACCCGACTGGGATCTCTGCCCATGCTTCTATAATCCTTTCCCACACTTTCTCTTTCCTCTATATCCTTTGGTACTTCTTTGGTGACTGCACTCCACCTCTTTTTACACTAAGTATTTTATAATTACTGCTAATCTCCCTCTTCACGTGACATCCTCTATCTACTCCTTAGTCAGGCTTGGAGTCTTTTGATCCTTTAAGTTTACTTCTTCACTTTCTCCCTTGCCATGAGCGCATCCTTCGTTCTCATCATTCTCTTCATATCCATCTTCATCTATGACTCATGTAAATCATACACATGGATGGTTCTGAGCCTTATCAATGCTCTTCATCATCATCATTGTCACCCTTGGTGGTCTCTTCATTCTCTTTGTTTCTTCTGAGTCCACCTTTTCTATTACTCTTTACTTCTTCCCAACTAGTTGATTGCAATATAGGAGACTCTTATTTTTCTTATTCCCTTAGTAGACTCCTTTCTAACTTCCGATGATTCTTATTTTGCACATGTGTCTTATCTTGATTTGGCACATATTCCTTAGGTGGCTTCTCTTTCTCTTCTATGAGGGACTGTATTCCTCCATGTGCATAGGTGCTTGGTTTTATGCACTCGACTCCTGGCACACCTACATACTGTGATTTATATGTACTAGGTGCATTTTTCTCAAGGAGTCTCCTCTCTCTCTCTCTCATTTTCCTTACCACAACCTTATTCCTTATGGTGGGGTCTTTTGGGATGGAGACATCATTTTCAACGTAAACATATTTCTCATACTTAGGCCTTATATACGTAAGTATACCCTTTGTTGTGGTCCTCCCAATAATAGGAAATGTCATTGGATTCAACACTATGTAACTTCATGGGAGACATAATTATCCACATAGGTATGCTTCTTTACGATATATCAATGTTCTTTCACAAATCATGGTAATATTGGTCTATCATGTGCTATAGGTCAAACCATAGCTTCTTTTCCTCTTTGAATGGATTGACGTCAGCCTGTGGAAGTATTGTGTTGTGAAGGAGAATGACAATTTGGACCAGGGACTCTTGAAATTATCTACCAGAGTAAACCTTCCAATACAAAAATTTTAGTACATGGTGAATTTAGCCTCTCCATGTAGTAAAATAGGTAACTTTTTAGGTATTCTCCATTCAGTTCCAAATACATCACGCATCCACTTATACCATTTTTCTAGGCATGCCCTGTGGGCAACCGCCATAGTGCCACAAGTGTATTTCTCAAATATTTTGGTTAGGGAAGGGTTCTCATATGGGTATTCCAAAACAAATTTATTTGGCCCATCGGGCACTCTAATCTCTGAAAAATACAATGGTAAGGAGGACATTACCAAACATGATCTTTTCTCCATCGTTTGTGGCATTGATGATTTCTTCTGCTATGAAATCTAAGAGGTTATATATAGTCCCCTCTAAGATCTTATGGAAAACATTCAATCAATCCTTGTTGATCTGTTTCCATATCTCCTAATCATTTAGCTTTTTGACCAAGTACACAGCCATCCTCATTACCGGGTCAAAAATTGTAGAAATGTCAAAGTATCATGAACCCTTCTTGTAGTCATAAGTTTCAACAGTCTTCTTAATGGCCTCCTTATCATTCAAGTCATCATCAAAAGATTCTCCTTCGTGGATAAGACCAGTAAACTTAGAAATTAGTAGGGTAGTTATCCACATCCTATGTCCTTCGAAGTAAAAATAGTCTTCATGTACTCTCGACATTAACCACTGGTACAGTCGCTCAAGTTTTCCAAAATAGGGCAACTCATAGAATTGTAATAACCTAGAATTCTCCATATTCACTTTACCTCATCATCGTAGATAAGCATTCCATATGATTTCCTCTTATCTGTAGGGTGAACAAGTTTGAATTCCATCTTGTTCTTTGTGGTGCTCGTTATATGGTTTTAGTCACTCACGACCATCTTTCTAACATGAGAAACCCATTATTTTCCAAGCAATACATCATCTGGATATTACATCTCCGTGTACCATTCTTCATTGAAACTGGTGGAGACAACTTTTTTCCCCTTTCCCTTTCCCTTCTTTGGTGAAACTATTTTTGCTTTCCTTGGTGCCATTTCTTCATTGGGTCACTAAATTTGTTTTCTTTCTCTTGATCCTGGCTCTACTTAACTCTCTGGCTCTAATCCTTCGCAAAAATCATTTCAATCTTGTGCCCTAATAGTGGAACCCTAACTTGAAAAACCCTTTTTCCACAAGATGACGTAATCACTCGTGGGATCCTCTTACATGACCTTCTCCACTCAAACCTATATAATATTTTTCTACTCTAATTCATCGATCAAACTAGTTATGCACATAAATCTTCACAATCCTTTTTCACATAAATTTTCTTCAAGGATTCCATAGTTCACAAGATCTCTTCGATATCACAAATACAAGGTAAACAACAATTCACCCTGACCTTATACGTATAGATATTTATTTTTTCCGTAATAAATGTCATGCCACCTACCAACGTACTTTTTCCATAAAGGTGGATTTTTCTTCTAAAGCCAACCTTTAGTGCTTTTACCCCCATGCTCAATCATGTAAGAAAACTTCTACAACCTTATGGCATGTAAAAAACTTTCATTGACCGAAGATCCTTACGTGTCAGCTTTCAGTGCCAAAGGAACTTCTTTTGTCTTTATCCTAATTTTTAACATCACCTACCTCATGTTGTTCCTACACTTCTCACCCTTTTACAAGGTTTTTGTAAAGCCTTCCCGACACCAAACTCCTCATGTTCACCTTTTCTACGTGTACTCTTCCAAACTATGTGCTTTTAATCCTTCAACCTAGGCCATCGAAATAAAAATTTCAATACTAGCTTCTAGTACTTATCGCATCACTCCACCCTGCACAAAAATAGATGCATGGTCCTCTGCACATAGAAAACTTTTGAAAATAATAAGTTGCTACTAGCACACAACGTACACACAACAAAAAAAGAAAGGGAACAAACAACGAGAAGAGGAAACACAAAAAAAGGAAAATGCATTAAAGGAAATCCTAAACTAACTGGAAATACTACCTTATTTATAAACACAAGTAAGACTTATTTATAGTAGGGATTAAACCTACTCCCATTGAAATGTCCTGGTAATCATGTTCCATCCAACACTTGTAACTGAAAAATTCCTGAATCAAGTATATAGGATACAATGTATGGGCCCATCCAATGGACTTTCAATTTCCTAGGGTGGCATAGAAACTTGGAATCATATAACAGAACCATCCACCCAACCTCAAACTATTTGATCTTGATGTGTCTATCATGCCATGCATTCTTCCTGGATTTTTCTATTTTTTGAATCCAGCAAGTAACAGCCCACCTCTCATCTAATCGGATTAACTTATCAATCCTCTCCTTAAGCATTTTTTCATTAACTAATCCTCTAGTGCACACTATATGTATGATGGTAACATGAATTCAATAGGTAACACCACTTATGTGCCAAACACCAATTGAAAAGGTGTTTCCTTATTCAGTATTTTATAAGTAGTCCGGTATTACCATAACAGAATAGAAAATTTATCATCCCAATCCTTTCTTCCCACATCACAAATCTTGGTCAACATGTGACTCAATATCTTTTTAAATGCCTCAGTGGTTCCATTAGCTTGGGGGTGATAAGGAGTAGTATTATGGTGGGCTACCATGAATTCCACCAAAAAAATCCTAACTGTCTCATTCAAGAAATGAGTACCCCTATCACTTGTTAAACTCAGCAAACATCCATACATGTTGATTATGTTTTCCCACAGGAACCTGGTTGTTGTTTCCACTATGCAATCCCTTATAGGTGATGCTTCTTCACACCTTGTAAGATAATTTATATAGGTAATGATATAGCGTGAAACAATCCTTCACGTGGCAGGTGAAATCGGTCTTACAACATCAATCACCCACTTCTCGAATGGTTCTGTACTAGAAATCATTCTTAAGGGCATCTCATCTCTTCTTCCTAGTTTTCCAAGGTGCTAGCAATGGTCACAGGCCTTGCAAAAATCAATACAGACCTAGTAGATGATTTCCCACCAAATCCCTTCCAGTAGAATATTCCACATGGTGACATTCCTTGCATATTGTCCACTTGCAATTCCACCTTGTGCTTCCTCGATGATTGCAACACGTTCATGTTCTAACATGCACCAGCACAAAACCTCATCACATCCTAGCTTGTATAAGTCTCCACTAATTAACATGTAGGTCATGGCACATATGGCTAACTAATTCCTTTCCAACTTCTTCATTCCCTCCAGTGCCACACCTATTTTGAGAAAAACATTAATATCTTCCAATTCTGAGGGCGCGCACTACAATCTAAATTTTTGTGCATCTGGCATTGTATCCTCAATGCTATGCACATACTCCCCTAAGTCTATCCTTGATAAATGGTTAGGTCCAAAATTACTCTTACCCAGTTTCACAACAACCATAAACTCAAATTCTTGAAACAACATGACCCACCGACATATGTGCCCTTGTAAAATGGACTTGTTTACCAAGTACTTCAATGCCATATGGTCTGAGTAAAATATGAAGGGTTTTGCAAATAGATACTGCCTAAATTTATACATTGCGTAGATCATTGACAATTCTTCGTGATCAGTAGTAGTATATTTCGACTCTTCTGGTGTCAACTACCTACTAGAAAAACACAAGGGGCAGTCAACAATGCCTTCTCCAAGTTGTGCTAAGATTTCCCTAATCACCATCCCTAAAGCATCAACATGTACATGGAATGGCTTGTCCTAAGAAGGAAATCATAATATGGGTGCATTGATAAGCTTATTCTTCAATGTGGCAAACATTGTCTATTGCACCTCTCCCCAATGGAATGTACATCTGTGCTTTAACAATCCTTCTAACATCTTGAAAATTTTGGCATACCCCCTTTTAAACTTTCGGTAATACCATGTATGCCTAAGGAATACACTCACTGTGCTTTGGATGGTAGACTCCCCCAATCCCACAATAACGACAACTTTGGTAGGATCCACTAGAAAACCTTCCTTACATATTATTTTCCCCAACAAGGTTCCAAATGGAGTATCGAAGAGTCATTTCTTTATGTAGAGGGATATGAACAACTTCTGACATCTCTCAAACATCAAATGCAAATTGCCTCAATTGTCTTTCACTAGTCCATGTAATGTCCAGTAATCAAGGTATACTTGAAGGAACTTATGGATAAAATCCTAAAATGTCTGGACACCTATGCGTGAAAATAGAGTAGATTCATTCTTCAGTCTAAAGGGCATGACCATGTAGGTGAAGCTTCCCCACTTAGTGGTGAAAGTTGTCTTTTCTTTCTCCTCCTTTACAATCCTAACTTGATTATATCCTAAGAAGCCATATGTGAAGGAATAGATCTCACACCCAGCTACTCCCTCCAGGATCCCTTGGTGAAAGGGGTTTGAAAGGGATCAATGACACATAACACATTCAAAACTCTGTAATCAAAATAGATCCTTATCCTCCCATAATTTTTAATGATAATGACCATTGGGCTTATCCATTTTGATTCTTCAACAACCTCAATGATGCCTGATCTAATCATTTTTTCAATATCTTATTTAAATTTTACATGAAGATTTGGATTCATGCAATAAGGTCTCTTCCAAAATTGCCGCTCTCCCTCCTTTAGTTTGACCCGCATCTCTCTTAGAGAGATATGAAATCCCTTAAGCTCATGGTACCCACTTAAAAACAAATCTTGAAATTCATGAAATAGATCAATGATCTTTGACACCTCCTTTTTTGTCTAGTAATCTCCAATAGTAGCTTCATTTTCTACCTTTGAACCAATGTTAACCTTCTTGGTTTTCAAGGGTTCATGGTAGACGTGCGCTTGCTCGTCTACACTATTAATAACTTCACGTTTATCTTCAGTATGACTAACATATAAATTTTATACTTATTCACCATTGATCACATAGATCATTTTTCCTTTCTCTTTCTCCATGCATGCACGCTCAAGTTATATCTCCTTTGATTATTCCTCATCAAAACACGTTTCTAATCCAGGTTCACCCAATAATTCCAGTATTTTATCCTCCTTCATGGCACTCTCTCCCATAGTTATGTGTTTGAAAACCTACAAATCCTCATTCACCAATGCCTTAGCACTTTGATATTCAAAGGTTTGAATCAAGTCATATATTAACTCCCGCAAGTTCCTTGTCTGACGGCATAATTTTGAATGAACTTACCATGCACACATTAAAACTTGTAGTGTGGTATAGAAATTTTCCACCCAGAGGGAAGGAGGTAAAGTCTCTGCACCTTCCATCCAAATCCTCTCGTACCCATATACATTAGTTGAGGTGGATCCTTTCCCATCATAGACACAAAGTTTAGTGGGTGCATTTCTCTTGAAGAATCCAATAGAGAGTGTAATCCTCACCTTGTGCCACCCTAGAAGATTATCCTTATGCATTTTCCACCAATGTGTTATGATTCCACACAAAGTGTAGACAAGCATGATCCTTCTTTTGGTCTCACATCTCCATTGAGCTTGCATGGCTCGCAGGAAAACATCAGGGTTATCATCTCTAGTGTAGCTTGGTAACTACTTCCCTCTTAAGCTTCTAAGTTGGCATGTCATTGTCACTCTTGTAACAAAGCCTCTCAATCACCACAAAATTAACTCATAAGTCCCATGTGCCCAATTTTCACATGCTACACTAGTGGTATCACTCATAGATTGAGCTTCTCCAAACTGAATAACTCCTTTTATAGGATTAATCACCTCAAGGTCCTTGATAGTGCACACATAGATTCTATCAAGGACTTCTTCTCACAAGGACTTAGTATAGGGTGTTGAATTCCCATCAGGTAAAGGGATAATAACCCATTATTACTTGATCTAAAAACTCATGTACCCCTTATTGAACCTAGGTTAACATTGTTCTTATAACACCAGGGGCACCCAAGTAACGTTGGAAAGTTCTCTGCATCAGCTAGTGCCAATACTTTGAAGTCTCCAGTGAATTTTACCCCTTGGATAGTGATAGCATCATCCTTCAAGACACCAATGGGCATCTCCTTTGTCTTGTTAGCCATATACATCACATTTGAGGATGGCTACAATGGGGTCCTTCCCATTTGATTCCATGTGTCTAAAGTGAGAACATTAACCTCTGCACCCGTGTCTATCAGAATATTTCTCAGGAACCATTCATTGACTACTACATTCAAGGTAATCTCCTTATCATAATCAATGGTGTGAGGGGGAAGGTTAGCATGCAGGATCTATCGCTCGTGCTCTCCTCTAGCACATGGTAATTTTTCCCATAACCATTCCACTAGAAAATGGATGATATTCTTTTGCCTCAACATTTTACATACCTCCTTGACTTCATCTAGATCCTTCTGTGGAGCCTCAATGCTCTTCCTTTTCTCTATCTATCATGACTCCTCCTTTAGGCACTAGATCTCTCCTTGTAGGCTTCGAATTACATCTATGGTATCTTGATAAACCTCTTTATAATTTGTAGGGTCTAGGTACTTTTCGTGCACCACCTTTTCTCATGTGACCAGTGGTTTCTACTTTGGTATCTCCTTGGCGCGTGTAGCCCTAGCTCATGTTGTCACCATTATAGGTTCTAAATTTAAATCGTTCACCACCCTTGAAATCCATTACAATTCAACCTTCTTCATGCTTACCATTCTGGGGCCTTTATCCTTCCGTTGTTGTTGGGTCATGTGCTCAAATAACTCTAGGCACTCCTCATACTTGTGTTTCTTTCCACACCAATAGCACTATAGTAATTTGGGGCATTTGCACTTGTAATGTTCTATGGACCCACAATTATAATAGGTACCATGAGGAAATTCACTTCTTCTACCTCCGTAATTGTCACGACCTCTAAATATTCCGTGAAATCCTCACCCACAATTTCCTCCATCCGCGCGCTCTTCATAGTGACGACCATCATCATTAGAATTATTTGTCGCGCTGGTCTAGCGTACACCAATATAAATGGCATCATGTATCTAGCCAATCAATCCAAAATACTTGGTGTCATGAGTAGTAGAGTTGCAAATCTTGCAATAGCAAGACACATTCTTACGGATCATACACTGCAGTAGTGGACATCTACTTACATCATGATATCCATGGAAAATCTCACAGTCTACCATCATGGCATGTACTGATATCTGAGGACAAGTGTCCTTTGTATTCCCCTCAACCTCCTAATCCATGCACCATAGGCCACTGTACGATAGAAAATCAACACGTGACCTTCTTCGCACCTGACCTCCTGAGGTCTTGCCAAGACAGCCAGTGTGGAATTGAAATGGAAGTGAAAGTGATGGTGGCGATCAAGATAATGGGGAAACCTTATGTCTTCGACAAATGTAATACTAGAATCTGTGAATCTAAGGCAAAGAATGCTCTCCTAACTTGAAAGGGTGTGATGGTATGGTCAGATATGATAACTAATCAGATACTCCAATCGATGTCTAGTTCTACCGAGATTCTATTGACTGGTTGCGGAATACGTGGAAAGTACCCTGAAGGTTCCTCGTATGGGTTTCCAGACAAGGTCATGGAAATGGAGATAAGAGGTGTAGTGGAGCTGCAGAGACTATGGGTGATTTTCTGGTCTTGTCCAGAAAGTCTTAGCCTGATCGGCTGCTATGTTCAACAATGAAAGCTATGTAATAATATCGGTGGAAGTGGTGAAGATATAAATACCAATGTGCGTAAAATAGTTTCAATATCTAACTGACTAGCAGGCCATTGGGTTGCGGGAACTATGGGTCACAACTAAAGACTCGTTGAGGTTGAGGCCCTTGTATGGTCATGCATGCAATCAAATCATATTTCTAGGAGCAGTCCAAAAGTCGTAGGCTTGATTAGCAGTTGTGTTCAATGTTTATATCTGTCTTATTTTCTCAGCGTATGTGGTAGGTGTATGTAAGACTGTTAAGCGCAAACTTGTGTCAATGTCAGTTATTAGCTCTAGCCCATTGGGTTGTGGGACCAGGGGATCACAACTGTAAGTCTTTTCCTGTTGTGGACTGTTGATGGTCATGCAAGATGAATTGATTTGTTTTCAGTAAATAAAACTATCTATCAAAGGAAATCTAACCTATATTTTTGGTGTTTTCTCAATATATCAGAACAAAGCAGTAAAACAAGCTAATCTATGGAAAATAAATGTTTTTGTTCTTTTCTAACTTTTCAAACAATGCATCTAATCTAATAAATAAGTTAAATACAAACAATTAGCCAGATGTAGCTAACTATTTGTGTAGATGTATGAATCTAAATCTAAAAATCTTATTCTAATTCAATCAAAATCCTTCCAACCCTACCTCAGAAGTGAAGAACAAATCATAACCCTAACAGAGCTATTGTTCCCCACAACTTCCCTAGTAATGTTGAAGAGACAACTTCCTATTGATTTGATCTACTTGAAATTATCTAGCTAATTGAAATGAATTGTTTCTCTACTCTATTTGATATGTAATTGAAATTAACAATTTGTAATTGAAAATTTGATAAACAAAGCAAACAAATACACAACTCCAACCTGGAAGAGAAAGAACCTTGGAAAATCCAGTAGTATCAATATCTATCCCCTCAGTTATTTCCTTTCATTCTCTGAGTGTTCATGTGAGTCCAAAGGATTGGGAATGCAAAGAACAACAACAAGAGGATGACGCTTGAGCAATGGTAGCTTGGAAGCAATCTGGACGCAATGCAAGTAGAAGAGAGATAGCACAAGAGATCTAAACTTGGCTATGCAATTCCTAGCAAGATTATGGCAGCACAACAATGCAAGATACATAAAATTCTCAGGCCCCTTTTTCTTGAATACAAACATGGAATATATAGGAATGGAGGCTAGGAGGTTACTTCATGCACAAGGTAAGAAGAGGCAGTTCCAACTAATTAAATCTCATTTAAAATAGAAGGAGCAAGGAGAACCAAACAAACAAAGCTATTTTTAACCAATTCATCTCATAGACGCATGTAAAAGAAAACTTAAGTGAACCATCGCATGTTTAAAACATGCATGAAGATTATGGAAAAAGCGGGCAGGACCACCGCCCTACACAGGGTGGCGGTTTCAGGTGTAGGATGGCAGTTTCAAGGACCGCCACCCAAGAAGGGCGGCAGTCCTGGCATTGAAGGACAAAATAAGCATAGAAAGAAATGGGGAGATGGAAAAATGCATGGAAAAGTTAAGTAAGGCTATCTAGGCTACAAATATATACTGCAAATGGGTTTTTGGAGCTTGAACACCTTCTTGAAAGGATTTTGAATCATCATTGGGGACTTTTGTAACCGTTTTCTCAACAATGTAGCACGTGTAATTTTGGGTGCGTACATATTGCCCCCTCGGAGAAGCATCTTAGCCATGAAAAAATGTAAAATGTGGAGTCTGAGTATGGCGTTCCTAAAATGGGGAGTTAGAAGCTATACCTGACACACCCGTGTGTCGAAACATCACCATCCAAGCTCCCGCTTCCTGCAAGAAGAAGAAGAGAATCAAGTGCAGACAAATAAGAATTTGGAAAATAAACACTAAACCAAAATGACAAGAGAACTTACCTTTTACATGGGGATGTAGAAATATACCTGCACCAACGCTCCAACCCTGTAAACACATACACTCAAAATGAGTTTAAAATAACACACACACACACACACATCGAAATAAACTCATTTTCCAATTCATTTGTGCATTGTTGATTTGGTGAATTTGGGGCTCTGGACATACGTTGACCATTTCTGACGCAGAGATAGATGAAACGATAGTTACGAGATAGTGATCATGCCTCCACGAGTGGGAGATCAGCTGGTGCACTCCCAGGTTAGTTATTTCCTCTTTTGTCTTTTTGTGCCCAAGATGTTAAAATGTTGAAAAAGTTCACCTAGGGGGGACATTTTAAAAATTTCTTGTTTCAAATGAGTCCTTAGGGAGGGCACCCATAGGGCATTCTTTTATTTTGTTAGAAATGGTCAATTTTGTCATTTTTAAGCATTTTTGGGGTTAAGGGCATGTTTTGGGAAATCGGGTTAGGACCGCCACCCAAGATAGGGTGGGTCATAGAACCACCCACCCTCAAGGTGGTGGTCTTGGAAACCGCCGCCCTGCACTGGGCAACGGTTCTGAACAGAATGTCTAAAATGCACCTTAACTTGATTTTTTTTGTATTTTCAATGTTTTGCTTTGTTTTTGATGAGCTTATCATGTGATTTACATTACTAACTTGCTATTTTCTCATGTTTTGGTGGATGCAGAAGAAGGTGGAGTACATACACTAGAGCAGAGAGAGAGAGAGAGAGTGATTGGCTCCCTGGGATTCTGGATCAGTTGACCTAGGATGAGACCGATCTTCTTCAGAGGGTGAGCATTTGGTGGATAAAACGGGTGCCCCATGTTGCTCCTGCCAGTCACATTTTGTGTGAATTGTTCTCTTACTGGGATGCAGACTGGAACACCTTCCGGTTTCCAGGCATCAAGGGTGAGTGGACTATCACTCTGAAGGATGTATACCACATCCTTGGACTCCTGGTACTTGGTAGGAGACTGACATTGGAGACAGTGGGGTCCAGGGATGTGATGACATAGTGGGCCACATATATGGGAGATTCCATTGTCTCATCTAGCTCAAAGAAGGGAATGAAGGTTTGGTCCATTGCTACTACTCCCATTCCTATCCTTTGGAGAGCCATCATGGGTATCCTGTCCTCAAGATTAGTCAGGGACAAGGGAGGAGATACACTTTTATACTGTTGGGCCCCCATCATTGCAAAAATTGAGGCTCATGGCCATAAGTATGCCTAGGGGGTAGATATCCTAGGGACTACATACCACGATTTGTATAGAGTGGTCAGATTGCAGGGATAGTCTTTGAGCCACCCTACTCTATTTATGAGTTGGGTTTATGAGTGTTTTGTCCCTTATGGTAGGGGGTACAGGTATCAGATCCAGAGGATATCCGGGAAGCTAGATGGATAGGTGTGTCAGTGCTTTAGACACCACATCAGTTAGTGGCCTCCTTGACTACAACAGGGATGACTACCACACCCTATTAGACATGGCAGGGATATGGGGTGCAGAGGCTACGATGATGGTAGCTTGCTCTTCCATGATCCATCTAGTTGACATAGCTAGGAGACTAGAGATTCACCCCTTTGACCAGGTACCCTAGCAGTTCGACCTTCCATACCCTATCATGCTCCCTCCAGTGGCACCTATTTATAGGACTACTCGAGAGGCACAGAGGGGTCCTAGAGGGGATCCTGGTTGGATAGTTGTTACTCCTGGTGTGCCTATTGCAGTTAGGCATGTATTCTAGGCTAGGCGGGCAGCTAGTGCTCCTCAAGCACCCTTACTTCAGATTGGGGCAGATCCTACTCACAGTGGGGAGGAGGATGAGCCAATCAATTTGGACTCTGACTCTGAGGAGGATGCGAGAGATGATACAGAGGGGGAGTCAGTCAGAGAGGAGGATGAGGGGGCAAGACCTTTGGAGGGAGCTGAGAGTGACCCTTGAGTGGCATGATACTCAGGAGATCCTCAGATTAGCACATGAGGAGGCAAGCACATAGAGAGAGACACTGGTCTTAGAGGAGGCACTTGGAGAGGATGATGAGTCCGTGACCGGATAACGCCATGCCTCTAGATTCGATGAAGCTCCGCAGCCACCAGCAGTACATGCCACAGTAGCCACTGATCCCACATGGATGCCCGGAGACCTGAGTATGTTCAATACTCCTTTCTCAATTTTATCTATTGATTTTTGCATGTTTTCTCTTAGCATTCTCCTTTTGATTTGTGTTCTGTGATTTTCTGGCTCACTTTATCTCTTTTTTTCTACAGTGTCCACACACGAGTAGCGAGAGCTTATTCGTCAGGTATGTGTGGACACCTTGTTGATCCCCTCAGAGAAGACTTGGGCTGAGTTGACTATGGATTCAAGACATCCCTTAGCCACCGGCCAACATACTGACGTGTTCACTCCCATTTGGAAGGTTGTGGAGATAGTGACCTCCCTTCATACCACGGTAGCTAGATACGAGACTGTCGAGTGCCTGATGAGGCAGAGCCATTCTCATAGTGAGGCTATGGGTAGTGGGCACCACCACGAGCACTCACACCATTCAGTCCATTCTCAGCACCATCACAGCTATAGCAGGAGCCTTAGATGTGGTCGTGCACCATCTGAGGGATCCCACAGGGATTGACAGGTCGTTGAGCCTTTATTGCTTTGATACCATTTTTGACATTATATGATTTTTTTGTATATATTGGGCTCATTGCGAGTGTTTTGACCATGCCTAGCTCATGATGACATTGTATACAAACTTGATCTACTATGATATTACAGACTCTATTTTGGTTCAATATTCCATTGTATTTGATTTGACTCTCTTTGGCTTATCTCTCATGTGTACTCTAGATATTTAGAATTTCCACTTTTCAATGCTTTTCAGAATGTATGCAATGGATGTGAAATGATAACAAAATTATTTCTTTTGTATTTCATAATGCTGATATATGACGATGCAAACACAATGTGATCTTAAACTTAGTTTCTTTTACAATCTTTGGTACTTCATATTGTCTTGATAAAATGTGATGATATAATGATATGATAAATAGATGTGCCTTTTCTCCACTTCCTACCCCACATAACTAGTAAGATGTGAGGGCTCAACACCAAGAGTTAGAAAGGGCACAAGATATGAATTTTTTTTGAATGACAATGGATGAAAGAAAGAAAAATTTTTTACAGAACCAAATTTGGGACACTACAAACTTACTCTACTCAACCTACTTTATAGTCTTAGAATGTGAATTGATTTGTTGTTTATCTAGACTTGGATCCATAGATGGAAACTTGGTTGACAAAATTCTAGTTTTCATGTTTTAAACTCTCTTGGAATTTTGGACATCTAACTCACTTTGTTTTTTATTTATGATTCTGACAATGTTTGACTAGTTTGTAACTTTCAATTTTATCAAAGAGACCCCCCTACACCTTGCCTTATGCTACCAGTAGGAAGCATGGGCTCATCACCAAGGAAAAGGCACAAGATTCGTAAGGGCATCTCCCTTCTTTCCCAAGCCTACATCACTAGTAAGAGACATAGGCTCAACATTGATTGTTGGTAGGGAAAAGAAATGTGTAAAAATAATTTTTTTTGTGGATTTGCATTTGACTTACTTATTTGGGAAAAATGTTTATAATGACTTTTATTTCCAAGGAGATGTATGTGGGATATACATGACACCATGAAGCTTCTAGAATAGACCATGATCAAAAGACACCTATCCTAAGAAGAGACCAAAAGTAGAACTAAGTATACAAGCCTTGTTATGGTTACCCTTCATTATTTTGTCTTATCTTGTTTGGATTGATAAATGATTCAGAAAATAGTTTATGATACTATGAAGGTTTGAAGAGACATGATTTGAATGTTTTGCCAATATTTTCATAAGTTTTTAGGAATTTCTATAAGAATAATATCTTTGATCACACTCTTTACAAAATAAACAAACAGATGAAAATACAATGCAGATGTAATAATGTACATATGAGAATGTTGATGGATCATGCATTTAGTACCTCTTTAGGTGAAGAGATTTTACTGGATTTGCTAAACTCCTCACCTTCTAGTGTACACAAGTAGAAATGTGCCATTTCTATAGTCTTCGACTACTCGATATGGACCTAACCACCTAGGTCTGAAACTTTATTCCCTTACCTGGTCTTCTTGTCTATTCAACTATCGATTATTAATACCAAATATCCTTCGTAGATTTCATGTTCGAACACCTTATTATTGTATTTCTGATCCATATGGTTAGCATTGTACAAATGCTATGTACCATTGTTTAGCATGTTTATTCTAGCTTCATCAATAATTTCTAATTGGGAGAGTTGTGCTTCTTGATAACTCTCCTCTCGCAGGATCCCATGTAGCAAAATGTGGAGGCTAGGTATTTCAACTTCAAGCTGGTAGAACTACCTGAACACCTAATACTAAGGAAAAGAGGGTTATCTCCCATTGGTGTTCTAACCAATGTTTGGTAGGCCCACAAGGCCAGATAAAGCTTTAGGTGCCAATCTCATTTATTCTCCTTAACATGTCTTTAGGAGAATGGACTTTAAATTCTTATCAGTAGCCTCATCTTTTCCATTAGCCTAAGGGTAGTAGAGAGAATCCATGTGATGACTTATTTTGAACTTTGTACACAACTCACATCACCTTGTAATTTTTGAAAGATGTGCCAATATCAGAAATAATGACATGTGGTACTCCTGTACCTATAAATGATCTGGTTCAAGATGAACTTAGCAAATACAAATCCAAGAACAATGGTAAGGGGCATGGCCTCTACCCACTTGGTAAAGTACTCTATGGCCGTGATTATGAAATTATTCCCATCTATTGACAAGGCAGAGAACTTCCCTATCAAATCTAGGCCCCATGTGGAGAAGGGCCATGGGGTTACGATTTGTTGTAAATCTTTTGTCAGTATATTGGATCTCATGGGAGAACTCTTGACATTTATGACATCTACACACAAACACTACCGCATCATGCTCTAGAGTGGGCAAGAAATAGCCCATCCGATGTATCTTCTCAGGAAGTGGCATGGCTACGCAAAAGAGACCTCAACATACCTCATTATCTGACTCATAAATAATATTTTCTGATTCTACGACATCAACATATCTTAGTCAGCATTCCGTCAAAGGCTCTGTGATAAAGTACCTGCTGCCAAAATAATGTACTTAGTGGCAATGATGCATAACCACCTTATTTGTTATGATGTTTCCCCTTCTGGGTATGTGTGGTCCATGATGAAATTGATAATGTCATTGTACCAAGGGCATACAGAGATAGGGGGCCGGGTTTTGATGAAATATATGCACAGTCATCAGGAAAGTCCAGATCTACCAAATCACCCCCATCCAATGGATTATCAACCAACCAATCTACAATGATTTGACCCTTAACATATTTTTGATTTACAAACATTAACTTAAACTCACCCATTAATGTAATGAAATTCCCAACCTTCTTAGACAAGGATCCCTTCACGAGGAATGCTCGTAAGTGGTCTGACTTGACAATGACCATTGTTTCTTGATTGAGCATACAATGTCTTAAACGCTTGGTTGTAACAACTATGGCAAGGACATTATTTTTCTATCTAGGTGTAGGCATGTCTCATAATCAAGTAACATCTAACTGATAAAGTAAATTGCCTATTCCCGACTTATCATCATCCTCTTGAGCTAACATGCAGGCTAGCGAAACATCTGTAGCCCATGTAAATACAAAGATCAAAGGGTGATCTGATCATAGGTGGAATTAGTGTGGGAGGTAGAAAACAAGAATCATTTAACTACCTCGAAGGCCTCATCACATTCCTCCATCCAATCAATGATATAATCCTTTTTCAACAAATTGTGTGATTAGATGAACGGAAGAAGGTCAAGTCAGGGATGAACCTTCAGATTACACCAATTTTCCCAAAAAAAGATCTAATACCAGACTCGTCTGATGGTGAAACCATTTCTAACATAGCCTGAATTTTGGTTGGGTCAATATTAATCCCTCCTGAAGATATAATGTAACCTAGAAGCTTACCACATGTTACAACTGAATACAAATTTCTCTCGATTCGAACGTAACACCAAATTCAATTAAGCATGAGAGGATGATACAAAGCACTTCTAAGTGATTGCAGTGCATTTCTTGGCCTTGGCTCAATAGGTCATCTACGTAGGATTCCACAATCTTATGAATAACATCATGGAATATGTAGGCCATTGCTCATTGGTATGTAGCACCACCATTCTTAAGACCAAATGGCATGACAACTTAACAATAAGCTCCCCAAGGAGTTATAAACATAGTTTAAGATTGATCCTTGGTAGAGATTTTGATTTGATTATATCCCAAAAAACCCATCCATGAGAGACAAAAAATCAAATCCAGTTTTTGCATCAAGGATAATTTCAATGGATGGTAGCAGGAAATCATCCTCGGGACAAGCCTTGTTAATGTCTTACAAGTCTATCCAAATATGGATATTTCCATTCTTTGTGAGAATGGGGATAATGTCATAGGTACCCATTTGTGTTTAATCGACTAGCTTGATAAATCCTACCTAGAGAAGCTTGATTACTTCTTCTTTTACCACAAGGGCCACCTTTGGCTTCATAGGTCTTGACTTCTTCTTAATTGGTTTGGCATCCGGCTTGGTGACAAGATTGTAAACTACGATGGGTGGTGCAATTCCCATCATTTCCTTATAATTAAATGTGAAGGCTTTCTAATGTTCCTTTATGATTTGGGTATGAATTTCTACTTCCTCTGGAGTTAAAGAGGACCCTAGTTTTAATATTTTTGGCTCCTCCTCCGTTTTGATGTTTATATCAATCGTTCCCTCAATTAAGGAGGTGTTACCCTCCTAAAACTTAATTGGGGCTGGAGGTAACTCCAAGTCCCCTTCTTCTTCTACTTTGTAAATCTCAAGATCTTTTCCCAGAGAGGACTCAATCATTAGATTCCTAAAATAAGAAGAGGAACATGGAATTAGGGAAAGGTCTACCTCATGACAGGTAAGATGTAGTTCCACCAAAGTGTTTAAATAACTTAAATTTGACTCATCCCCATCAACAAGGGCCTAAGAGTCAAGATGATCCTCAGTTTCCACGTATGTCAACATTGACACTACTGGGACTTTGCGAATCAAGGATTCAGTGTGGATTGAAACCGTGAAGTTGGTGTCCTCTAAGTCACTACTTGGGGTGAAGTGTGAGGTGAAAGTTACGATAGAGTCTGCCAAAAGGTTATGTTCACGTGGAATTGCCTCTATTGATATAAATTCAAACCCCTTAGGCCCAACATGGCTGTTTTGTAGAGTTGTAAGTGTTCATCCCTAGTCTCGTATACCTCAAATATCTTATTTGTGACTAGTTGTGAGTTGCCCAACACCCTAATATTCAGGATTCCCATTCTCTTAGCTACAATGATACCTAATAGGAGATCCTCATACTTAGCCCCATTACTTGTACATTCAAAATTCAATTTGAAAGTAAAAGGTAAAATCCTTCCTTTGGGTGAAGTAAGGATTGCGCCTACCCCAGCGCCGAAATGACACTTGGCTCCATCAAAATGGAGGGTCCAGAAACTACTCAGAAAGATGGATGTTGATTCATCCTTTGTAAGTTATCCTTTTACCTCGGTTACCTCCACCATAAAAACCTCATCTGCTAGAAGGGAACCAAGTCCCAAGGCATGTCCCATACCTATGGAATCGAAGGGGAGAAGCATAGGAAAATCCTTTTCTAATTTCTCAACAATATTTGTTGTAGTTCCTAATGATACCATCTCTACAACAACATTTTCATCCTTGACTTCCAGAATACCCTCAATCATACCCATAACTTCTAACTCCGTCGTGGGAACCAACTTCTCTTCTAATACCGCACTTGCCGGTTTGTTTAACTGGTTTGGAGGAAGATTTAATTCAAAGTGGACCCCTGGATTTTTCTTCAAGTTGGCCAAATGTATATCAAAGGGCTTTAGATCACCTTGAGCAATAAATACTTTCCCTAAATGCAATAATCTGACCTCTTGGAATAGAGTGGGGATTTCTTTCATGCAGTGGATCCAAGGATGGCCAAGGATCATGTTGTAGTTGGTTTACCGATCTATTATATAAAAAAATAGTGAGTATCATCTTGGGACTAAGAGTAACCAGTAATACTATGGCTCCCATCAAGGTTGCCTTGAGGCTATCATAACCCCTCAACTTGTTTCATGTCGAGGAGAAATTAGTCTCCCCATATCATAACTTCTAAAGTAAAGAGAAGGAGACTATATTAACCACTACCCCATCATTGATCATCGCGTGTTTCACATAGTTGTTGTAGATCCAAACCTATAAAAACAAGGTCAGATCACCTCTACGAGCTATTTTAGCATCTGTATACATCTTACTTATGTCAAATACAAACCTAATATCCCTTTCAGGTTGCCCTAGATAGGAAACATCAAAGTCTATATGGTTTATCTTTGCCTCTGGTAGAGGGGTAATGTTAATCAAATGGCCAAGACCTATCACCTCCAAAAGAGTGGCTTGATGAGCAGGGGAATTCTTCAGTAGGTCCAAAAAAAAAAATGGGTGAAAAGGTCTTTGTTAGATCACTGATCAAATCATAAGCCCCTACTCACTTGCTTAGCGTGTCATGAGAATTATCTGAAACAACCACATAGATCAGGATTAGTTGTGAAGAATAGTCTCTGGTTCTTTTTGTAGTTTTAATTTGGGGTTCAGCATCTAACTCAACCAAACCTACAATATTTGTTTGTTGGTGACCATCCAAAGGAGGTGCCACTTATGATTTTGACAAAGTAGAGGCTTCACGATCATGAGTCCATATTACAATACCTTTATTTGAACCATTGGGAACCAGTCTACCATCCTTTGGATGCATGGGGAGAGGATCGTTGAAGATTCTCAATGGTGTGTTCTATGGAGACACTAGTCCCATATAGGTTTTTTGACTGGGTGCAGTTGGGTTAGCCAAAGACATGTCGATAAATAATTGTCTTTGGTCTTCTGGTAAATGCTACAAAAACTTATTACAATCATGAAAATTTCTTACATCATGCCCGCGGACCCTATGGAAACCATAATACAGGTCAGGATCATAATCTAAGGCCTTTGGTTTGTTCCTTGTTGTGGTCCAAAACTACGGTTATTGTTTGGTTGTTGACTGTTATAATTAACACTTTGGAACCCTTACCCCTAATTCTGGAATTAGTTGGAGTATTGACTAGGGATTGGGATCAGCATTTGTCTTTTTCACTGAGGTTGTTGCTATTATTAGGGAAGATTAAAATCCACAGCATTTACTGAGGGTGATAAATTGTGTTTTCTGTGATTGTTTCCATTGTTTTTGTTATTGGTAGTACTTGTGCTGGTAGGATTAGCAATATTAAGATTTTTAGGCTGGTCACTCACACCTTCAGTTATGACTCCACGATTCTTATTAAGGATCTTTGGTCCTTGATTGTTATTTGTATTGTTGGTGTAACTGGGAGTGCTTTGAGTAGGAGTGACTAAATTCCCAGTTGCTCCATAGGTATTATGACCACTGTTAATGGCTTCTTGGTCAATCCGAAGAGCACCCTCTAGCACCTCTTCATAGCTCCTTTGCAGGAATTTTTGAACTTCCTCCTTCATCTCTCTATTGAGACAGTGAAGGAAAAAATCACAAAGTTCCATTTGATCCATGTCTAGAGCACTTGCAGAAGAGTAGAGAACATATCTTCCACCTTTGAATGAAGTGGGCTACAGACTCATTATGTTCTTGTTTGATATAAAGGAATTATTGTATATATATCTTCCCCCAGGTAGATATAGACAAACGGAAGAGTATGGAAATCAAAGAAACTCAGACCCTGACATTTACCAAGGCACACCTTCAGAAGGCGTAGGTTAAGGGCGCATGAAAAATGATGTCGACACAAAAATGGATAGGTCAAGGTGCAGGTAAGAGGCGCACAACAAGAGGTGTTGACATACAAAAATTCGCGCCAAGGCATAGGTAAAGGGCACACATAAGGGGATGTCGACATGAAAATGGATGTGCCCTCAGCACAGGTAACAAAGTGTCGACATGAATAAATTCATGCCCTGGTGCACATAAGAGGATGTAGACATAAATATGGATGTGCCTATGGCACACATAAGAGGATGTTGACACAAATATGGATGCACCTATGGCGCACGTAAGAGGATGTCGACACAAATATGGATGCGCCTATGGTGCACGTAAGAGGATGTCGACACAAACATGGATGCACTTATGGCACACGTAAGAGGATGTCGACAAAAATATGGATGCACCTATGGCGCACGTAAGAGGATGTCGACACAAATATGGATGCGCCTATGGCGCACGTAAGAGGACGTCGACACAAACATGGATGCACCAAGGCGTAGGTTAAGGGTGCACAACACAGAGTGTCGACATGGAAAAATTTGTGCCTTGGTGCACGTAAGCGTATGTCGACATAAGGATGGATGTGCCAAGGCGCACCTTTAGGAGGTGCAACATTTTTGAGCGTTGACAGGAAGCAGACCCTGACCCAGATATTCAGATGGCCATAACTTTCACAGGGATCTCAGATTAATGCAAGGTTGGACTTTTTGGAAAGCTTACGAGGTCCTCTGTCTAATTACGACTGGATATCTTTAATTGGGTGAGAACAAATTCTTAAAAATGCAAAATATAGTTCGCCACTTTTTGGGGTCGCTAGGGTTCTCACCTACCACCATAATGAGATGAATTAAATGCAACCTAGAGGTGGTTGGGGTAGTTTTGGATTTCCTCTCTCTTTTCTCTCTCATTCTTCCTATAAATTGTAAGGAGGGGCTTCTTTCTAAAGGTTGGACATTCTTGTTTTTCTCCTCCCTTCTTCTCTTTGGTAGTTGAATTTGTGGAGTTCAAACCTCCCATTAAAAAACTATAATGCAACTTTTCCTCTTGGCATTTTGTAGTGTGTTGTATCAATCTTTGGAGCAAATAATTAATGTCTGTGGATGATTCTCAACCCTCCTTATGTTTATTTGCATCCTCTTGATCTTTCACTGCAAATATGGTTATCTGTGCATGATCTTGCATTGCATTTTTATGGTTTGTGTTTATTGGCAAGACAGGTGTTCTTCATTCCTTTGTGCATCACCTTTGTAGTTTAGGTTTTATTTTATGCATCTTCTTACCCTGTCTCCGTGGAAAGTTAGTTTAGGTTTTGAGTAAACCCTCTGCATTTTTACGTGTGCATCTAAACAGAGGAATAGGAACCGGCCTTCATCCGGAGAGCTTTTCTGATTTCGCAAGGTCCCACACTTGGGAAAAGCTCCATGTTATGCAATCACACTGAGAGTCTCAACTCATCGAGTTGCAGACATTCAGGGGTGCTGTGATTCACCATCAACAGGAATTCCCTAATTATTTTTTGCAAAAGCTTGTTCATATCAAAATCTTTGATAAACTCTGATACGAGTTTTTTGAATGAGTGTATTGAAGCCTCTAGTATCCTAGAATACCAGTCGAGAGAAATACCTTTAAGTGTCTTAGGGAAAATATTTGTAATGATTGCATCCCATGGGAGCACCTCTTGAATGGCCATTGCATAAGCCTTGATGTGGGCATTAGGATCTCCCTCCCCTTTGAACTTTGGGAGATCAGGCAAGGGTCTTGGGAGCATGACTGCCTGAATGGAAATTTATAGGGGTTCCTTGAGATATTCAAAATAATTCCCCATTGCATATGTTTCCACCATAAAATACCCTTTTTGGGGAGGTAGGGGTTGAATTGGTTACTAAAATGGGACATCATAGACATTTGGTGGGGCGTATGACATCCCTTGTGGTTTCCCATATGGACCTGGGTAGGTTTACATGTCCCCCTATGGAGATTTAGAATACATGTGTACATAATGGGGTTGATTACCTTAATATGGAGCTGAAGGTGTGAAGCCAGAGAACGTTGTATTTCCAACTGGTATAGCATTTGAGAATGCACTTCCGACCGTCACCTATTGTAGGTATCCATATGTGGCTTGAGGATTCATACCCAAGGTACCCATCCCAATTAGAAAATCCCCATGGTTTAGATTATTCATGTAGACTAGAGAATTCTGTGGGGTCGGTATTTTCCCATAGTTCTATGTGTAACATCCTCATTTTTATACCTTAGAACAAGTAAAAAAAAAAATTGATAAATGCTTCCTGGTTCTAAATACATAATTTAGAACTCACAAATCAAAAACAACCATTCTCATAACAGATAACCATATGCAGCTATAATGACTCAGAGTACTTCTGATCTATTCATTCCATGACTCGGTAATCTACCAATCTATTCATGTGTATTAAGAGTTGGTGTTTTTATTTAACACATCACTCTTGCGGTTCTCTTCCCTAATCTAGGATTCAGAATGCTCTGTCTAAGGAACCTATCTAAATAATTGTTACCATTATTCATCGACATCTCATCCCTTAGACTAAGTGACTTAGGACAACGCAATCAGCAGCTTGCGATACTTTGGCCAAAGATTTGAAACATACTGCTTATGTCTCATATTCCTTGACGGCATACTCGTCAATCTGGAATACGTCCTTCACCCCATTCCTATGTTATGTAGAATGTCTTATACTGACCTCTATCAGACTCTCCTGTCCCAAGTTATTCACTCAGGAATGGATTAGTAAGATGCCAACGTTATGGGGATGCTCCCGAGGACTAGGGATACACTGACATACTGGGTCAACCCTAGTTAATCCAGTGTGTCAAGATACCCCAAGTCTCCTAGGGCAGCCTTAAAACGTGACCACATTCCTAATCAGTCCCTGAGTAACTTTTTCGAGTTTAAGGTGTAAATCTTAATGATCAATGCAAAAGGGTGTCGTCATAAGTCACCTGCATTGTTGTATCTTCGCAAAGATCCTAATCTTCTCGAAGGTACAACCCTGCAGTTGACTTGTGCCGTCAACCTTTAAATCCACCTTGAAAATATCTACTTATTGATAAGTGTTACACACGTTGAGTTAAAATTATACTAAAAGACGCTCCCTTAAGGTTAGTCTTTCCCAATCCCTGGGTTCCTCACCTTAGAATTACCTTTCTTAGTAAAACCCTTTACACAAGAGAAGTTAATAAGACTAGCGGTCCCTTTAAGGTGTTCATAGAATATACAAAATTCTAAATCAATGAAATTGGACAATAACCATCAACCTTCACATGAGATTGCTAACCAAACCCTTTTTAGGTTTATATCAGTTCTCATAACTGAATTTATATCTTACTTATTAGTATCGAGATATAGTGATTAAAGAATCCAATGAAACGTTGTCTTGATTTAGATCAAGACTAGGAAGTAATAATTTATTCAGCTCGTTTAGCTTCCTGCTCAGGTTTATTTTAACCCTAGCTTCCAGAAAGATAGTGATCTAAATTCCAATTTAGCTTTAGATAGAACATACTAGAACTACTAACAATCATAAGTATTCAGTTACATAATCTTACAAGTATACTTAGATAATCACAAAAGTCTCCAAATTATAAAATAATAATAATGCTCTCAAGATCATTCGAACCGAAGAAGGTCAAACCATCAAGATACGAATACAAACACATAAGTAACAAATATCTCTTTTCATTCCTTTCAAGCTAATCAAATACATTTTATGCATTCAGCATACTTGATACAATACTCAACAACAAAAGAACATCTTTCTTCAAGTAGTACATTTAGAGAATCATGTTGTAATTCATCATAAAACCAAATTAAACAATCTGAACATCCTATCAGATCTATGTGCTTTTACCACTTACGGAAACCATTTGCAAAAATTGTCAACACGGGTCAGTTTGATGAACTGAGCATGATAAGCACTAATTCTTAAAACAATTGCAATCCACCAATTTTTTTCATTAAACAACTTGTTTAAATGAATCATTTCACCAAACATGTAAACTTATTCAAACTATGCTCTTTTGTAATTCAAACATGACTATAAACGCGTAACTCATATTATAGTTACTAAATAGTCCTAGATACTTTTCAGATATTTCTTCATAAATTTAAGTGACCTAGGAGAACAAATGTATCCAAAACAACTATCCATCTAAATCCCAAGGACAGCAAACATCAGACAAACCATTACATTCAACATAATAAAATGAATATCATAATAATTCATGAATCCATCAGTATGTTAAAACAATTCCAACAGTTAGATAAAAATATATCAACATATACTTTACAGCAAAAGAGAAAGAAACCGAGACATTCAGATGTCCCTTCACAACATGCTCATGACTGTACTATCCACTTAAGAGTAATGAAATCACATTATACACCTGTGACTAAGCCAGTCGAGACCACAAGAAGATCTACAGTTCGTCAAAATACACAAATAGAAATTTCCTGTAACTTACTGAACAACACAGTAGCTCTCGTGACCAGGCAGTGATAACCAGCACCTTCCATATTGTTCAAAAAAAAACAAGAAAAATAACCAGCACAATTGCTTGACAAGGCACAGCTGTTAACTCTTTATCTCAGTCAAGCACAAGAATAGATAACCTTAATAAAAAAATACGTAATCATGCACAAACACGACAACAATCCCACTCAGCAACATACAGCTCAATCTAGTCCCTACTAAAATACTGCAAGGACTTAGATCCCAAGGCTGAAATCAAAAGAACAACCTTTTTATCACAGTCAAACAAGAGGCTCAATAACATTAAACAAATGATGTTTCCTTATGCATATATAGTGATATTCATACTGAATCTAACACAACATGCATAGCCTCATTTAACTGGAACAAATTCTTATAATAATACAGTCATGACTTATATTAGAAGTCGTTTTCCAGAAAACAATCTCAACAAGGTCTTCACAGAAGCTGAAATTCCATAATAGTATTTTTCCTCAGAGTTTCCTCCTATGCCAAGCTACTACGGATTACAACAAAGTCTCAAACCAAGTAAAGTTTGAAAAGAAAGCCCTTCCTTTACTTTCCACATAAGCGGACAGAAAGGGACACAAGAATATTAAAAAGGAGTATGAACGTTATGCACGCACAGTGAGGGTTTAAATCGAAAATCAAGCCAACTCGCAACATTTCAAATCTCCAATAGTATCCATACCACTAATGCTCAAAACAAGGTTTAGATTGAAGTTGATTTCATGCGACCACAACTCAAGGATCACAACAGTATTCACAACTGAGATTATTCAGAAAGGAAAACATAATATACGCCTCCAGGATTAAAAATGAGTCTTACCCATGTGGTATTCTTCAAATAAACTTCTACAGAAGTAGAAAGATACAAGATACATATCAAATTCAAGTATTCTAACTATACCAATAACATACAGTATTCACGATTGTACTTCTACAAAGGTAGAAACGTATGTTACCTTTCCAGGACTCAAAAAGGAATTGAACCCGTATAGTATTCTCGATTAAACTTCTACAACAGTTGAAAACTCTATCTATTCAAGGATTCCCACAATATCCAAAATCATACAGTGTTCACGACAAAGCTTCTACAGAAGCCAAACATACTATAATTTCAAGAAGCATAAACATCAAGGCTTCTATAGAAGTTGATATCTACCAAGAAAACTTTTCATGGAGTCTAACAGTGCCTGTTTCACACATTACCCTTGCAAGCATTTTTACAAAATTTAACCGAAATGCAAAACACATCAAGGTAGAACAACCGTTCAAAATACAATGCACACCCATCAAGGGTTCACTTGAAAAATTGAGCCAGTAAGAAGATACAACAACCAATTCACACAAAGCTACCATAAAAACCAACTGAACCCAAAAATCATCTGAACAGAGTTGTTCTAATGAAATCATTTGAAAGAAAGAAAGATTTTTAAAAGTTAGGGTCTAACATGCCTGGTAATGCCGCTTAAAAATCTGAAGAAGACCACTGAAAGAGCTCGAGCCTTCTCCTCTTTTTCCATGTTAGATTCAACAACAATAATTTGTTATTTCCATGCCTTATAAACTTTCCTTGACAGAGAAAAGAGCGAGTTACACTCATATTTTCCATGCAACACCAAGTAGACTGGTGTGAAGAACTAGTGATCAAACAGAGAGAAAACCGAAGCGCATGAAAAACCAAACAAACTACCAGTTTTCCATTTTGCATGTCTTCCCGAGAAATCCGAGCTCGAAGACCAAGTTCATTAATTGTATTAACTCCAAAATTCCCGCTCAATCTCCATTGCCACCGACCGCCATAGTTGGCAATGGACAAATGCAAGTCAAAGACCATTTCTAACTTTGGTGACTCTGTCACGTCGGCCTCACTAGCCGTTTGAAACTTCCACTAAGTCCATGTCCTTCATACATATCCATCCCATTTAATGTCATAGAAACTACCACCCATGGCTCTCACCCCTTCAGAGTTCCCCTTCCTCCACTAACATTTGTTAGGTTAGAAGCATAGGTTAATATTTAAGATGATACTTAGTCTAACCTCCTTAGCACTAGGTCACTAACTTTAGAACATTAGTTTATAGCTTAGGCCTAGGTTAGCACTAACCTAACCCATAGGTTATAGTTTAGGTTTAGGTTATTAACCTTAATAAATCCAGTTTAGGTCTAACATTTAAAATGTTCAGAATAAGAACCTACAGACATACATTCATGAAAAGGATTCACTCCAGCACTGCCAATAGGCTAGTTGAATAAATGTATCTGAATTTATTACCTGGCCCACGATCAAGACCTTCATGATATTACGATATCGGGAACCAATTCATTTAACATGATCAGCTTGAGTTAGACTCCGGAATAGCTTATTCAACGCATTCAGACCTTGCAACCTGCGTAAGGTCTATAATTTTTGTTCATCCCAAATAAACTTAAAGCATCTCTTGGATCAGTGCCACTGATCCAAGGCTGGGTCTTATAGATGGATAAATCCACAATTCATTCGGAGATCAGATTAAACTCAGGTGCAAAATGAAAGAAATAAAAGAGTCCAATCATATTCCAACTCAGTCAAAGATCTTCAATTTCAAAGAAGATACAGTCCATATCAAGCATGACTTCACAATCAAAGGAACATATCCTTTTACAAAAGAAATCATATATCAACACTTGAATGCTCATGAGGAAGTAACAACAGTTCAAAGTGTTACACTATGGGTAGGAAGAAGTCCATGCATGCCCTGCATATGAACTTAGTGTATTCTAGGAAAGCTCTACCTCCTTGACTTTATCAACCAAAGTTGAAGTGACATCACCCATTGACAGGGTGGTACCTTGCTTAGGTACCTTTGGTTGAACCCTTGGGGGTTGTTGAGGAGTATGGTGTCTTGCTATGGATTATTCGCTATGTTGCCACCCCTCATTGGTTACATTGTCGGTTGGTGGTGGGGTAGCATTTTTGTTTTGAAACAAGACATCACCTTGTCCTTACAACCTATCAAAAAGTTGGTTCATTTGTTGGAATTGTTTATCACTCCTAGCATATCGTGTTAAATATTCCTCATCAAGATGGGGAAGTTGATTAGATTGTATGGTAATGGACTATCGAAACAATACCCATGGAGATGAACTCACTTCACCAATGAATGTCATGTTATTTGAACTTGATTATTCGAGGGGATAAGTTTGAGTGACCTAATCCAGTTATTCGATGTGTACAGAAGAACCAACATTGGTTCCTTGAAGCAGGGGGTTTTGAGTGGGTGAGCAGTTGTCTGCCCATGTTGAAAGTGAAGGTGATTGTTGTGGGATATTTGATTGGTAATGGTACATGTCAAAACCTGGGATGGTTTGACCATAATCGTCATATCCCGACATATTCGTGGGGTATAAGAATACATAATAAAGGATGGACAAAATTAGAAATTCTTAGATACTAGCTCTTCACATCATGTTCACCAATTTGTACAATAGAACATCAACAATGACCTTCTTCTCATCCGAACTCCCAAGGTCGTGCCGAGACAACCAGTGTGGAATTGAAATAGAAGTGAAAGTGATGGTGGTGATCAAGCTAATGGGGAAACCTTATGTCTTCAACACATAATACTATAATCTATGAATCTAAGGCAAAGAATGCTCTCCTAACCTGAAAGGGTGTGATGGTACAGACTGATATGATAGATACTCGGAGACTCCAATTGATGTCTAGTTCTATCGAGATTCTATTGATTGGTTATGGAACACATGGAAAGTACCTTGTAGGTGCCTCATATGGGTTTCTAGAAAAGGTCATGGAAATGGATACAAGAGGTGTAGTATAGTTGCAGAGATTATGGGTGATTTTCTGGTCTTGTCCATAAATTCTTAGCCCGATCGGCTGCTATGTTCTACAATGAAAGTTGTGTAATAATATCGAGTGGAAGCTGTGAAGATATAAATACCAATGTGTGTAAACTAGTGTCAATATATAACTAACCAGTAGGGCCATTGGGTTGTGGGACCTGTGGGTCACAAATAAAGACTCGTTGAGGTTGAGGGCCTTGTATGGTCATACATGTAATCAAATCCTATTTCTAGGAGAAGTCCAAAATTTGTAGGCTTGATTACTAGTTGTGTTCAATTTCTCTAACTATATTATTTTCTCAGCATATGTGGCAGGTGTATGTAATATTTTTAAGCACAAACTTGTGTCAACATCAATTTTTAGCTCTGGCCCGTTGGGTTGTGCGACCAAGGGATCACAACTGTAAGTCTTTTCCTGTTTTGGACCGTTGATGGTCATGCAAGATGAATTGATTTGTTTTCAGTAAATAAATTATCTATCGAAGGAAATCTAACCTGTATTTTTGGTGTTTTCTCAATATATAAGAACAAAGTAGTAAAAAAATCAAATCTATGGAAAATAAAAAAAAATTATGTTTTCTAACTTTTCAAACAATGCATCTAATCTAATAAACAAGTTAAATACAAAAAAATAGCCGGATGTAGCTAACTATTTGTGTACATTTATGAATATAAATCTAAAAATCTTATTCTAATTCAATCAAAATCCTTCCAACCCTACCTCAGAAGTGAAGAAAAAATTATCACCCTAACAGAGCTATTGCTCCCCATAACTTCCCTGGTGATGTTGAAGAGGCAAATTCCTATTGATTTGATCTACTTGAAATTATCTATCTAATTGAAATGAATTATTTCTCTAATCTATTTGATATGAAATTGAAATTAACAATTCGTAATTGACAATTTGATAAACAAAGCAAAAAAATACACAACTCCAACCTGGAAGAGAAAGAACCTTGGTAAATCTAGTAGTATTAGTATCTGTCCCCTCAGTTCTTTCCTTTCATTCTTTGAGTGTTTATGTGAGTCCAAAGGATTGGGACTACAAAAAATAACAACAAGAGGATGGTGCTTGAGCAAGGGAATCTTGGAAACAATCTAGACGCAATGCAAGTAGAAGAGAGATAGCACAAGAGATTTGAACTTGGCTATGTAATTCCTGGCAAGATTATGGCAGTACAACAATGCAAGATACACAGAATTCTTAGGACCTTTTTCTTGAATACAAGCATGAAATATATAGGAATGGAGGCTAGGAGGTTACTTCATGCACAAGGCAAGAAGAAGTAGTTCCAACTAATTAAATCTCATTTAAAATAAAAGCAAGGAGAACCAAGAAAACAAAGCTATTTTTATCCAATTTGGCTCATGGATACATGCAAAAAGAAAACTTAAGTGAATCATCACATTTTTAAAACACGCATGAAGAATCTAGAAAAAGCGGGTGGGACCGCCTCCCTACGTAGGGTGGCGGTCCTGGTACTAAAGGCCAAAACAAGCACAGAAAGAAACAGGGAGATGGAAAAATGCATGGAAAAGTTAAGTAAGGCTATCTAGGCTACAAATATATACTGCGAATGGGGTTTGGAGCTCAAACACCTTCTTGAAAGGATTTTGAATCATCATTGGGGAATTTTGTAACCATTTTCCTGATAATATAGCACGTGTAATTTTTGGTGTGTATAACCACTGTGAGCCTCATGCACCAAGTTCACAGACATCTTCTCTAACTACTTTTCTATGGCAACAATCTGAGCTTCAAGAAAAATACTAACACTGGTATCCATGTTTCCCACAGCCTCAGTGCATAGGGAAGCCTCTAAGGCCTCACGCGGGTCTGTGAAATTCTTGTACGAAAGCACTCTTTTGAAGGGCATTATTATTCCTCCAATGAACCACTGAGAATGCTAATAAGGATGAATATCACAAGATAGTTTTGACAAAAGAGTATTAAAATGTGCATCATACTCCCACACACTCTCTGTCATAACTTGTTGAATCTCCTTCAACACGTTAATTTTCTTCTGTTCAAACTTAGGAATATGGAATTCAGCTAAGGAGACATTACGCAACGTGGTGTAATCTACCACTGTCTTGTGGGGGTCATACTTTTTGTACCAGCTATGTGCTCATCCTTGCAATGTTATTACAAACTGACTTGCCTTTCATTCCGGGGAAGTGATCCCCTTCATGTGCCATAGCAAATCACATTTATGTACATGTTCTGTAGCATCCTCAACACTTTTGTAATCTGGTATATGTAAATAAATTTCAAAAAATACTTACTGAGGTAGTCTAGGCCCTTTTCCTCCTAATCCAGAACCTTGATTCCCTCCAATGTTTCCTCTACCACCAGATCCACTAGATCCACTAGCACTTATCCCTCTTGATCTAATAGATCCTCTAGGTCTACCAATTCTACTAGTTCTTATTCCACTTGACCCACCAAATCCACCTCTAGTAGCTGGTAAAGGTCCTAAAGTGCTCGTGCCTTATGTCCCCACTGTCACACTAAACTACGTGCCAACAATCTGTGATATTACACTGCTACCAAATGTGTGTCTCATGACACTTCTAGATGTGATACCCAATCTTTTTGTACATGTAATTTTCCCATATGTCGGTCTAGAAAATATACCTCCAAACACAGGAAATGATTGTGCACTCGTAGATGTGTCAAATGAGAATTTATACCTCCTAGGTGTTGATCGGTCTCTTCCACCAATACCAACTGGGTTAGAAATACTTATCTCTAGATTTGGAAAACTAAGTGCCAAGTCTTGGTCACTAGGTTGATTCATATGTGTTCCAATGGCTCTCCTTTCTCTAAGTGATGAGCTTTCATCAGAAGCTTAAGCAATCTCTCTCCTGTGCTTACAAATATGGGGTAGCATAGACTTCTTAGGCTCCACATCCTCTGTGTGAACCTCAATTCCTTCCCATAACATCTTCCTCCATAAATCCATCACTTCTACAACTTCACATTTTCTATCTAACTCCCATTTATGAGCTTCATTATACTTGAGTTGTCTCTCTTCCCTCTCCTTTTCAGCCACAAGTTCCGCCATCTTCCTCCACCCTAGCTTCCTCGCCCAACGCTCAAAAGAATATTGTTTGGCCATAGGAAATGCTTCTAAACTCATTGTAATGATCAATATCTTTATAGCTAAAGGGATTACATGCAAGAAAAATCCTCTTCGTTCCCTTAAGAACTCAAAATCAGCAATCTCGAATAGGAATATGTAGAAATTGTGTACTCAAAGGTGTAACTCTTCAATACTGTAATCCATCAATGATCAACAACATGTGTCCAAGTCATATCAAAATCATGCAGTGTATGATACTCATCTTGGGTCCATACAAAATTTCTATAGTACCATCTTGATCTAAATGCATACATCAAAATCCATTCATACAACTCCACTGGAAAAAAAAAAGAAGAAGGTCTCATACAGCTCATGATATAGATGTTCTTCTACCCATTTATGTGCATCAAACTCGGGTCCAGTACTAAATCTCTAGGAAAACTCATCCTCTGTGGTTTTAAGCCATGCTTCAACAATGTTCAAGGTCAAGTTCTCTATCATCACACACCATTCTCACAACACCTTAGAAAAGAGGTCTCGGCAATGTAACCAAGATGTAGTCATTTATTTACCCTTAATACCTTTACTAACCACAAACACACCGACCTATCACCTAGCGGGCACTGGGCACTAGGCACTCACCTGAGGCATGCATGGGCATCGAGCCCCTCCTTTATGTGAGATTTGTGAGAAGGTTTTTCCATTAATGGATGGTGATTTGTAGAAACGGAAGTAATTTCATTCACTTGAAAAGGTAGAAGATGCAACTAATAGATCTAACATTAATGCATCACAGAATCTAAATAACATTGTAATACATATAATAAACTAGATCTGAGCCATGATATGGTAAATATAAGAAGGGTTTGCACCCATCAACAATATATATAGAACGAACCCATATATATATATATATATATATATATATATATATTGATTTGAAAGAGTTCTAGTATCCATATTTATTGTCAAAAGGGCCATCTCAGATCATACATATTAAATGATAGAGACTTAACTCCTATAGGCTTCTCTGATATGAGACCGTAACTATACTTTTCCCATTTTATGCCTTGTTACAGATCCTAGTACCCATACATATGCTTATGGCATCCTTTATAACCCTCTAGCACTCAGTTCTCTAAACCCTATCAATACTACAACACTTCATTACTCTCCTTCTCTTTCTCTCATTCTCTATACATTCTTTTTGTGTCTATATTTATATTCTCTTTTGTATATTTTTCTTTGGCCTAAGAATTCCTTTATATAAGATCATTGACCACCACCATGCCTTTTCTCTTTATCAGATCATGTGCCAAGTGTCGATGTGGTCCTTCATTGGTGAATACTTATCTCTTTGCAAACCCTCCACTCTCTGTAATGATGTCTTCTGGGAATATCCCCTACGTAGAATATCATTTTCTTGACCTCCAAGGTTCCAGGATGGCACCTTATCCACTCATCATGCCTAGTTGGGTCCTCACGTTTTTCCTCAAGTGACTCTAGAAAGCCAAATATGGCCAAGCCCTTTAAACCTGTGTTCTGCCTCCCACGTGCACCCTGACTTCTCCTAAACCCTTCTTAAACCCCTTTTCATGTGCTCTTTCCCCTAAGCACCCTTATTCTCACTGGTCCTGTGTGTGCACATCTCTTTTTACTTAGCCAATATTTTAGGGTCTAACACAAAACAATTCGTACATGAGATCTTTTGATTACACAGAGTTTTGAAACTAATCATTTCAGATAGGGATCCTAGAATGACCTCTCAATTTTGGAAAACTTTGAACTATGTTTTGGGAACAAAATTAAATTTTAGTTCATCTTATCATTCTTAAATAGATGGTCAAAAAGAAATATTTAACCAGGTTAAGGAGGATATACTCAGAAGGTATTACATGGATCAACAATACAAATGGGAGGAGTATCTAATATTGGTTGAATTTTCCTACAATAACACTTACCATTTTTTGTTGAAAATTTATCCATTTAAAGAATTATATGGTAGAAAGTGTAGAATAATTGGGATAAGATAGAGGACAGAGAGGTATTGGGTCTAGAAATGTTGACAAAAAATAGGAAAGCAAGTAAAGCTCATTCATGAGTTATTGAAAGAAGCAACCAATAAGTAGAAAAGCTACGCTGATTTAAACAAAGTTGACAAAAAAATTGAGCAAGGTGATAAGGTATTTTTTATGGTAAAACCTAAAAAGAGCTCTATTTCATTTATCAAGGTTGCCAAATTGTCACCTAGATATGTGGGACCTTTTGAAATCCTAGAAGTAATAATTATGGTGGATTATAGATTATCATTACTTCCCGCATTATCCAAGATGCATAATATTTTTCATATATATTTGCTTAAATATTATGTTTTTTATATAACACGTGTCATAAATTGGACGACGCAACTTGGGAGAACTTGGATGAAATAAAAATTACTTTCCCTTTCCTGTTTCAATAAAAAAACAATGTTTTAAGATCTATTATGGATTCATGATATACTATTTCATACTTACTATGATTGAATGACAATTTAATCCATATTATTGATTGTTTGGAAATTATTTGGTATAATAATTTTTTTTACATTTGAGATTTAAAACTATTACTTGTTGAAATTCTAAAAATTTCCAATTTCTATAAGAATATGAATTGTTTTCTTCTATGTTCATTTTGAGTTTTATTCTGATTGATATGAAAGTCAATGCTTACAGTGTAAATCATCACGATGATGATTCTTTTAAGATGGGAAGTATGTAACACCCCAAACTTAATTCATTTATAACATTGTTATGACATGGCTAAGTAATGGGGTTGTTGGTTAATTGAGTTATGACGAAACTCATCAAAAGAAAGGTAATCGTGATGGTGTAATTAATAGATATCAATTGTGTAATTGGATATATGTTTGTTAATGATATAAATAAATAAAAAATAATATATACTTTTACACACACACACACACACATGCATATATATTTAAAAAATATATGCATACATATACATATGTATATGGTTATCTATGATTGAAAGTTAATGATAATAATTAATAATTATGTATACACACACACACACGTGTGTTGTGTGTGTGTGTGTGTGTGTGTGTGTGTGTGTGTGTGTGTGTGTGTGTGTGTGTGTGTGTGTACATAAACATATATTGCATATGTGTGGAATCTTTTTGTTAAGTCCATTGTTAGGTTGTAGTGTTTTAAAGTTACGTTAACCTTTAAAATTTACCTTAACATAAAGGTGTTGTCAAAAATTGTTGAAATTCCTTGAGCCTTCTTGAATTCTTCTAGCCTGAACATGATTTTAAAATTTAAAAGTTTTCCGAAACTCTAAAGTCTGAATTTTCAGATTTCGGGGGTTTTTCTCTTTTCAGAGTATTGTCGATTACGAAATAAAATTTTGATTTAGAGTTCTAAACTTTGAAATCCCGAAAGTCAAAAAAATCATACTTTCAAATTCTCAGGTTTTGAAATCCTCTTTGGCATTTTTTGTTATTTTTCATTTCAAATTTCCAAAGTTCTGAACTCTAAAATCCTGAAAGTCTAAAATTTCAGAGCTTTAGACATTCAGGTTTCAGAGTCTCACGTTATTTTTGTGGATAATTTTGCTCCGGAGTTCCGAATTCCTATTGACAAACATATGGGAATCCTTAGGTTGGTGAGACGTGCATCCTAAGGAGACCTCCAAATTTTAAAGAAGTTGGCTCTTCTCTGTGGGGGAGATAGGGGTCAGAAAAAATGGAAAGAAAAAAAAAAAACAAACTAAGGCGATGCACCGAAAAAAATACACTAGGAAGCCAACTAAATACACAATCATCTCAAACTACTTAAACAAAACCCTAAAGATTGCAACAACACCCAAAGATGCATAGTTTCTAAATGAAAATAAAGGTGATCAGAGACAATAAAGATATGCGAATGATGAACTGGAAACACCACAAAACATATATATTACTCCAATGGTTGTGTACAGTATTACATATAGAAGAGAGGCAATATTTCCATTACAAAGCCTAGGCAGAAGGCTGGAGTTTCAAGATCTCCTTTTCCTAACAAAAGAGAAGCTTGGTGACAGAGAGGAAAAGATTAAGACTCCTGTACTTAACTAAAATTCTCCTGAATTATCTAGTATCCTTTAAAACTATCCCTCTCTCTCCTTTGAACTTTGATTACAATTTATAGGGTGAGGAGGAGATAAGAAAGAAATTTCAAACTCCTTCCCATCTGCCCCTTAATTATGATAAATGATATGAAGTGACAGAAACAGATTTCCTCAAATCTTTCTCACGATTTGACCCCTTTGGAAAAGTGAGAGCCATTCCCATTTAATGCATCTTAATTAGTATGCAACTGAATCCCTTGAGATGGACTCGCCTTTTGAGAAGAAACTAATCTAACTATTTATTACATAACCAGATATTTTTACCCTTTATGTATTGGTTTTTTTTCTTGATTCAAATGGCATGTATTTTGTAATGAAATGACCATTTTCCTCTAATCTTTTTAAAAAATTTCTCGAGCATTAAATCTTATAGATCAGACCCAAAATCACTTATATTTGATAGCTGGCTTGTCATTGTTTATGGTCTGCTTTGAAGATGGATTCCATTTTTTGTGAGATCCATGTGGAACATTCGCACATTCTTAAGACTCTTCTTTCTTTAAGGCTCATGGGAAAGTTCTAGGTGGACACTTGGCACCATCCATGCGGCTCTTGCTTTCCTACTCCTTTGTTGGCTCTAAGTGTCAGTCCTGTGGGAGTTTGAGACTTCGCCCTCTTTTGACTTCTGAAGTTGCACCAGCTTGACACTTGGCACCATCCGCAAGCCATTCGGTTCTCTTTATAATTTGGTTAAGTCCCCTCTCTCTCAGTGAAGATTTGGCTTCAAATGGGTTTCTCTTAGCCGTAAAAATTTAAATAACAGTCTGGCGACTCACTGGGACCATTTAGCCTGTTAGATGAAAAAAACCCACGATCTTCCACTATCAAATTGGTCTCGTACTATGTTTGAAGCTATTCCAAATCATATTTTGTGGTCCTTTAAGATTTTTGTGGAGTATTCATAATTTCCACTTGACTCTAGCTCCTTCCCACTCTCATATTGAAACTTAGTAAGATTTTATTTTTTCTGAGAGTAGAAAATTGAAAATATGGCCAATGGAAACCTTTGGCTGATTTTAGTTGCTCTGTATTTGCTCGGAGTGAAGTTTGCAACCACCTCAAGCTTTACTGTTGATTCTCAATTGAGCCGGAGTCTTCATCAGATTTGGAGTTCCTTTCTAATAGAGTAATATAAGCATGGGCCTATACAAAAGACAAAACATACATGTCTCAAATGAGTCATGCAGTGTGTGCCTAAGAACTTATTCTATTGAAAGAAAATCTACTCCTACTCCTAGTCTAACTGGCTTAATGCATGCTAAACAAAACCTGAAACAGGAAAGGAAAAATAGCTTCCCTTCCTTATAAAATGTGGCCATGCAATCAATTTGGCTATTGATATGACCTATAGTAAGAGTGAAAAATTAACCTTCACTCTTCCACCCGTGGTATCAATGAATAGTATGAACACCTCCTCTTGTTCATCTTTTGGTTGGAGGTGTTATGGCTGACCCTCGGGGCCTTCTAAAATATCCTCATGCCCTGCAGTGAGCATGACTTGTGTTGGCATCTTGTTTGATGAGGTACAACCTAAGGCGGGGCTTGGTCCTACCTTCTGCTTACATCCGTCATTCTGTCTTGTATCTTTTGGATTGAGGCTCCCTTACAGATCTCTTTGAAGGGTTTCATCTTGTTCATCTTCTTTATGCTCTCCCTTTTTAGCAGCTTCACATGTGAATCTAGGATCTTCGATTGAAAACAAAAATATCTCAATAATACTTTCTTCTAGAGTCCTAGGATTATTCTAACGAGATATTTTGTGAGCAGAAGGCTGCCTTTGGTGTGAAGTCGATGAAGTGGTGAAGAGTGTTATTTTTACAAGACCTTCCTCATCGAGCCATCCCCCCAAATCTGATAAGCACTTGGGCTTATCTTCTTCCTCCTCTGTCAAAGCTTTATGCTTTGATGTGATGGTTTTTGAATATGAAAATTCTCCATCATGTGTGCCTTCATTTTGCAAAATGAAACCCGTTGATAAGGATCTTTTCAGGGGAGCTGCTTTGTGGGGAGGACAAACAGAGGTAACTTCTATAGCCTTTTTTCTGCTCAGCTGGTGACATGAACTTTGTGAGCTCATATCACCTCTCACCATATGCTCTTCTTCTTTTGGATTTAGAGCCATTGCTTGCTGGTGTGAGAGGTATAGCTACTCGAAGATGGTGGTAGTGCAGAAATTGTGGTTTAGAGATGAACAAGGGGAGGATCCCTTGGTGGTAATGAAGTCATGATTGCACGACCTCATAGGATGAAGAGAAATGGAAGGCGTGGAAAGAAAGATGAATGAAAATGGATGAGAGGGAGCTCTATGAGCCTTTGTAATGATTTGATTAGACCCTGTGGAGTTGTTGGATGTACTCTAGTAACTATCTTCATTGAAGTTTGAACCTTTTTGAGAATCGACCAAGCTGATGCCATAATAAAGTATCATATCACTCTGTAAGTTTTCCCATTTGGGTGTGAAATTTTTAGGAAAATAAGTTGACGAGACATCCTTGGGTGTGCCAGACTGTTTCCTTGTCAGAGTTGGGGAATCCTTAGGTTGGTGGGACGTGCGTCCTAAGGAGACCTTCAGATTTTAAAGAAGTTGGCTCTTCTCTATGGGGGGAGATAGGGGTCAGAAAAAATAGAAAGAAAAAACATAAAACAAACTAAGGTGATGTGTTGAAAAGAATACACCAGGAAGCCAACTGAATACACAATCATCTCAAACTACTTAAGCACAACACCAAAGATTGCAACAACACCCAAAGATGCACAGTTTCTAAATGAAAATAAAGGAAATCAAAGACAATAAAGATATGTGAATGATGAAATGGAAACACCACAAAACATATATATTACTCCAATGGTTGTGCATAGTATTACATATAGAAGAGAGGAAAGATTTCCATTACAAAGCCCAGGTAGAAGGCTGGAGTTTCAAGATCTCCTTTTCCTAACAAAAGAGAAGCTTGGTGATAGAGAGGAAAAGATTAAGACTCCTACACCTAATTAAAATTATCCTTCTCTCTCCTTTGAACTTCGATTACAATTTATAGGGTGAGGAGGAGGTAGGAAAAAACTTTCAAACTCCTTCCCATCTGCCCCTTAATTATGATAAATGATATGAAGTGACAGAAACATATTTCCTCAAATATTTCTCATGATTTGACCCCTTCAGAAAAGTGAGAGCCATGCCTATTTAATGCATCTTAATTATCCTACAACTGACTCCCTTGAGATGGACTCACCTTTTGAGAAGAAACTCATCTGGCTATTTATTACATAACCAGATATTTCAACCCTTCACGTATTGGTTTTTGTTCTTGATTCAAACGATGCGTATTTTTTAATTAAATGACCCTTTTCCTCCGATATTTTAAAAAAATTCCTTGAGCATTAAATCTTACAGATCATACCCAAAATCACTTATATGTGAGGGTTGGCTTGTCATCTTTTATGGTCTGATTCGAAGATGGAATCCATTTGTTGTGAGATCCACGTGGAAGGTTCACGCATTCTTAAGACTCTACTTTCTTTAAGGCTCCTGGTAAAGTCACTAGGTGGACACTTGGCACCATCTTGTATCGTGGGCTCACTGTCCTACTCCTTTGTTGGCTCTATGTGTCAGTCCCGCGGGAGTTTGAAGACTTCACCCTCTTTTGAATTTTGAAGTTGCACCTTCTTGACACTTGTAGCATCTCGTAAGCTGTTTGGTTCTCTTTATAATTTGGTTAAGTCCCCTTACTCTCAGTGAAGGTTTGGATTCAAATGGATTTCTCTTAGCCATGAAAATTTAAATAACAGTCTGGCAACTCACTGGGACCATTTAGCTTACTAAATTAAAAGAACCCACAATCTTCCGCTATCAAATTGGTCTGGTACTGTGTTTCGAAGCTACTCCAAATCAGAGCCTATGGTCCTTTAAGATTTCTATGGAGTATTCATAATTTCCACTTGACTCTAGCTCCTTCCCACTCTCATATTGAAACTCAGTAAGATTTTATTTTTTCTGAGAGTAGAAAATTGAAAAGGGAGGCCAATGGAAACCTTTGGTTGATTTTAGTTCCTCTGTATTTTCTCAGAGTGAAGTTTGCAACCACCTCAATTTTACTGTTGATTCTCAATTGATTCGAAGTCTTCATTAGATATGGTGCCTTCCTAATAGAGTAATATAAGCATGAGCCTATACAAAAGACAAAACATACATGTCTTAAATGAGTCATGTAGTGCGTGCCTAAGAACTTATTCTGCTGAAAGAAAATCTAATCCTTCTCCTAGTCTAACTGGCTTAATGCATGCTAAACAAAACCTAAAATAGGAAAGGAAAAAAAGCTTCCCTTCCTTATAAAATGTGGTCATGCAATGAATTTGGCTAGTGATATGACCTATAGTAAGAGTGAAAAATTAACCTTCACTCTTCCACCCGCGGTATCAGTGAACAGTATGAACACCTCCTCTTGTTCATATTTTGGTTGGAGGTGTTGTGGTTGACCCTCGGGGCCTTGAAAATCATCCTCATGCCTTGTAGTGAGCATGACCGGTGCTGGCATCTTGTCTTGATGAGATATCTAGCCTAAGGTGAGGGCTTGGTCCTACCTTTTGCTTATGTTCATCAATTCTTGACTTGTATCTTTTGGATTGGGCTCCCTTGCAGATCTCTTTGAAGGGTTCCATCTTGTTCATCTTATTTCCACTCTCCCTTTTTAGCAACTTCACCAGTGAATCCAGGATCTTTGATTGAAAGCAAAAATATCTCAATAATACTTTCTTCTAGAGTCCTAGGATTAATCCAAGGGGAGTTGTTGTGTGCGGAAGGCTGCCTTTGGTGTAGAGTTGATGAAGCGGTGAAGATTTTTATTATTATAAGCCTTTCCTCATCAATCCATTCCCTCAAATATGATAAGAATTTGAGCTCATCATCTTCCTCCTCTTTCAAATCTTTATGCTTTGATGTGATGGTTTTTGAATCTGCAAATTCTCCATCATGTGTGGCTTCATTTTACAGAATGAAACCCATTGATAAGGATATTTTCAGGGGGGCTGCTTTGTGGGGAGGAAAAATAGAGGTAACTTCTATAGACATTTGGATTTCTGACTCAAAATGGTGACACAAACTTTGTAAGCTTCGTATCACCTCTCACCATATGCTCCTCTTCTTTTGGATTTAGAGCCATTGCTTATCCTGGTGTGATGAGGTATATTGTTAAAGATGGTGGTAGTGTAGAAATTGTGGTTTGGATATGAACAAGGGGAGGATCACTTGGTGGTAATGAAGTCATGGTTGCATGACCTCATAGGATGAAGAGAAATGGGAGGCATGGAAATACAGATGAATGAAAATGGATGAGAGGGAGCTCTGCGAGCATTTGTAATGATTTGGCTAGACCCTGGGGAGTTTCTGGATGTACTTCGTAACCATCTTTATGGAAGTTTGAAATTTTTTGAGAATCGACCAAGCTGCTACCATAATAACGTATCACTCTGAGTTGTCCCACTGGGCATGCTAGGAAAATTGTTGATAGACATCCTTGTTGGACACTTCCTTTAGAGTCATGGGAATCCTTAGGTTAGTGGGACATGCATCCTAAGGAGACCTCTAGGTTTTAAATAAGTTGGCTCTTCTATGTGGGGTCAAATAGGGGTCGGAAAACTAGAAAGAAAAAACATAAAACAAACTAAGTTGATGCACTGAAAAGAATAAACCAGAAATCCAACCAAATACATAGTCATCTCAAACTACTTAAGCATAGCACCAAAGATTGCAACAACACCCAAAAATGCATAGTTTCTAAATGAAAATAAAGGCGATCAGAGACAATAAAGATATGCAAATGATTTGGAAACACCACAAAACATATATATTACTCCAATGGTTGTGCACAGTATTACATATAGAAGAGAGGCAGGATTTCCATTACAAAGCCCAGGTAGAAGGCTAGAGTTTCAAGATCTCCTTTTCCTAACAAAAGAGAAGCTTGGAAAACAGAGAGGAAAATATTAAGACTCTTGACACCTAACTAAAATTATCCTTTTCCTCCTAAAACTATTTTCTCTCTCCCTTTATTCAATTACAATTTATAGGGTGAGGAGGAGGTAAGAAAGAACATTCAAACTCCTTCCCATCTACCCCTTAATTATGATAAATGATATGAAGTGACAAAAACAAATTTCCTCAAATATTTCTCACAATTTGACCCCTTCAGAAAAGTGAGAGCCATGCCCATTTAATGCATCTTAATTATCCTACAACCGAATCCCTTGAGATGGACTCACCTTTTGAGAAGAAACTCATCCAACTATTTATTACATAACCAGATATTTCAACCCTTTATGCATTGGTTCCCGGCCCCTTGATTCAAATGGCTCATATTTTGTAATGAAATGACCCTTTGCCTCCGATATTTTGAAAAATTCCTTGAGCATTAAATCTTACAAATCAGACCCAAAATCAATTATACATTATGGATGGCTTGTCATCTTTTATGGCCTGCTTCGAAGATGGAGTCCATTTGTTGCGAGATCCACGTAGAAGGCCCGTGCATCCTCTAGACTCTAATTTCTTTAAGGCTCCTAGGAAAGCGTTGGGTAAACACTTAGCACTATCCATGGGCTTGCTGTCCTACTCCTTTGTTGGCTCTACGTGTCAGTCCCGCGGGAGTTTGAGACTTCACCCCCTTTTGACTTCTGAAGTTGCGCCTGCTTGACACTTGGTAGCGTCCGTGAGCCGTTCGGTTCTCTTTATAATTTGGTTAAGTCCCCTCTCTCTCGGTGAATATTTTGGCTTCAAATGGGTTTCTCTTATCCAAAGTTTCCTATATAAACTCAAATTTTTACCTATCATTTTCACCTAACTTTTTCTCTTACACTATGATTTTACCACACCATTTTATACTTTCAAGGCATAATTTTCAAGGTAAATTATTTTTAAGTTTTTTTTTTTTTTATCGATCAGGATTTTTGTTTGTTTGTTATTATTTTTTATTTTTTCTTCTTTTCTTTCTTGACATGGAAACCCTTATCATCTATCATTCTTCCTTTAACCATGCCATCTGATTCTTTTCTCAATACTGCAAACTTCAATTCATGCAGGCATCTAGTTTTATCAAGTCCAAGAATTATACAACCATTTCTTTTTAGATCTTCACAGTGTTTAATTTTCATTATTATCCCTTCGACAATTTTTGAAGTCACAATTTTAGAGGTTTTCCTTTCTAACTTTCGAAGGTTCAATTTGAAGAGTTTTGGAGTTAGTAGTGCCTTCAGAGTTTTTGGATTTTGGGATTCAAGGTTTCATATATTCATTTTTTGAGGTTTTAGGACTGTGAAGAGTTTGGGATTTTGGAGGTTTGTACTTCGGATATGAATCCTTTTTGAAATTACCATTTTCAAACTTTCAGAGTTTGGGATTTCATAACCTTTACAGTTTTTTACAAAATTTCCAAAGACTATTTGGATTCTGAATTCCAAATTAATGTCAACTTGCTCATCAAAGGGAAAGGGAAAGATGAAGTACACATTATTAGGAGTTGTTCCTCACTCATGCCTATCTTCATATTTGGGGAATATTGGAGATACTAACCTTGGAAAAATAGATTTTCCAGACTTGTGGGAAATATTAAATGCCCCTAATAAGAATCCATGGATGAGGCCATAATCAATAGTGGGCTCACTCTCACTGCAGGTTTTCCTTCATCCATATATTGTCCTGAATTTGTCTTAGCTGAAGTAACCCATTTTGATATGGATTCTAAATCAGTAAAGGGAAATGACGGAAAGTTCGTGATCAAGTTGGATGCCAATTTCTTTGAATATTTATTCAAACTTCTAGATGTTGAAGGATACACAAAATTTCACCAAAATCTGTAGTTGAACATTGGGATAAAGAAATTGAAATGTGTATAAAGGTCATAATGAAGATTTACTTGGCCAAGAATTTCATCAAGCTTCCTAAAACATTGTTTCGCTCAGACTTCATCTAGGAAGTAAATGATCTTATTGTATTGTTAAGTATAGTTTCAGGTCTCGCTTTAGCGAAGGAGTTTTAGGAATGGATGTTCCTTTATATTTCCACTATCAAGAAGAATAAGGAATTCATACAATGGGGGGAACATATTATCAGCTCAATTTGTTTTCAACTGAGAAATTTTTTGACTTCTAAAAAATTCTCCATGACTTCCTTCCTCGTTTATGTTGTCACTTTCATGGGGGAATTCAATGGTTTGAATACAAAATTTGTTAGAAGTGTGTCATAGATTTATCATTTTTATCCTCAAATTACAAGGAAAGAAGGAAACAAAGATTTCTATAGAGTTAATGCTTCCTTTTTTGTTTTCCTACTTTATCATTTTGATAAAAAATTGTATAATTAAAGAATTTCTTATGAATATTTTAAGGAGGCAAGGGAATGGGGAGCTATTTATCTTTAATTTCCAACATTCAAATACATCAAGATTCTTGGTTTTTTGGGTAACCCTATCAAGTTACCAATATTTCCTACCAAAAAATGGGTTTTATTAGAATTGATTTGACAATTGTTGAATTATCACAAAATTAAAAACAAACAACATAAGGTGGGAGCCTAGTTTCCTATTTAAATAAGAAGGTATACATGTGCCAATATTTACAAAGTGAAGAATGTGCATGGAGAAATGTCTGAAGTTAATTTGAAAACTTTCCATCCCAGAACCAACTTTGATTACTGGGGTAAGTTCAGTGAAACAGGGTTGGCCAGTTCTCATGTGCCTCAGCTAGAGGATATTTGGATTCATTGTTGGGATGAGGTTATCATCAGAAAACAAAAATATGAAAGGTTGACTTTGAATTACATTAAACAATTTGGTATTACAGATATTCTGGAAGGAATGGAGGATGATGGTGAATTATTGGATGTAGTATACATGAACAATAATGTTGCTAATAAACCTTTGACATGGATTGATTGGTACCTGGAAGAACATTGCAATACTAAGGAAAGGGTGGCACCCATTATTTAAAGGACATATGATTGGTTGGATATATTTGGAATTTCACCCAAAGGGATAGATCAATCTATTAGAATAGAAGCCCAACCAACACTGAGTCTCCCTACACCCACGAAAGGTAAAATGTCTATTCAAAAGTCCAATATAATTTCAAGGAAGATCTCATTTGTTGTTGGGAGTTCCACTCTTACAAAAGGTCCCATTACTAAGGCTATGTCCTCTATAATACAAGTAATAGAAGTTGTTGAATTGAGTGATTCTCCAGTTGTGTCACAAGATCTACCTCCCCCTTCTTTATTACCATTGTCACTATCTTCAGCTCCACTTTCCCCATCATTATCCACTACTCCATAACTCACCTCTACTTTTCCATCCCCATCTACTTCCTGTCCTCTCAGTAGGGGAAACGATTGAGTCTCCAGTTTCTACTCCATTGTCTCAACAACTATCATTCCCTTCCATTTCAACTTTTAGTCTCATTGCATCCACTCTTGAGGCTATTCTCACTTCCACCCCTTGTAGCATTACCACTTTCATTTCATTCCCAACTTATATTACCTATGCTATTATTTTATCTACTAATCTAGGTTCTGAATTAACCATGCCACTTTTTTCTACATCCATTATACCTAAATGGCTATATCGCCAAACCCCAAATTAGAAGAAAAAGGTACCTCTTATAGATGTGCTACATTTGAGATTTTTGGAATCTACTCTAAAGAGATAGGCCAAATAACTAAGGATTGTCTCTATTTTATTGATAAACCAATCAAGAAAAATGGTCATGGAAATAGCTACCCCCATTGAGGGGAAAACCAAAGAAACTATTACAGTAGTAGATTATCATATCTCTAGGTTTTCACTAGGGAAGACAACACATGAAGGCACCAAATAGGATGTTCAAATTACCCTTGGAAATTTATTTGAGAAGTATGATAAAGATAAAGCTTCCAAAGATGAATTAAATTCAAAGTTTGAACAACTCACTGCTCTATTAAGGAAAGTAACACAACCCACTCCAACTACTCATCCTTCAAATACAACTACTTTGATAGTTTCTTCCAGTTTGGATGATAGTTCATATCATGAAATTGAGAAGATATGTTAGAAGGGAAGATTAGTGGATGGATGAATAGAACATATGCTTCAGGAAGCTAATCCTTTGATTAAAATAGTTGTTGAATTGTATAATGATTTACAAACTGAAATAAATTCTATTCACAGGATAGATGAAATCCTATCTAAGGATAACAATAATTTGCATCTAAATTTGACTATGTGGAGTGAGATTAGAGATGTGGACCTAAATTTACTCCTTTAATAAGGAGTAATTGATGATACTTCTAAATTGTTTGAGTTTCAAAGGGCTGTGGATTTTATATCCCAGGTGTTGCAAGATTTTATTAAGAAATTGGATGATAAACGCATGGAAATAATGTAAGGTCTAAATGATATTTCAGAAGATTTTGATAATATTGAATACAAGTTTTTCAATGAGAATATTGATGCTCTTCTAGTGGACCAAATTAAATTGAATTTCAAAGATTTGTAACAAAATATGATGAAGTAACTAAAACTTTCAATAGTGATTCAATTTACAGGTTAGTCTCCTGGCATAACTTCATAAGTCAGCTGAAGAAAGTGGTGAATAAGTTAAAAATGTTACCATCCAAATTTTCAAGGGAGATTGATACAACGGACATGGTAAATCATTATGCATGTGGAACAGAGGAGAAGGAAGTACAGGAATCATCAAATGGTTTGTTGATTATAAACACCAAATGACTATGTGGGAAAAAGATCAGGGGAAAACCAAACAAGAGAAAGATGATGCAGGTCTAATCTCAGCTAGGCGGCCATGATTAGGACGTTTTTAATCTTTGAATCAGTGAAAGTTGTAGGGTTGACTTAATCAGACCTTTGCAACAAATTCACTATTTTTATGGGAGCCTATTCCCTTAAAATTAATTGTACTCTATTTTTAGTAATTTGTTAATTAAGGTTCAGCTGTAATGGCTCAACCTCTGGAACTTATAAATAGTTAAATGCATTAAACTTATGTAGACATATAGATCATTTGGAGAAGTTAATCTTCAAGCTTGGAAGAGTGCGTCATATACTTTGAGCCTTTCAGTTATATTTAGAACAATAGTTTGTTATGAAAAGTCTAGTTTATTGTGTTAATCATTGATCAATTTATAGCTTGGGAATGTTTTTTTTTTATTAAGGGCAAATAGTTTTGAAGGGATTATACCCTGTATACAAAAGGGCTCAAAAGCCAGATACCATAAGTGGGAGAAACAGCTCAGAGAAGGGAAAAACAACCAACCTCAGAGGGCTCATCAGCAAGATAAAACAACATATTAATAGAAAGGATTCAATCGTACATTGATCCAAAAAATAGCAGAAGAGATCAAAAAACAAACAACAAATATCTATCATAGAATATCTCCACCAAAAAATAGCTCCAGATCTTCCAATCATCAACAACTTCACAACCAGTAAATAGCAGCACAGCTCCATGTTACTTGATAGCCCTGTCAATCTTGGTTTTGATCGTTTGTAGCGAGACAAAGAAAGAAATGGCTATGGACTGAGAAGGGTCTTTCAGATCCGCCTGAGCAATTTCCATATCCCTTTTATCTTTGGGGCCCCAAATGTCTTCAGTAATCCTGTTGAGGCTGCATACACTATGAACATGTTGTTCGATGAAATTATAATACTTTTAAGTGCAGATAGGATGCAATCATTATGGATTTTTGCATTTCCCATTCTTCCATCCAAAGACTGTAGCTTCTTGAACACTTCAGCAATAAAACCCTCCTCATCATCATTTTGAAGTATTCCTTTTCCCTTAGTTTTTTCCATATTTTTTATAACCCTTTTGAGCTCTTGAATTTCCTTTTCCATCCTGCCCACTCTGACCATCAAATCCTCCTCCTTAGGCTCCTCCAACAGTTGGCTGATGTGCAGGAGGTTCTCAGCAAGCTCGAGGTCTTTGTGGCTTCTAAGAACCCTCTGAGAAGTAGGGATCTTAGTTTTCATGCCCTTTCTTTTCTTGCTAGACAAAGCAGTTTCAATCTTCCTTTCGAGCAGGGGGGAATGGAGGTAGTGTGAGCAGGGGGAGGAATGGAGGAAGAGGGTGGAGCAGGATTCATGTGGGGATAGTTTGAGCAGTGATGATGGATAATAAGAATTAGTCCTTGATGTAGAGGAACTTCCCTAGAGTGACTCTACACTTCCCGAATGGATTTCTCCAGCGAGTTTAACAAGTAATGAGGGAAAGTGATGGTTATGTTTCAATGAAAGTGGTTAATAAATATAAAATGCTTTTGAGGAATTATAACAAGTCTCCCCTCAAGAGTTACATACCTAACAACCATCCTAGCGAGCTCAGCAAAAGGCTTAGGAATCAAAGTCAGCCTGATGCTGGCTGTCACAAACTCAAGATTTTCCCCTTCATCTAGGAATTTCTTTGCCTCCACCTCTCTGTCAACCCTCTTATTAAAGAACTTGGTGCCATCAAGACTGAGTCCCATGATCTGGGCGATGAGCTCCTCCGTGATCTCAACCTCAATTTTTTTGTATTTAACAACCAATTCTTCCATCCCTGAGCGAATTTAATAGAAATATCCTGATCAAAACCTTGAATTATTTCTATCAAATTCGCAAGACCACCAATTTGAAGATAGTTCCAGAGCACAACATCCTCCTTCCACGCTAGATTATGGGTGGGCTCTATTTTGCAAGGTAGACCCCCCATTTTTCCAGTGACTCTGCCAACAACGGTAAATATTTTAGCACTCTACGTATCAGACTTAGATTTGTTTTTGAATATTTCCCTTCCATGATAAAAGATGTAATTATTATACCATACTTTGTAATTAGTGACCCGCTCCTTGGCGTTCTCCCAACGACAAGTAATGATGGCTGTCCAGTTCACACAAATCTCATAAATCACACAAATCTTATATGATGTCATCATTCTGTACTTAAGAATCCGCTCTTTAGCATCAACATTACAGCCATTAGTGATGATTTTCCAAGCCATGTAAATCATTGATGATGTCTTTATTAACTTGAGTGGGCAGAATGTCCCCCCTTAGCCAAGTTTGAAAAGTATTGTTAACTCCAAAGTTTTCCAAACCATCTGCGACCCCATTTCCTTCCCGATAGGTGTGAGTGATTTTAAAATTTTCAAAACTCTTGCATATATCAGTAGCTTCAACAATAAAATCTCTAATTGACCAGCTGGGGTGTTGCTTTTTGTTTAAGAGATTGATAATGTTTAGAGAATCACTCTCAATTATAATATTCATAATATTACAATCCCTGGCTAGCCTTATTCCCCATAGAGCAACAAGAGCTTTAGAGTAATGATTAGTTTACCTACCCATTTTACTAGAAAAAGTAGCAAGAAAACAGCCTCTTTGATCTCTGATGACTCCTCCACCTCCAGAATCTCCCAGATTTCCTTTTGAGGCCCCATCAAAATTTAACTTATGCCAAACATTGGGAGGCTTAGTCCATCGGATGGTGTTTCCATCCATACCATTGTTGTTCTTTTTTAATATAGTGTCAATATTCCAATCAGTCAGAATGTATTCTTCTTTCTCAAGGAAAAGTCTATTTTTAGGAGGTTTAAATCTAGCAATATTATCCTGCACAACAATGATAATTTCTTTGTAGACTTTGTTACATACCTTTCTAGTATTTCTGAAAATGCCATCATTACGAGCCTTCCAAACTCACCACATGGTGTGTGGTAAAACTAGTTGCCACAATCTCCTTACCACACAATGCTTATATGGAGAGTTCCATTGTTCCCAGGCCTGAAGACAAGTAAGGGGAAAGATCCATTTATGATTAAATTTTGCAAAAACAAGATGCCAAATTTTGGAAGTGTACTCACAATGAAGAAATAAATGTTTGATGTCTTCAGCCTCTTTCTGACACAAGCAACATCTATTCGGCATGATGAATCCCTTCTTAATAAGGTTGTCATTAGTCAGAATCTTGCCTTTAATGATGAGCCACCAGAAAAAGTTCACTCTAGGGGTTAGGTCTGCCATCCACAACTTATGCCACTTAATTTCACTTTCAATAGAGGAAAAGAAAGAATTGTATCTTGATTTAACTAAGTATTCCCCATCAAAATAATATTTCCAAATGATTTCATCCTTAATATTTTGATTACTAATATAGATTAGAGAAAGTTGATTCTGCAAAGATGAAACATCAGACTGTACATTATCCTTCTCCAATTTTAACTGTTTCCATTTTCTTTTGTTTTCATCCACCTCAATATATCCTTGTATTTTGTGCCCATACTTTGTAATTAATTTGTCTTTAATGTGTCCATAAGAAGAAATCCAATTAAAATCAGTCCATTTATCAATCCCAAAGTTAATGTCTTGACCATCCCCTAGCTTCCAACTACACTCCTGAGAGAGAATATGTTTGCTGTGAAGAAGATTGTTCTAGAAAATAGAACCATTCGAAAGAGACTGATCAGAAATAAAGGAAATCTTGCTTTAGTTGGAAAGGTACTTGATCTTAACCAACTCTTTCCAAGGCTTGTGTTATTTTATAAGTCTCCAACCTAACTTTGTAATAAGAGCAGCACTCATATGTTTGATATATTTGATACCTAACCCCCCAAGCCTCTTTGGTTTAAATACCTGCTCCTAAGCCACTAAATGATACCTGAACCTATCCTCAGTACCATGCCATACAAAGTTCTTTTGAATTTTTTCAATACTGTTCATCACTACTGCTAGTATGCTAAACATTGACATGATGTAAATAGGCAGGTTTTGAAGCGTGCTTTTTATCAATAAGCACTTGCCTGCGCTTGAAAGTAGAGATCCTTTCCATCCAGCCAGTTTTTTTTGAAATATCTTAATAAGATCATTCAATACCTCATTAGAAATCTTGCCAATACTCAAAGGTAGACCTAAATAAGTAGCAGGAAGTGAATTAATAGTGCATCCTAGAATATTAGCAATCTTTCTTTGCCTTTCCATAGGAGTATTAAATAAATATATAGAGATTTTGTCAAAATTAACTTTTTGCCCCGAGGCTTCCTCATAAAATCTAAGGATAGTTTTGATAGCCTTTTCCTCAATTATTAAGGCCATCAGAATAAGCAGAGTGTCATCAACAAATTGTTGGTGGGAGGAGACCTGATTACCAGAAGTTGGAGGAAAGCCTTTTATCATGCCAATGCTAATAGCTTTGGAGATAGATCTACTTAAATTGTTAGCCATTATAATGAACAATAGAGGGGAAATTAGGTCCCCTTGTCAGATTCCTCTATTGCTGGAAAAAAAACCAACCGGTTCCCCATTAACAACCACTGAGATTCTGGATGTAGAAATACAAGAGTGAATAATTTTCTTGAATTTATTTTGAAAACCAAACTTGGATAAGACCTCATCCATGAATCTCCAGGAGACTCTCTCGAAGGCCTTATGCATGTCTAACTTGATAGCCATCCCTGCCTTTTTACTTTTATCCATAGAATGGATTGTTTCATGAACCATGATAATTCCATCCTGAATAATTCTTCCCTAAATGAATCTACTATGCTGTTGTGAAATAATCTCCATAAGAATAGGTTGCATCCTAGTGGTAAGAATATTTTTGAAGATCTGATATATTACATTAACCAAACTGATTGGCCTGAAATCTTTGAAGTCTTTTGCATCCAACTTCTTAGGAGCAAGCACAATATGTGTATTATTTAATTCTTTGATAAGATTTCCAATTCTATAAAACTCATTAACACCTTTCAATAGATCTTCAGAACATATTTCCCAACATCTTTGGTAGAAGTTTTCCAAAAAACCATCAGGGCCCAGAGCCTTATCCCCTTCTAAAGAAAAAACAACCTTTTTCAATTCCTCAATGGTGACATTTTTGGAAAGACTCTTAAACCTCTCAGCAGGTATTGTATTATTGGGAATGGAGTCTAAGAGAAAGGAGGCCACTTGTTCATTGTAGGAATTATTCTCAGTGAGTAGATTCTTGTAAAATTTGAGGGATTCTTCTTTGATGTCTTCAGAATCCTTAGTAATGTTCCCATTGTCCTTAGAAACCTCAGTAATTCTGTTACAAGATCTATGCTTGAGGGCTATCAAATGAAAAAAAATTGTATTCATGTCTCCTGCTTTTAGCCAAAGGGCTCTAGACTTCATTCTCCAAAAGGATTCTTCATGGCTGTTTATATTATGCAGATCTGAGAGAAGATTTTTTTCCTGTTGATGATCCTCTAGAGTCATACCTTTCAAGGAAACATTAAGTTCAAGCTCTTCCAACTGCTGCTTAAGTTCTTTCTTCTTTTCAAAAATATTTCCAAAAACCTCTTTATTCTAGATTCTAACCTTTTGCTTAACATTTTTCAACTTCTGTAGAAGCTTGAATTGGGTCGTCCCTGTGCCTTCCCAATACCAACACTCTTTAATTTTGTCCAGAATATCTTCATGCTCGAGCCACATTTTCTCAAATTTGAAATTGCAGTGAAAAGGTTTTGACCAATTGAAGAAATTTAGGACAATAGGATTATGATCAGAGCCCATTCTGGGGAAAGAAGAGAGATGAAAATTCTGATCTAAGGTCCAATTAGCAGAAATGAGAGCTCTATCCAGTTTAACATGGATCAAGTTCTCCCCAAATCTTCTGTTAGACTAGGTAAATTGATTACCATGAAGCTCTATGTCCATAAGATTAAGAGTAGAAATGAAGCCAGCAAACTCTTCCATACTGAGAGAAAATTCAGAGTTTCCCCCAAAATTTTCTCCTGGATTTAAAGGAGTATTGAAGTCTCCCATAATCAACCAGTTCATGTCCTTAACATTATTTCAAAACAAGGTTAACTCCTTCCATAAATTTATTTTACCAGCAACAGTATTGGGTGCATAAATATTGGAAAGAATCCAACTAGAATTATTCTCAAGACTTGTAAAGATTATAGATAAATGATTCTAGGAGGAGGAGAGCATTAAAAATTTTGGTGTCCCAGAATATCTCTAAGCCTCTAGAAGCTCCTTGAGAATCAACAGCAGCAAAGGCAGTGTTCTCCCAGAAATATCTTTTGCAATCTTCAACAACTTTACTTTTCATTTTAATTTCCTGAATAAAAAGGATTCTGGGCCTGTTTGATCTTTTAATTTCCTTGATCATTCTTTTCTTAGGCCCCCCATTGAGTCCTTTAACATTCCAAGAAATGACCTTCATTAAAAAAGTTTTGGAGATGTAGTTGACGGATGGTCAAAAATTCTTTGTGTACCATCTATAATTTCTTTCTTAGTCTCTTTTTCTCTTAATTCTCTCTTGGATAGTCTACCTTTTCTATATGGGACTCCAATATTTCTAGTTCTTCTAGTAGTTTCCCTTGTGATTCTTAAGGTGGAAGCTTCCCAGCTTCCAATTTGCTTCTTTTTATCACTATAGAGTGATTCCGGAATTTCTTCCAGGCTTTGTAGTCCTCATTTCTTACTTCTCACTATGATGAATCCATCTTTATCACAGTCTGATATAATTTTCTTGTTAGTAGGGGTAATTTCCCCTTCCTCTTTACCTGTGTCAACATCAGTCTATTTAACCATTTTAGGAGTGAGCTCTTCCATATCAGTAAACTCTTTATCTTGGTTTAGATCTCTTGCTATGGATTCCAAAACCTCTTTGACTTTTCCTTGTCTCATTTTGAGTATCTCCATAGAGCTATTCCTATTTAACAGCTCTTGATGAGCAGAATAAGTAGTGTTTTCCATCTCTTCTTCCTTAGAAGTGATAAGATAAATGAAAACTTTTTCATTTTCTTCATCAACCTCTATGCTCAACTTTACCGGATTTGGTGTCATAGTGTTCATTGTTGGATCCACTGTCATATACCTTTTGCTTCCTTCACCCTTTGTCGATTCAAGATCTATTTCATGTTGGGATTCATCAATATTTTCTGACTGGTGAATTTTAGGTCTCCACAGTTTTCTATAAACCGGTGGCCTCTTTGTCTTAAATCTTTCTTTTTGATCTTTTAGCCTGGGATTCATCTACATGCGTCTACCTCCAACATTCTGATATGTTAGAGGATCTTTATCAGTCTTATCCATCTATTTCTATCCTTGAGCATCATAATGATCTGAGGGTATTTACATCTTTTGCATTATTTTCTCAGAGCATTTGCTGGCAAAGTTCCCTAATTTATGACATTTACTACATCTTAGTTGGAAATCTTCATACTTGATTTTTTGTTTCCATGCTCCAAATTTAGACTGCAAGAAAAATGTGATTAGGTAGCTCTTGATCCATCTCAGTAGAGACACAAAACCAGCTTGTGAATGTTAAATTCCTTGATGTGATTGATTAATCTTCCTTTATCCCAGTTATCTTGTTTCAATTCATGTGAAAAGTGATATAGTTACTTTGAATATCATTTGTGGAACATATATTTCCTTTCTGTTACAAATTTACATTATTATTTATAGTCATAGATAGAGGAAGATTGAAATACATGTGCATATCATATATTTTTTTGAGGAGATGGTTGTGCATTTAAGTGGGTATATATGTTCAATATACTTGGTGCATCACCTTATGCTTCTTTTGTTATCTCTAAATTTAATTCCATCAGTTAAGTAGATTAGAATTATTTTCAAATGTTTTAGCCTTGCATATTGATCTTAAATCAAGTGCTCCAAGTTTCAAAGGACATCAACCTTATCTGTAGGTTCATCCGAAGGTGACAAGGTCCCACACCTTGGGGATGTTCCAATGTTGAATGAGATCACTCAAAGATCCAACGGGTTCATGATTTGAATGAAAACAGTTTTTGGCATGCCCGGTGGGAGAGATTTGGTACTTCTCTTCATACTTTCATGAATCAAAGTACCTAGTGACTCCATATCTCTAGATTTCATATCTAATTGTGTTAACATATGTGAAGAATTCAAACAAGAGATTCTTTAAGACAAAAAGGAAATTATCAAGATATTGAGTTATACTTGTATCTTCTAAGAAGAAGAAGAGGCATTTCAAACTCACCAGTTACATCATCACCACGTAGGGATCATTATACTCCTCCTTACTATTACCACTTAGGACAAGTTAGGGGAGAAACTCTGCAGATAGTTCGAAGACAAGAGCAATCACTTGTCACTCTTGGAAAAGCTCACTACCATAAAGAGAGATCCCCAAGAATACATGAGTGATTTCAATTTTTTATTCCAAAGGACTTGAAATAGGATTCTAACACTCATAAATCCTTCTCCAAAAAATGCATTCTTGTACTATTTTCAATCCTTGAATAATGATGTAGCAGATATGATACATTCCATGGGAGGTACTATATTACCTTATGCCTACGAAGTTTGCATAAGAGCAGAGAATTCCTTGATTCAGGCTATAATGATAGCTCCATGAATGTCAATGTCATTATCTTTAGATCTTACAAATAATCATCCTACCATTACTCATATTCCAGCATATTCCAAACATTTAATTCATTCTACCCCAACCCCTTCAAATGATCTATTTGAAGTCAAGTCACTGATGCAAACTTTTGAGAATGAGCTCGTTACACTCAAAAGGTAAAATATTCAATATAATAGTCCACACCATCCACAAAATTAGTACTATCAAGCCAACAATCCTCATTTTCAATGGAACAATCATCCTGAAAACCAAGCTGCGGGTTAAGATGCGAATGTCAGACCTCTAAATTTTAGGAATCCTCTTGTTGCTAGTTCTTCTAAATCTTTTGTACCCATCCAGAATAATATAGTTTAATAATATGAATGGTGTTATCCATGTTCTCAACCTCACAATCAATATATTTTTCCCAATGTAGTTCTTATCTAGGCCCTTATGGTTCAAATCGTATATGTCCCTTCAGAGCCAACACAAAATTCATCTACACAAGAAATAGCATATCAACCACATACACCTAAAGAAACCACTTTGCTAAATTAGCAAGCAGAATATTTTTGTAGGTTGAATACAAATTCCTCATCAATGGCATAAAATACTCATTCCAAAAAGAGAGAAATGGAATCTCAACCTTCCAAATTTTATCAAGCATCCACTTCACAGCCTCAGCCACAAGTTGTTGTTGATAAAGATGCGGGAAAGAAATTGCTATAGGCACCTGCTAGCCAAGTAAGGAAATAAGGGTCTTCAGGCATCATGGTACCCAATAAGAAATTTCCAAAATATGATTATTAAAGAAATGTTAGCAAAGTAGGATAAATTCCCTTTAGTATTGTGGAAAAAATGAAGAAGGTCTACTAAAGTGTATTTATGTGGGACACACTCTCAATTCCTTTTCAAATAAAATTGTTGCGAGAGGATTTGAACAATTTTGATACAACTGATAAATCATCAGGTCATGGAGAAACAACTGCTATGAGTTTGTGTCAACCAAAATGGAAAATTATTCCTAAGACAAACAAACTACCACCATTCTATAACTCTTTGACCATTGGCAATCAGTTGGTACATAATTGCATGATTGATTATGGTGTCAGTAGCTCAATCATGCCCAAACAAATTATAGATGTACTAGGAATATAATATCCACCAATTGCAAGAGGATTTGTTTAGCTGGATGAAACACCCATTAAAATTGTTGGATTTATCAAAGGAATTCAAATTACCATCCATGTATGCCCAAGTTTATCATTCACCCAAGACATATCGGTCATTAATATCCCTCTATTTTCCATCTACCTATCACGAGATTTCACTGCCAAGATGGATGGTTATCTATTAGCTAATTGGTCACATATGATTCTCAGGACTTAATACAGAACCAAAGTGACTATAAGGGTGAAATCAATATGCCATAATCATGAGGAACCCAAAATTTCTAGTCCTATAAATGGGAAGTATAACATACATGATCGAGAGGAAGAAGTTGTTGATCACGAAACAACCATTCTTGTGGAAGAATTCCCCGATACTGTGTTGGCTAAAGTGAGTAGAGACCATTATTACAATCCCTACGCTTATGTGTTAACAGAGGAATAAGTTGGTTTCTTTCTTTTGGAAGAGAATGGATTGGGCACATAATGTATCCACGAAGAAGGTATGATCATACCACAACTTTTCAAAACACAAAGAAATATTGAAGGACTGTGGTAATTGTTCTTTGATGGATCAAGGAGTAATAATGGATCTGGTGCTGGTGTTATGCTAATTTCTCCATAAGAAGATAAATACTTCTCATATTTTCAATTGTAATTTTGTTGCACTAACAATGTTGCTGAATATGAGGCCCTTGTGTAAGGAATTCAGCTAGCTCAAAAGAAGGGAATCAAATCCCTGACTATTTTTGGAGACAGTAAGTTATTAGTTCATCAAGTGATAACACACAATGCATCCAAAAATGATCTTTTAAGATCATACAAGAACTGATTCTAGGATTTAATTGAAGAGTTCAAAGCTTTTGCAATCCATGTGGTTATTAGAAATCAAAACCAAGATGTTGATAGGCTTGCTACGATTGAATCACAATATGACATATCATTTCATATCAAAAAATAAGGACAATAATCTATCAAAATGGTGGTTCAACCTGCAGTCCCTGATAATGTGAGTAGCTGGCAAGTGTTCGATAGTGAAAAACAAATTATTCTATTTCTACAAGAGGAGGTAGAGTTTGCCACAAAAGTTCATGCCAAGTTGTAAGAAGCATACGCTGATCAAATCATAAAATTTTAAAGAAACAAACTACCAAAAGGCTTAGTTACTCTGCAATCCATCTTCAATTTAGACAATCAAGCCAAAAGATAAATATATAACATGGTGGTCAAAGAAGAAGTTTTTGAGGAAGTTGAGGTAGAAAATGAAAAGTTTCTAAAGATCGACAAAGTATGCACTTCCAAAGAAAAAGAATCTTTCATCAAACTTTTTCAAGAGTATCAAGACATTTTTGTGTGGAGCTACAAAGACCTGCGTGGTTTTAATCTAGTTCTTGCACAACATACTATCAAATTAGATCATCACGCCCAAGCCAATTCGTCATAAAAAGAGGCCAATTAATCCCAAAATTGATCCACTAATGAGAAAAGATTTAACCAAACTTTTTGAGGCATGTATAATTTTTCCTATCAAGCATTCATCTTGGGAAGCCAATCTGGTCCTTGTAAGGAAGAAGAATGAAGAAATTCAGCTATGTGTATGTTTTAGAGATTTGAACCATGCCTCATTGTAAGATCATTATGCTCTTCTTTTAATGGAGAATATTATCCAAATAGTAGCAGGAGTGTAGATATTTTCACTGCTCAATGGATATTCTAGATATAATCATATCTTGGTTAAAGAATCTAATCAGTTCAAGACACCATTCACTACTAAGTGGGGTATGTATTCCTATAGTAAAATACCATCTGGATTATCCAATGTTGGTGTTACTTTCCAAAGAGCCATGGACATGGAATTTCAGGGACTAATCAATGATATCATCTTGGTTTATGTTGATGATATAATTGTATACTCTAGGCATGTAGAAGACAACATCACTCAATTCTAAGAAATGTATTTTTGCAATGCATGAGGGGAAGTTGTTGGGGTATGTTGTTTTAGATAAAGGACTGTCAATCAATCCATCTAGGACTCGTTTTATTATGTCTTTATTTTTCCCAAGTCACAAGAAGGGTCTCTATAGTTTTCTTGGAACCATAAATTTCGTGCGGAGACTCATCCCTTAATTTGCAGCATTAGCTAAACCACTGATAGCCATGTTGAAGAAGAATATTCCTTTCTCATGGAAAAATGAAGTGAAAGAGATTTTTTAAGCCATTAAGACAGCAATTTCTCAATCTCCCACACTGATGAACCCTAGGTTTGATAAATATTTTACTCTTTATGCTTTTGCAGGTCAAGAGAGAATTTCAGGTATCCCCACCCAACAAAATAACGAATCGATGGAACAACCAATTTCCTTCTTTATCCAATCCCTAAAATATTATGAGATAAAGTATTCATTTGTTGAGAAAAAACTATTTTCTATCATTCAGGATTTGAATAAGTTTAAACATATGTTATCCAATAACAAAATTCATTTGATGGTGTCTCATCCTGAAGTAAAAACATTTTGCTAAATAAATACATGAATGAAAAACATGTCGGATGGGTTACTAAAGTTATGGAATACGATATACACATTAAGGTCACTAATCTCATTAGGGGTAAGGGTATATGTCCACATTTGGCTATATATTTGGAGACAAAGGCTGAAAACGACACAGTGCTCCTCAATGAACCTCAAGAAAATGACCAGGTTGATTAGTTGTCAAAGATGAAAAAATTTCTCCTGTTAGGGGTATATCCTGTTGACATGGATAAAACTCAAAGGTGTAGCTGTTGTCTTCAATCCATTCTTTATGTTTTAGTGGATAATGTTATTTTTCATAGATATTTGAATGGTGTTTTACTTTGATGTATAGGACCTTAACAGATGGATAGGATTTTGTAAGAATTTCACAATGGTTTGTCTGGAGGGCATTATTCTGCAAGGACTACTATTATGGAGATCATGAGGGCTAGTTACTATTGGCTAGATTTATTTAAGGATACTCATTTCTAGGTAAGAAAATGTAAGGAATGTGTCTTTTACAAGAAAATAGATATTGGCAGCCCTTCCTCTTCACCCAATTCAAGTCGACTAACCTTTTGTCTAGTGGGGACTAGATTTCATCAGAATGCTTAATCATCCATATGGTGATGGACATAAATGGGTTCTCACTGCAATATACTATTTCACTCGCTGGACGGAAGCCGTGGCACTGAAAGAAGGAAATGAAAAGGTTTTTCTTGATTTTCTCGAAGGAATAATGACATGTTTTGGTGTTCCATTTACAATAATTTCAGACAATGCAATGGTATTTCTGGGTTTGAATTAACTAAATGGGCTGTCAAGAATGGGTTTTATCTCAAAACTTCATAAAATTACTACCCATAGGGAAATGGATTAGTTGACTTCAGCAACAAACATCTCATATAGATCATCAAGCATACGATAGAAACCAATAAAATAACTTGGCACACTCATCTTAAAACTACCATGTGGGAAAACCAGATCACACCCAAAAGGACTATTGGAAAGTTATCGTTTATGCTAGTATATGGAAGGGAAGAAAATTTCCCACTGTCTCTAGAACTATCTTCTTTAGAATTAGCATATCAACTGGAACACATGGAAAGTGATTCAATGAAAGTCAAGTATTCTGAACTAATGGAGCTAGAAGAAACAAGGAACAAAGAAATGAAGACTCTATAACAAAATCAATCTCATGTTATAAGATTTTTTGACAAAAGGGCATCCAACAAAGAGTTCCATGAAGGAGATTTAGTTCTCAAATGAGATACTTACAGATCCAAGCTGGGTATGCATGCTAAATTTGACTCCCTCTGGAGCGGACCATATATTATCACAAGTTGCAAAGAAGAAAACTCATTTTTCTTATCAAGACTCAATGGAGAATAATTTCCCATCCATGTGAATGGGATTCATCTCAAATCTTTCTTTTGACAACAGATTTTACATTTGTACAATGTTTGTTTTGTTATTTCCTCCAAGTGCTTCGCACATTGTGATGTTTGTTTTTCTATTTATTTTTGTTTGGTGTGTGTTTTGAATATTTTATTTTTTTGGACTCTTTTTCCCAATGGTTTATATAAGGCTATTGGCCTAAAGCTTAGCAGAAAAGTATTCCCTAGAGATTACCAAAAATGTTAACCTTTAAAATTTACCTTAACAAGAAGGCGTTGTCAACAATTGTCAAAATTCCTTGAACCTTCTTGAATTCTTCTTTCCTAAACGTGATTTTAAAATTTTGAAGTTTTCTGAAACTTAGAAGTCCAAATTTTTGGATTTCATATTTCAGGAATTTTTCTCTTTTTGGAGTTTTTCGATTACATAGTAAAATTTTGATTTAGAGTTCCAAAATCTGAAAGTCTGAAATTTCAAACTTTCAGGTTTCAAAATTCTCTTTGGAATTTTTTGTTATTTTTTGTTTTAGAGTTCCAAACTCTAAAATCCAAAAATTCTAAAATTTCAGAGTTCATAATTTTGGGTTTCAAAGTCTCACATTATTTTTGTGGATAATTTCACTCTAGAGTTCTGAAGTCTGAAACTCTGAAGTTCTGAAATTTTAGAACTTCAGACTTTTGGGTTTTCAGACTTCGGGTTTCTCATTGCAATGATCGCGTTCCATTTTGTATTTTCAGGAGTTACAATTTTAGACCTTCCACAAACATTTAATTTCCAACAACCCCTACATGTTTCGGCTTCCGATCATTAATTTTAAGGTTTCCTACATAAACTCAAATTTTTACCTCTCATTTTCACCTAAATTTTTCTCTGACACTCTGATTTTACTGCACCATTTTGTACTTTCAAGGCATCATTTCAAGGTAATTTTTTTTAAGTTATTTATTTTTTGTTTTGAACGATCAGGGTTTTTGTTTGTTTGTTTGTTTTTCTATTTGTTCTTGTTTTCTTACTTGACATGGAAACCCTTATCATATTTCATTCATCCTTTAACCATGCCATCTGATTCTTTTCTCAATACTGTAAACTTCAATTCATGTAGGCATATAGTTTTATCAAGTCCAAAAATTGTGCAACCATTTATTTTAAGATCTTCACAACATTCAATTTTTATTTTGTGCCCTTCAAAAAATTTGGAGGTCACAGTTTTGGGTTTCTAAAGGATAGAATTTTGGAGGTTTTCCTTTCAGAATTTCAGAGGTTTTCTTTTTAGAGTTTCGAAGTTAGCAACACCTTCGAATTTTTAGGATTTTAGGAGTTGGGGTTTTAGAGATTCCCTTTTCGATGTTTTGGGACTGTGAAGAGTTTGGGATTACCATTTTCAAACTTTCGGACTTTGGTATTTCATAACCTTTACGGTTTCTTACAAAATTTCCAAATACTATTCGGATTCTAAATTCTGAAGATGTCAACTTCCTCATCAAAGGGAAATGAAAAGATTAAGTAAATGTTCTTAGAAGTTTCTCCTCACTCATGCCTATCTTCAGATTTGGGGAATATCAGAGATACTGACCTTGGACAAATAGATTTTCTAGAATTCTGGGAAATATTAAAATCCCCTAATAAGAAGCATTGGATGTAGGCCATATTCAAAAATGGGCTCGTTCTCACTGGGGGTTTTCCTTCATCCATGCACTGTATTGAGTTTGTCTTAGCTATAACATCCCATTTTGATAAGGGTTCTGAATTGGTAAAGGATGATGATGGCAAGGTCATAATCAGACTAGATGCCAATTTCTTTTAAGATTTATTTAAACTTCCAGATGTTGAAGGGTACGTAAAAATTTCACTAGAATCCATAGTTGAACATTGGGATACAAAAACTGAACTGTTTACAAAGGTCATAATGAAGAGTTACTTGGCCAAGAATTTCATGAAGCTTCCTAAAATATTATTCCTCTCAGACTTCATCTAGGAAGTAAATGATCTTATTGTATTATTGAATAGAGTTTCGGGTCTCGTTTCAGTGAAGGATTTTCAGGAATGGATGTTCCTCTATATTTACACTATCAAGAAGAATAAGTAATTCATACGATGGGTGAACATATCATCGGCTCAATTTGTTTTCAGTTGAGCAATGTTTTGACTTCTAAAAACTTCTTCATGAATTCCTTCCTCATTTATATTACTGCTACAATGGGGAAATTCAATGGTTTGAATACAAAAGGTGTTAGAAGTGTGTCACAGATTTATCAATTTTATCCTCAAATTATAATGGAAGAGGAAAAAAACATTTTCGTAGAGTCAATGATGATTTTTTTGTTTTCCTCCTTTATCGTTTTGATAAAAATTTGTCTAATCGGTGAATTTCTTATTAATATTTTAAAGAGGTAAAGGAATGGGGAGCTATTTATCTTCAATTTACAACATTCACATACATTAGGATTCCTGATTTATTGGGTGCCCCTAGCAAGTTACCAAGATATCCTACCAATAAATGGGTTTTATTTAAATTTGTTCAAAAAAATTTGGATTATCACAAAATTCAAAACAAACGACATAAGGCGAGATTCTAGTTTCTATTTTAAAAGGAAGGTATACCTGTGCCAATATTTACAAAGTGAAGAATGTGGATGGAAAAAATTCTAAAGTCACTTTACAAACTTTCCATCTCATAACCAACTTTGAATACTAGGGTAAGTTCAGTGAAACAGGGTTGACCAGTTCTCACGTGCCTCAGCTAGAGGATATTTTGATTCATTATTGGGATGATATTATCATCATACAATGAGAATATGAAAGGTTAACTTTGAATGAGGTTAAAAAATTATGTATTGTGGATATTTCAGAAGGAATGGAGGATGATGATGAAGTTTTGGATCTAGTGTATAGGAATAATAATGTTGTTAATCAACCTTTTTCATGGATCAATTGGTACTAGGAATAACATTGAAATACTAAGGAAATGGTGGGGCCCATTCTTCAAAGGACATATGATTGTTTGGATACCTTGCAAATTTCACCCAAAGGGATAGATTAATCTATAAGAATAGAAGCCCAACCAACACTAAGTCTCCCTACAGCTACAAAAGGTAAAAGGTCTACTCAAAAGGCCAATATAATTCCAAGGAAGATCGTATTTGTTGTTGGGAGTTCCTCTCTTTCAAAATTTCCCATTTCCAAGGTTGTGTCCTCTATAATACAAGTAACAGAAGTTTTTGAATTTAGTGATTCTCCACTTCTGTCACAAGATTTTCCACCCCCTTCTTCATTACCATTTTCACTATCTTCATATCTACTTTCCCCATCATTATCTATTGTTCCTTCACTCACCTCTGCTTTTCCATCCCCATCCATGGCCTAAGTTTTTCATCCCTTTGTGTCCTCTCATTAAGGAAAATTATTGGGTCTCTAGTTTCCACTCCATTGTCTCAGCAAATTTCATTCCCTTCTATTTCAACTTCCAGTCTCATTGCATCCACTCCCAAGACTATTCTCACTTCCACCCCTTCTATCATTTCCACCTCCATTTCATTTCTAACTGATATTACCAGTGCTATTATTTTATCTAGTGCTCTAGGTGCTAAATCAACCATTCCACTTTCGTCTATGTCCACTATACCTGAATGGCTATATCACTAAACCCCAAATTAGAAGAAAAAGGTTCCTCTTATAGATGTGATAGATCTCCACATGTTGGAATGTACTCTGAAGAGATAGGAAAAATGGCCAAGGATCGTCTCTGGTTTATTGATAAACCAATCAGGAGAAAGGGTCATGGAAATAGATACCCCCATTAAGGGGAGAAATAAAGAAACTATTACAACAATAGATTATCATATCTCTAGGTTTTCACTAGGGAAGAAGACACATGAAGGCACCAAATAGGATGTTCAAGTGGCCCTTTGGAATGTGTTGGAGAATTATGATAAAGATAAATCTTCCAAAGGTGAATTTAATTCAAAGGTTTAACAAGTCACTCATCTGTTAAGGAAAGTAACACAACCAACTCCAACTACCGATCCTTCAACTATCTCTAACAGTTTCTTCCAGTTTGGATGATATTTCATATCATGAAATTTAGAAGATAGGTTTAACAAGTCACTCATCTGTTAAGGAAAGTAACACAACCAACTCCAACTACTGATCCTTCAACTATCTCTGACAGTTTCTTTCAGTTTGGATTTTGGAGGTTTGTACTTTAGAGTTCAAGTCTTTTTGGGATTACCATTTTTGAACTTTCAGACTTTGGTATTTCATAACCTTTACGGTTTCTTACAAAATTTCCAAATACTATTCGGATTCTAAATTCTGAAGATGTCAACTTCCTCATCAAAGGGAAATGAAAATATTAAGTAAATTTTCTTAGAAGTTTCTCCTCACTCATGCCTATCTTCAGATTTGGGGAATATCAGAGATACTGAGCTTGGACAAATAGATTTTCCAGAATTCTAGGAAATATTAAAATCCCCTAATAAGAAGCATTGGATGTAGGCCATATTCGAAAATGGGCTCGCTCTCACTGGGGGTTTTCCTTCATCCATGCACTGTATTGAGTTTGTCTTATCTATATCATGAAATTTAGAAGATAGGTTTAACAAGTCACTCATCTGTTAAGGAAAGTAACACAACCAACTCCAACTACTGATCCTTCAACTATCTCTGACAGTTTCTTCCAGTTTGGATTTTGGAGGTTTGTACTTTAGAGTTCAAGCCTTTTTGGGATTACCATTTTCGAACTTTCAGACTTTGGTATTTCATAACCTTTACGGTTTCTTGCAAAATGGCCAAGGATCATCTCTGGTTTATTGATAAACCAATCAGGAGAAAGGGTCATGGAAATATATACCCCCATTGAGGGGAGAAATAAAGAAACTATTACAACAACAGATTATCATATCTCTAGGTTTTCACTAGGGAAGAAAACACATGAAGGCACTAAATAGGATGTTCAAATGGCCCTTTGGAATGTGTTGGAGAAGTATGATAAAGATAAATATTCCAAAGGTGAATTTAATTCAAAGGTTTAACAAGTCACTCATCTGTTAAGGAAAGTAACACAACCAACTCTAACTACTGATCCTTTAACTATCTCTAACAGTTTCTTCTAGTTTGGATGATATTTCATATCATGAAATTTAGAAGATAGGTCAGAAGGGAAGATCATTGGATGGATGGATAGAACGTATGCTTCAAGAAGCTAACCCTTTGATTAAAACAACTATTTAATTGTATAATGATTTACAAACTGAAAGAACTTCTATTTGTAGGATAGATGAAATTCTCTCTGAGGATAACAATAATTTGAATCTAAATTTAACTACATGGAGCGAGATTAGAGATGTGGAACCATATTTACTCCTTCAAGAAGGATTAATTGATGATGCATATAAATTTTTTGAGTTTCAAAAGGATATGGAATTTAGATCCCTGGTGTTGCAATATTTGATTAACAAATTGCGTGATAAACATGTGGAAATAATGGATGGTCTAAATGATATTTGTGAAGAGTTTGATAATATCAACTGCAAGTTTTTCAATGATAATATTGATGATCTTCTAGTGGACCAAATTAAAGTAAATTTCAAAGATTTACTAACGAAAGATGATGAAGTAACTAAAAAATTCAATAGCAATTCAATTTGCAGGTTAGTCTCATGCCATAATTTCATAAGTTGGCTTAAGAAAGTGGTGAATAAGTTTAAAAGGTTACCAGCCAAAGTTGCAAGGGAGTTTGATACAGTGGACATGGTAAATCATTATGCATGCAGACTAGAGGATAAGGAATTAAAAGGAATCATCAAATGTTTTGTTGATTATAAACACTGAATGGCTATGTGGGAAGAAGATTAGGGGAAAACCGAACAAGAGAAAGATTATACAGGTCCAAGCTAAGTCAGGTGGCCATGATTGGGATGGTTCTAAGCTCTTGATCAATCAAAGTTGTAGGGTTGACTTAGTCATACCTTTGTAACAAATTTATTATTTTTATGGGAGCATGTTCCCTTGAACTTGATTATACTCTATTTTTAGTAATTTGTTAGTTAAGGTTTAGTTGTAATGGCTCAACCTCTAGAACTTATAAATAGTTAAATTCATAAAGTTTATGTAGACATATAGATCATTGAGAGAAGTTACTCTTCAATCTTTTAAGAGTGCTTCATATACTTTGAGCCTTTCATTTATATTCAAAACAATAATTTTTCGTGAAAAGTATGGTTTATTGTTTTAATCATTGATCAATTTATAGATTGTGAATGTTTAATTCCTTGATGTGATTGATTAATCTACCTTTATCCTAGTTATCTTGTTTCAATTCATGTGAAAAGTGATATAGTTACTTTGAATATCAGTTTTGGAAATGATATTTCCTTTCTATTACAAAGTTGCATTATTATTTTTAGTCATGGATAGAGGAAGATTGAAAGACATGTACATATAATATTGTTGTGAGGAGTTTATTGTGCGTTTAAGTGGGTCTATCTATTCAATATAATTGGTGCATCACCTTATGATTATTTTGTTATCTCTGACTTTAATCCCATCAGTTGAGAAGATTATAATTATTTTCAAATGCTTTAGCCTTGCATATTGATCTTAAATCATGTGCTCCAAGTTTCAAAGGACGTCAACCTTATCCGTAGGTTCATCCCAAGGTGACAAGTTCCCACACCTTGGGGATGTTCCAAAATTGTACATGATCACTCAAAGATCCAATGGGTTCATGACCTATGTGACAACAAGTTAAAAATGGCATATGGTATGGTTTTGGGGGACCACCTTGTGTAATGTATTGGTCATATACCAAGTAGTATAGAACATTATTTAAAGATTACTTTATAATGTTTGGAATTTGGTCATGGACCACTTAGCAAAACAATTGCATAAGTTTTGATTGGTGGCATGCAAGGTTTATGGTTTTTGAGATAGCCACGACGTGGAACTAGAATTCAATGTGAGTTAACTCAGTCAGGGTCCTTGGGAAACAATAGCTTCTCTGAGAAGCCAAACATGTTACCACTCTCCTCCATTCACATTTTTTGCATTGGCATTTGGTTTTTGGGTTTTGGTTGGAAGATTTGCATGAAGATTTATATGGATAATTTCATGGAGGACTTTTTTTAGACTGTGTATGTGATTTTGAAGTATTTATCACCATTTATGATGGTATATTTTGTATTTAAATCTCTTGTTGGAATGTTTTATGGATTTTTTTTAGAAAATCAATTTGTCAGGATTGAAGGAAGATTGAAGGCAAGGAAAATCAGGCATGGGTTTTCTCTCTCTCTCATTCTTTGTTATTATCATGAAACAACTAGAATACATTTTTGGTTTTATAAATCTAATTTAAAACAAAAAAAAATAGAATGCTTTTTTTTGTTGAAATTTGTTTTCTTTTTCTAGGTTAATAGAGAAATCTAAAAAGAATAATAAATGTTGTTAACATCTCTTTAGATCTTTTTTATTATCATTATTCTTGGAAGTACTTCCTTGAATATTTGTTACTTATGAAATTAGAAACTTCCCCTTGTTTTAATGTGAAATTTTGGAAGGTAAACAAGGAAAAGGGTTAGAAAATGATATGGGTTTTGTGATATCTTGAATGGAAATATATATGGGGTTTTTTTTTTAAATATGGGTATGTTTATTTGGGGGTATGATAAAACTATATAAATCTAGTCACATTTTTATCTCTGGTCATTTGATAGTAAAAGAGCAATACATTTTTTATATTTGTGTGAGTTTGGAATGAGAAAATAGTGGTATGCGGTCTTGGGTAGGTTTTATTTTCTTTGTTATTTAAGATCCTAAAACTAGGTTCAATTTGGTATATTGGGCCTTGTTTTATAATGAAATATGGAACATATTTGTGTTTGGAGTATTGTTATTACATCAACTCATTTAGAGCTATGTATTTATTTTCTTTCAAAACAATTTTTCTTTGGAATATCATGAAAGATTGAATATAATCTGGTTTAATGAAGATAAAATATTAAATGGTTCGTTTTTGTTACCATAATGGCATTCTGTAACTAGAAAAAATTGGGTCATTTGGGTATGTTTTGCGTCTAAAAATGTAATACAACCCATACTGAACTTTGTCATCTGAGATGGTTTTCAACTCATTATTTTAATAATCTCTTATGGAGTTGTGTTGTTTTATTATTTGGTTTCAATCTTCCCTTGGTCTTTCGGGCACCATTCACTACTTAGCTAGTAATGGGCTTGTCTGTTTTGTGAATTCTATCTCATTATGAGCTTTATGGTTAACATTTGTTATTAAGAACTTTAAACCATGAATTTATCTCTCTCTATCTATCTATCTATCTATCCATCTCTCTTTATCATAGGTTAATGGATTTATTCATTATGAAAAAGATAAGTTTTGGTTTATTTGTAAATTTACAACATTTTTGCTATTTTGAGAGATTTAGCTCATTTCAAAATAAATTGTTAACATTGATTGTAACTCTTAAGGATCATGATTTTTTTACCTTTCTATGATCATGATTTTATTTTTAGTTTGTGGAATGAAATCTAGGCAAGTTTTGGGAACGATATGGTTTTATTAAAAAAGCAATGATGTTTTTCTTCTCCCTCTATATACATTACAATATTTAAGTTATTTTTTTATTAAGGAAAAATAGTTTTTTGAAAGGGACTATACCCTTGTACAAAGAGGCTCTGCAAATCAGATTTAAATAATTAAGGCTCAAATGGCAGAAAACAAAGCAATCTGCCTAGAGAAGTTCCAAAAGCCAACAAGAAATAAGAAAAAAATTAGCTGATGTACAACAAACAAACAGCTGTTGTCTGGCTAAGAAATGTAAAGCAATACAGATTAGTCGAACAACAGTCGAAAACTACCTCAGAGAAAAGGTACTATTATTGGAAAAAGAATTTTTCTTTTTCCGAACCATAATCCAAGCATCCAAAGTTTTCTACATAGGAATAAGAACTTCAAGACCAACTATCAGCTGAAATGTATTATTTGACCAAAGGGGCCCTTAGCTGCTATAGGCTCATTTGGTTCAATGTTTCTGGTCCTTTTAGTTTCATCCCCAGATGACTCCATCATTGCATAATATGTTCTTTCACTCAAAGGGGTCTTTTCCATCATGTCTTCCATGCCAGTATCAGGATTAGTATCAGTAAAAATAGCTACATCCTCATCCACATCTGGGATGTCTTTAGGTTTGAAAACCAGATGTTCTAGGAGGGCATTTTTCCACCATTTAGCCTTCTCATTTTTATGTTTTACTATCTCGCAATTAATGACTGAATGTCCTAAAGAGAAACATCTCTTACATCTAAAAGGTATACCTTCATATTCCAGAGGCTAAGTCCAAGTTTTATTTTGCACTTTTAGCTCAATATGAGCTGGAAGATCCTTTGAAGTCTCAACCTTAACAAGAATTCTTGCATAGGTTGTATGTGTAAAATCAGAGGTTTGGGAGTCAATGTTAATGATACTACCCAAGGAATTACCTATGGATATCAAATACTTTTGATCCCAAAATTGTAGAGGAAGGTGGGGTAATCGAATCCAGATCAGTTTTAGGAGAAAGATTCAGCGAGATGGTTAAATGATGGGAACCAAGGTTTTAAAATAAGGTATTCCTGTTGACAAACCTAGAGTTCCTTAGAAATGATATCCTTATCAGCAATGGATTTGAAAGTGATCATAAAAATTCCCTTAGCATAGGGGTAGAGATCTAACCTTCCTTCTAGGAGGGAGATCCAATGTTTGGAAATCCATGCATGTAAGACAAGCAAGCTAGGCCAGAGTCCAGCGAATAAAAAATCAAGGCAGACTAGATGAGATTTCAAATATTGAGTAAGTTTGATTCATTTGATAATAATGGTGATTGATACATTTTTTTATTCAATTGAGAATATATAAAATGGTTAATGGGTTAGAGGCAACTCATTCATTACAAATTTGTTCATACCTTCTCAAATCTTGTTGAAACTTAGTTTTATGATTGAGAAACTAAATAGTGATATTGAATTGTGGATGTCTTTTGAGCATTTTTTTTTTAGTTAGATTTAATGATATTCTACTTAAGCATGACATATCTATATGACTAAAATGTTCTTTCTGATATATATTTGTTAATATTATTTTAAGGAAAATAAATTGTTTGTAAATAAAAGATAAAAGGAATTGAAAAATAGAGATATGAATTCTAATTTTGGATTATTGTAATAAATGATAGTATTGGTATGACACCTTATCATCTATATGCTAATTTATCATGTTGATTTCATGTATTGATTGTACAAATATTATTATAATATGAATTATCATTTCATATGTGTATGTCATAGAATACTTATTGTAAACTAGGAACTTTATAATTATATCGTATTGCTTACGAACCAAGTTAACCATAACTTATTCACTTATTTCATTTTGATTACAACATGGAATATAATGTTGTGAACTCATGTCAATTCTTTTAATTGACCCATATATATATTTTCTCTCTCCTACAGTTTGTAGGAAAGGATGACACTCTTGAAGTGACTATTTGGATTCTTTATGATTATTTACATCATATGTTATATGATATGAATCGAGAAAGGATTATTGTAAACATTTGTTAAATATGAAAGGAATACCTTCACATATTGTAAAGGGCGCTTTGCCCAATATATTATTTTGATGATTAATATATCATTATAATGATAATAAAGGATTATACTTATTTAAAACATAATATATGACGTGGCTGATTTGTGACTTATCTTGTTGGATATGAAAATAAGAATATGATGTTTATAAAATTGATTATTATAAAATTTAATTAAACTTTTTATATGTAATAAATGTCGATTTTACTGATTCAATTGAAATGATCATGTATATTGAATGATGACACGTAGACAATAAGGATAAAAATATAATGAAAATGAGTTAAATTTATCATTTTACTTTATGGAATTAAAAGGACTAATCATGAAAATTTAGTTACTTAAGAGATTAAGGACTATCCTAAATGAGTTATTGTAATAAAACAAGTCAATGTGAAACATGATTAGTAAACCTATACTTAACGATGAATACTACGTTGACTTAGTTCGATAAGAGGAACTAATGAAAGATAGTAACTCATTGAGTTACTATAACTCTCTTTCAAGAATCTAATATCATGTATCAAAACATTATAACATGTCATAAATAAAGACTTAGGTACCTTATCTATCTATGGTAATTTAAAGTATATAATAATTGCATGTGTTATGTCCCTTCATCTTCACATTAGTATCCTACACATGCCAACTATGGACGGCTACAAGAAGGGTGGTGAGAATGTAATGATGAAAATCATTACCGGATCACTATATCTCATATAGGGATCCTAAGTTGGTACTGATAGGATATTTTCATTTAGTAGGATGAGTTAGATATGGACTCTTCTTCTTCTTAACTACTTCATCTTCTCAAACAATGAAAAATAATCTTTATAATTATATTGAGATGGTTGTGTTGTGATAGAAGATAAGTTTTGTAGGCTAGTATGTAATCTTGAAACTAAGCTTGTAAAGAAATCCTTGAAAAAATGGGTCAAAGTAATGTAATTGTTGACTACATTGTTTTTTCCATGCTAAATTTCTAGCATGGAAAATTCAAAAAATAATTCATGACAACTCATCCCACATTTGAAAATCCCTCTCCCAATCAATGTAAACTTGTCCTTCAGCTAATGCAATTACTTTTTTTCCCTCATAATGGCCAGTAATAATGTGCTAATGTGATTTTCAAGTGTGTTTCATGTGTATCAAGTTGATTCATCAATTCATTCAAAACCATTCATAAGGAATTGCTCCTAGAGGCCTAAAAATACCTATATTGAGGTTTTTTCACATTGGTGGACACCCCTCGAAAGCTAACTATTGAGGAAATAGAGGAGATACAAGATGCACTAAAGTGATTTAAAAAAAATTAAGAAATATTTGGAACCTTAGGAAAACATTCTCCAAAACCGGGCTATTTTTAACTGGTGATGGGGATTACTTTTTCCTAAAAAGTAGGTTTTCATGTTTAAGAGATTTTGGGAAGCTCTAAAGGTATTGTGAGCTTAAAATATATGAATTAGAAATATAACAATGTTTTCTTCATTATGTAAAAGGTTTCAAGGTATTCTAAGGATCCTATTTGCTTATATTGGCTCGACAGTGCGACAAAGACCTTTGATCCTAGTGAAGATTCAACTAAGGATCTTGAGAGTTCAAAAGAGAGTTAAAAGATGATTAAAATGCTAAAGTGTATAAAATGGGATCTGTATGCACCCAAATTTGGATGTGTTACATTGTCATAAAAATGGCTACAAAAGTACCCAATGATGATTCATGTCCTTTCAGAAGATGTTCAAGTCCTAAACCCATTCACAGTGTATATTTGTAGCCTAGAAATTCCTACTTATCTTTTCCACGCTTTTTTATATCTTCCCGCTTCATTATGTGCATGATTTGGCCTTTAGTGTTAGGATTGCCTCCCTACCTAGGCGACGGTCCTGAGTAATTTTTCTAGAATCCTTCATGTGTTTTTTTGACATGTGAAGCTTCACTTAACTTCACTTTTAGGATCCATTTGTGAACCAAGTGATCTAAAAATAGTTTTGATTACTTGGTTATCCTTTCCTATTCTATTTTTAAATAGATTTAGTTAGTTGGAATTTCCTCTTCTTTCCTTGTGCATTAAGGCACATCCTAGCCCCAATTCCTAAATATTCCATGCTTGTATTCAAGAAAAAGGCCTGAGAGTTTTTTGGTATCTTACATAGTATTTCTGCCACAATCTTGCTAGGAATTACATAGTGAAGATCATATATCTTGTGCAATCTCTCTTCTAATTGCATTACAACCAGACTTCCTTCAAGCTATCATTGCTCAAGTGTCTTCTTCTATTGTTGTTCTTGCATTCCCAATCCCTTGGACTCATATGGACAAAAATAAAGAAAGGAACAAACTAAGGGGACAGATACTGATACAACCAAATTTTCCAAAGCTCTTTCTTATCTAGGTTGGAATTACTTATTTGTTTGCTTCATTTGTCAAATTTTCAATTTTGAATCATTATTTTTAATTACATATCAACTAGAGTAGTAAAATTGTTCATTTCAATTGATTAGTCAATTACAAGTAGATAAAATCATTAGAAAGCTTTCTCTTTGACATTATCAGGGAAGTTATGGGGAACAATAGCTATTGTAGGGTTATGATTTGTTCTTCACCCCTGAGGTAGGGTTTAAAGGTTTTTTTATTAAATTAGGTTATCTATTTTAGATTTAGATTTACATATTCACACAAGTAATTAGATACATTTGGCTAATTATTTGTATTTAGTTTGTTTATTAAATTAGAAGTGTTGCTTAAAAATCATAAAACATCAAAAACATTTACTTTTGTTAGATTAGTTTGCTTTTATTGCTTTGCTCTGATATACTATGAAAACACCAAAAACATAGATTAAATTTCCTTTGATAGTTAGCTTATTTTATCAAAACCATTTCAATTCATTCTGCATGAATATCAACGGCCCAAAATAAGAAAAGACATACAGTTGTGATCCTTTTGTCCCACAACCCAACGGGCCATAATTCTTGACTGAAATTGATACGGGTTTATGCTTACAATTTTGACTCACACCTACTAAGTTTTCTGAGAAAATAGAAAAAATAAACACGCTAAACATCACAACTAATCAAGCCTACGATTATTAGACTTCTCCTAGAAACATGTTTGATTAGGTGCATGCCCATAATAGGACCACAGCCTCCATGAGTTTTTCAGTTATGATCCCCAGGTCCCACAACTCAATGAGCCTACTAACCAATTAGATATCAACATTGGTTTACATGTATCAGTATTTATATAATCACCACTTCCACCTGATATCATCACACAACTTTCATTATTGAACATAACAGTCGATCAGGATAAGACTTTCTAGACTAGACTAGAAAATCATCCATAGTTCCTGTGGTTTCATTATACCTCTCATTCTCACTTCCATGACCTTGTCTAGAAATTTATACAAGGTTCCCATAGGTCACTTTCCACATTTTCAATAACCAATGAATAGAATCTTAGTAGATCTTGATATTGACTGGAGTCTCCAAGAAGCTATTATATCAAATCAATCCATCACACCACTTCAGGTTAAGAGAGAATTATTTGCCTTATATTCACTAATCTTGATATTGTGTGTTGAAGATATAAGGTTACTTCATTATCTTATCCATCATCACCACACATACACATCCATTTCTATTCTACACCAGTTGTCTCTGTACAACCTTGAGAAGTTGGGTGTAAAGAAATTCACGTGTTTATTTTCTTTCGTAAAAAACCCTCTACATGTTTCATAGGTTGATTCTGATAAAAATCCAAAATTTTATTCTGTGGTAGTTTGACCTTCTAGGAACTACCCTTGACTAGAATTGAAAAAGGTCCTAAATTTAAAATAGAAGGAATAATCAAGCCCTTAAATTGGTTTTATTTGACGCCTTTGGTTTTTTTCTATTAAAATTATATCATTTTTGCCTACAAAATACCAAGGGAATATCTCGAGGAAGTAAAGCCCTCTAACATGTTATTTTTAACAGTGTAATGGTGATGGCATGTTCTAAAAATGGAAGGAATGCATCTTAGAGAGCCTGATGTCCATTTTTCACCTTTGACTAAGTAAAAACATCTTGGGTGGTTAGGAAAAGTCTTCCTCTCAAGTAACCCTACTATCCCCTCTCCACGATGCTTCTACCCTTGACACACTTTTAAAATGCTCATGTCCCTTTATCCCCACATCACTTTTAACACACTTATAAGGAGATAAGGGACATAATATTGCACCACCACATGAGAATTCCATCTCTCATCACTTAAAACTTACAACTTGATGCCTAGGTCATGTTTTTCTATTAGTGGTAAATGGTTTTTGAAGGGACCATACCCTAGATTACAAAAATCCCAAAGACCAGATAAGAAAGAGTAACAACATGTTTTTTTTATAGGTGGGGGCCACACCCCAACAAAAAGGCCTAACTACCAAATATAACAAAGAGTAGTAATGTGGTTATGTTATTCATTTACTCTCTTTCTTTTATGGCCCCTTTCTCATGATGGTATACCCATGGCACATTTTTGGGGGGTGGATGTCACTTTTTCCCATGTCCCCTTTCTAAAGGGACATGGGGGACACAAAATTGTGTTCCCCCATCATCCCTCTCCTTTCGTCACTTTAAATTCATTATTTGTGCACTAGGAAATCCTCACAAACTTAAAACCTCATGTTGCCTTCTCATGTTGAGATTACCCATGGTGAATTTTTTAAGATGTTGTTTCCCCATGTCCCCACATCTTAGGTGTAACCATGCTTCTACCCCATCCCAAAAATGGGTAGTCAACCCCAGTTAGCTCCCATGCCCAAAAATTGAATGTGAAAGGAGCAAAACGGAGGGGAAAGCATGTTTGAATAAAAAAAAGTGAGTTTAAATCCAAACTTAGTCATTTTCCTCTTTTTCCCCCTTTTTTCATACCCTTAGTTTTTTATTGTCATACCATTCAAGAAAAATCAAGCATCCACCATGGCCAAAACACTCATTTTCTCGTTTCTTACGAACCCCATCTTTGGTGGCCTTAAAACTATGACTATGGCTTCTCCATGAGAACGAATTTAAGAAGAGTGTTTTCATTCCCTCATTAATTATATAATTCATTTTTTACAGTCTCCTAAAATTTAAACCTTCTAGCCATTGAAAATGTCCCCTTAGATCTACGGAGTTACAACAATCCAAATTGCCTCAAAATTAGATCATGTGATCTACAAAAAAATAGCTTTCTTTTGATAATTTATTTTCCCCATGAAATTGAGTTTGATTAAAGATATGGATTATTGTTATTTTTTATGTTTTACCCTATCTGAAGATGAAAGTATAGACATGCAAGATTAATTTTCATTTTCACAAAGATCCCGACAAGAGAAACCCCTGAAAATTGGAGCAAATCATCCCAATATGAAATAGAATGTTTTGAAACCATTTGCACTTTGATCCAACACACTATGGAAAATATCTATTTTTATTAAGTTCTTATTCAATCCACTTACTGAGAATAGTAATTCTGAATAAATAATGGATTCAAGTCATTCAGTTCATTCCCTGAAGAGGAAAAGAACTCAAAAGTGATAATTCAACAAAATTACCAAAACTAGTCACCCGTGAATGATTAAGCAAATATTGAATTTATAGATTCCTAAATCTGATTTCAATGTATTAGTGAATGAATAAACAATGAGGTAAATAAATTGACCTAAGAAAAATAAGCTAGAATTTATGAAAACCCTAGCTACAAAGAGTAGAAAAGAGAACTTAGTTAATTCGCAAATAATCTTGGATTATGCCAAAGTGACGAACTAATGAACAGAGAGGGTAAATTTTTGCACCAAACCCTATAAAATTATGTGACCATAATATCTTCCTAGACTGGGGCACCTGGCATATGTCAGGGGCACCTGTGGGCATTACAAACCTATTCTCAGCACCTGTGACTACTCAAACCCTCATAAAACCTCTTTCAAAGGGTCGTAAGATGTTTTTTTTCCTTTGATTTTTATCATTAGTATGTCGTATCAAGTTCACTAATGTTGTTGATAACCTGTAATAAGGAATTTGACTGTAAAACCCTCAAATCGCATTAAATCCCAAAAAGAAAATAATACAAATAAGGGGTCATATTATCTTTAGTTGTCAAAGAGTGATCTTACGACTGATCATTGCACTACATTTCAAACCCAATGTAGTTCTATGTGTGTGAAGAGATTGTTCCCTAGGTGGCTCTTGAGAGCGTTACACTTGATAGAGAGAAACAGCTAGATGTAAAATATGTAAATAGATGTGTTCATAAAATAATTAACTTCCCCTCTTATGAAGTGTATACATAATAATGCAGTCCCATTCCCTTGATATGGATGCTAGATAGATGCTTAAATGCTCTTGTAATGGATTTTGAATGCAAACTTAGCTGGTGATACCTAATGCTTAGTGTTTGGTCCTTTATTATGGTAACATAACTTTATATTTATATGAATCCCTTGTTTAAATTTCGTAAATAATCCCAAAAATGCCCACTACAAAAAATATAAGATGCCCAAATGGCTAGAAAATACCCAAAAGATGTGAGAAAATTAAAAAGAGGTCAGTGGCGCCTAGAGGAGACAGGGGCACTTAGCATTGGTGTTCTAACTGGGTGCTAGTGTCCAAGATGAGAAATTCTAAAGTATAAAAGACAGACTAGGAAAGTAGTAATGTAAGATCAAAAGTGGCAATAGAAAGAATGCAAAGATGGCCAAATACATGGGTTAATTTGTACTTTTCTTATTCATGAATCATATGACTAGTAATATGTGATCAGGACTAGATAGATACCCAAAGTGCATGATTTTGTCTACTTGTACCCCCACTTTATGTTTCTAAGTGAATTCTTGATAACATAAAGTAGATAAGATATATGTAGTAAATTTATAGTGAAAAGCATGTCAAGAGATAAGAAAAAAGCGTGGAGTGATAAAAATGTGAAGCGTGGATGATAAAGAATGGGAAGTAAAAAAATTGATGATGATGATAATGACCCTAGGGTGAGAATGTATGTGTAGATGTCATGATATTCCTGTTGTTGTTAATTTTTTATTGATGTGTTGTTATTGTGTGAGGATGATGTGAATTATGTTGTTTATGTGATGTGACTACCATTTTCCACAAGGACGAACCTGTAAAAGAGAAGGGTGATCAAGTAGTCAAATACACATGTATATGATCAAAATGAGTAAAAATTATGTAAGAAGTGTGTGAAATTCCAAAAAGGAACATGTTCACCTAATCCGTGATGAGTGAAAAGTGTAAAAAGGGTCATGTAGATGTTGTAGAAGAACAATTTTTTTGGGCAATCTCATGCCAGTTGCGCTGACGCCGAGTTACTTAGATGATATCATGCCAAGACATGGAATAAGTGGAGGGATAAAATTTTGTTTTCATGCTCCAACCTTTAACTATTTCCTGCAATGTGAACACCACTGCAAATTGTGTGTAAAAATATGATCCATTTCAAATAGTTCTAATCCAACGTAAAAGTATAAAATGTTATGTAGTGCATTCATGCCGAGTGCTAAAGACTGTGTGCCTTTAAAAATCCATTGTGTGAAGTTATAATAAATGTGCTAAAATGAAAAATATTGTGTAACCATCTCTTGGTCATAGGTATATAGGAATATTCAAGGGCACCCATGCATTACTGTCTGGGTCTAGGAACTAGTGTCTATGTTGTGCTAAGGACCCAACTCAGGATTTGGTTCATTGATGTGATAGATGAATGTGTTATACCAATACTGAATTGTGTTAAAATATAGCTATATACTACTATATGGGGTGACTAATTCATCTAAATGATGCCCCCTCATTTTGTGTCTATGCAACATTGTTGAGGAGTATATAACCCAAAGGAGGAATGACCGATGTCATAAAACTTATTCCCTACAGGGGGGAGAGTGTTCTTGGTAGAAACTAGGGCACACACAAAAAAGTGGCTATGAAAAATGTTTAGTGCAAGAAAATACAAACACACATATATAAGATAATAAGTAAGCTAAGCATACAATGTGTAAACTAAGACACAAGAAGACAATGTAGACTACAAAAATTAGGTTGTAAACATGGGACATCACTCATGATGTGCCAAGACAATCAAGGCCAATATGGCCAAAATCAGACATTGTGTACATAAGACAAAGGACAAATCCCACAAAAAATGGAAAATAATGACCGGAAATAGTAAGTAAAGTAGTAAACAACCATGGAAGCAAATATAACTACAAGAAAAATGCTAGATATGAATCACCCGTTAGCATTTTTGAAAGATAAAAAGTATGTCAAAGCATGTATAATCCGATAATGATGTGCTATGAAAAATGAAACAATAGCACATATAGCGTACGAAAGTGGATGCCCCTAGGAGCTGTTTTGGGACTAGTATGAGGTATTGCACTAAGCATCCATGCTACATGTATTGATATATAGAATCTATGATCACAAGTAAAAGGAAAGTGAACACGTATGTGTATATGGAAAATATCATGAGATACAATATATTTGTCTAGCATGTGTAATAAAGTGTACATGTAAGCATAAAATAGAAAGAGTAAATACGACCAATATATGCAGTATGATGTGGATGAGATGGAATGGAATGCAAAGTGATTGTAATATGATCTGCATGCCCCCTAAGTGGATACAAATGAGTATGTATGTAATGAGGTTAATTTATACATGCCCTCTCAATAACCAAGAATGAATTGTAGAACAAGAGTGTGTCATTGTGAAATGGTTATAATGTGTGAACTAGAAATATATGATCATCAAAGCGTAGAGTGTAGATAATGAGTGGAAGTGGTGAGGTTAATTTTAGATTGAAACCCTCAGCAATCAAGTATGAACCATGGAACTAGAGTGCCTCATAGGGTAATGATTGCATCATACATAAGTAGATGCCAAAAAGATATGTCGTGAATCTGTAAAGTAGATGTTGCGTAGAAAGAGATGAATGTGTGAAATGTGAAGTGTGTAGTGTGTAGCATGTAGTGTGTGAGTTTTATGTGTATAGTATGCCCTCAACATTCAAGTGTGAACCAAAGCATAAGAGTGCATCATAAGGGAATGATGATTCAAGATGTGTGTGATGTATGTGCAAGATTATATGTGGAGGGATTCAAGTGTGTGAAATTTATCGATTCTAAAGGGGGGAAGAAATAATTATGATGCCCGAAGTGTGCGTTGATGAGTGTGTTGAATGATGTTTTAAATAGATAGGTAGTTGATATATGACAATGATGAAGGATAATGGATAGTGCATAGTTGATTGAGTAATGTGATATATAGGTGATGAAATTTTTTACTATATGTGTGAATAGAAATATATGGTAATAGATGTATGTATGAGTGATTATGGAAGATCCATGGGAATGTAACTAATTTACGTGTTAGTATAGTGAAGAGTTCTCAACAATCAAGAGTGAAGAATGCAAGGGTGTCATTAGGAAGTGGCATAATAGTGTACGCTAGATAGATATGTCAATGAATCATGTAAAGTGGGGTTCTTACTGTAACAAATCCCTTAACAGTCATGTAAGAATTGTAAGAACACAAGTGCGTCATCAGGAAGTGATGATAGGATTGTATCATGATGTATAAGAAAATGTAGAATGAATAATTATAAAAGAAAGACAAATGATATTACTAAAATTAGGAAATAAGCATGATGCCCCCCATGTGTATGATGATAGATCTAATCAAGTAATATCATCTAATAGGTCGTCATCATCATGATCAAAACCAAATGGTGATACGTCAAATACCTAGTAAGGAATTGTGTCGGGTTGATCAAGCAAAGAGCTATTGAGGCATAAATTGTACATTCTAATGGCATATTCCTCATCAGTGGAAGGTGTTAATGGACATCCATGCGCATGCTAGCGAGTAAGGTTGTGTGAATAGCCAAGAAATGAATCATTGAAAATGAAAGCACAACCGAAGGGCATGGGAAATGAAATGTCGATATGATTTGGATATAATGTGCCCCAAATGTAATCAAGCCAAGACTATCTAAGTGTAAATGGAGAATTTCAAGGTGTGCATTTAATAAATATTGTGACATAAAATATGTGGAGACCATAAGTAGCAGTAATTTAGATGAATCCATGGTAGATATGAGGATCATGGGGCAGAGGGAAAATGTCATCCACTGTAAACCCTATCCAATTCAATATGTCATGCGTGCATATACTATCAGAGCACGTAGGATCAAATGTAATGTGTTCCCAATAAGATTCATTCATGAAAAGTGTACATGTGAAAGAAGGCCATGATAATGGTGGTTGATCATAAGAAGATGAAGTAGGTGGAACAACATCCAATGTTTAGACATGTCCCCTATAAATTACCATAGAATTTGTATAAGCGAGAGGGGGTAATGATGCGGATGAGACAATGTCTAACATGCAAATGGAAGCTTCAAGTGGTGGCAAGTGATCTGGAGAATCCATGGGTTATGGGTCATTAGTATTAACTGATGTTGGAGTAGGGAGTGTAGTAGTTGAATCACAACTACAATATTTAAATGGTTCACGTTCAATATGGATGGTATATTCTACACCCTCATGCAAGAATTTAACACATCAATGTACTATAGAAGGTACTACTTCCACGGCATGAATCCATGGCCCACCAAGTAAATAAATATATTGAACTGGGAAGTCAGTGAAAAATAGAACTATTTGAAGGGTTTTTGGCCTAAAAGTGATAGGTAAAGTGATATGGCATATGTATGGATGAATGGAACCATCATATGTGCAAAGAGAAATGGATGAAGTACTAACATTATCAGCATAGAGGCCAATAGCTTCAATGAAGAATAAAGGGTGCATATTAATCTCAAAGCCATTATTGACAGTAGTTCGTTTGACACCCATAATTTAGATGCGAATCATGATGTATAAAGGTGGATCAATTTCAAAAATAACGTGATCAAGAGGAGGATTAGATGGAAAAGTGATGTGCTGAGAAAATGCATCTACGAATGTGTTATATACTACATCTGGATGAATATCAGAAGGAACACAAGTAGTAGCCAAGAGAGTAATGATTTTAGCTCTTAATTTAGGGTGGATGAGCAAGAAATCATGAATGGAAATATCCATGATGAAAGGATCCCAGAAGAATGATAAAAATATAAGTATGAGGACCCTACGAATGTTTGAGCAATGATTTCACCAAATTATGAACCAAATATTAAATTTATATATGCCTAACACTGATTATAATGTAGCAGTGAATGAATAAACAATGAAGTGCATAATTTCACCCAAGAAAAATATGCTAGAAATTATGAAAACCCTAGTTGCAAAAAGGAGATAAGATAACTTAGCTAATTTGAAAATAATCCTAGATTGTCCCAAAGTGATGAACTAATGAACAAATAGGGGCAACTGTCATACTAAAACCTAGAAAATTGTGTGACTACAAGATCTGCATGGACTAGGGTGCTTGGAATGGGTCAGGGGTGTCTACGGGCACTGCAGACCTATTATGGGCACCTGTGACTACTCATAACCTCATAAAACATCTTTTGGAGGTTACAATATGTTCATTATCCTTCGCTTGATTTTTCTAGTATGTCGCATCAATTTAACTGATGTCATTGATAACCTACAATAAATAATTTACCTGTAAACCCCCCAAAAGTGCATTAAGTCCCAAAAATAAAATAATGCAAATGAGGGGTTAGGATGTCCTCAGCTATCAAATGATTGCTCTTATAACTGAGATCTACACTACATTTCAGACACAATATAGTTCTATGTGTGTGTATGAAGAGATTGTTCCCTGGGTGGCTCTTAAGTGTGTTGCACTTGATAGCAAGCATAGCTAGATGTAAAATATGTAAATAGATGTGTGTATGAGAGAATGAAATTCCCCTCATGTGAATTGTATGCAGAATAATGTAGTCCCTTTCCCTTGATATGGATGCTAGATGGATTCTTGAATGCTCTTGTAATGGCTTTTAAATGAAATTGTAGGTGGTGATAGCTAATGCCTAGTGCTTGGTCCTTTATTATGGTCACATAATGTTGTATTTATATGATTCCCTTTCTTTAATTTCATAATTAACCCTGAAAAGGAAAACTACTAAAAAGATAAAATGTCCAAATGGCTATAAATGACCCAAAAGATGTGACTAAATTACAAATAGGTCAACGGCACCTAGTGTTGGCATCCTGGCTAGGCTCTGGAGTCCAAGATGAGAAATGTTGAAGTAAAAAAAGACATATTGGGTAAGCAGTAGTGTAAGATCAAAAGTGGAAACAAAAAATAAGAAAAGATGGTGAAAGACATGGGTTAATTAGTATTTTTCTTACTCAGGAATAATATGAATAGTAATATATGATTAGGACTAGATAGATACCCAAAATGTGTGATTTTGTGTCTACAGGGAAGAACTTAGTATAAATAGTAAGCGTTTAGAAAATGCTCAGGATTTTAATGGTTGTTTATCCTTCACATACCTCACTAATCCCAATCTTCATGGATGACAGACTCATTCTTTCAAAGGATGGATAGGGGCATTGTGTCTCAAGTATAAGAGGATCCCTCTTGGTCCCAAATTTTGGTCACGGTTGTGCATAATGGTCTCAAGTTGCATAAAGAACTTGGTGTTTTTTATGAATTCTAGTGTTTTAATTGGTGGAAGGCTTGTTTAATAAATGGAAGGCATCCTTTATTACCTTCAGTGGTAAAATTCTCATCACCTCTCTTTTCAATGAGTCCAAATGTGCTACAGAGGTGCATCATTCCAGGGAGTTCTATAAGGAGAAAAATTTCGAAGGACCATTCTTCATTAGAGGAGGATTCTTCGTCAAGAAGTTGATCAAATCCCTTCTTATTCTCTTTGTTTCTCTTTCTTTCTTATCCCTCTTTCTAATTCGTCATTGTATGTAATCATGAAATTTTGTCTTTTTCACTTAACTGACTCTCTAATGTTTCATTATAAAATTCCCTTTTGATTTATAAGAAAGGATACTTATTTCCTAACTTCTAAGGAAGATGAAAGTCACAAGTAGAATAAGAACTTGAAAGATCATGTGGGGGCTCTAGGAAGATTTGTTATGTAAAGCTATAAATTTAGGTGGCCTCCTCACTTTATGAGGATGGTTATTCTTTTTTTCTATCTCTCATTTTCTCTCTAGAGACAAAGTAGTTAATTTGTTCCATTTTCTAGTCTACTGCATTCCTCTCCTTCTCAGAAACACTCCATGAGAATTTTTAATATTTTGAAACATAATATAATGAGACTTTTTACTTCTTATTTCTTGTTCCTTATTTTATGTTAATGGTGTCTTCTCATTGAAATCATGGATGTATTCTAGTTTTAAGAAATAAAGTATTTTGTGTTATTTATTATGCAAAACCCTCCTCATTATTATCTTCACACATCTCTCTCAAGCTAATACCTCCCTTGTAGTATCTACAATCATTTTTCCATAAGTATATGGAATTACCCCTATGTGACCCTTGGTCAAAAGACCAGCCCTAAACAGTTAGATTAGTACACATATATTTCCCTATTTTCAATAAATGTAGCTACTAAATTCAAACAAAGCACCCAAGTCCCACACTGATGATGAAATCCCTTAATTTCCCCATTTGAAAAATTATTTCACCAACTATTTTTAGCACCCACCATGGGGAAGATTTAGCACTTTTGCACCCAATATAAATTCCAAAAAATAAATAAAAAATAAAATATTTCTAAATATAAAATACTAGAAATCTAAAAAGTTCAAAAAAATTGATCAGTGGAAAAATAAATTCAAGAAGATTTTTTTATTAGAAACCCTTCGTGTCCCAATGGTGTTGCATTTCCAAGCTTTCCCAACAAATGAATAAAACAATAAATACCAAATTGAATAAATCAAGAAGAATTATTGACCCTGATTTTGAAGCTTCGCAAAATCAACAAGAACAAGTCATAGATAATATATATTACTTCTCTCAAGATTCATCTCCATCTAATTCATCAAGTGGTACCCATGGAAATCCTATCCAAAATCTTAGTGATTCACCTCCTACTCCTATTGCGACTTATGTTTCTCCCACTCCATTGGACTTTGCATTTATAAAAATAAAATAAGAAGAATAAGAAGAGGAATTTGAGATGACAGATGAGGAATTCCAAGAACCTCTCCCTTGGGGAAAAAACATAGGCACATTGGCCTTAAATAAAAATTCATGAACTTCCTAAAGGTTCAAGGAAAAATATCCCCAATTTTAGAGGTAATGGGAAACAACACTCAGATGAGCATATTGCCGCATTCATAACTACATGTGGTGTGTTGGGATTTTCTCATGAAGAAGTATCTATCCATTTTTTTGTTGAATCACTTTAATATTTTGTTTTTGATTTCTTTTATCATTTACCAAGAGGCTCCATTATAGGTTGGGCTCAAATGAAAGCTAGATTCAAGTTGGAAAAACATGCCCATGCACCACTTGCTCAATGGTAACAATTGAATAAGGACCCTAATTAGTCAATGAGAGACTTTGTTACAAATTTCAATAAATTACTATATAAAATTCCTAAGGTTGCAAGACCAACTTAAGATTCTTCACACATGCACAAATTCCTAAAGAAGGATTCATTATGAGAAGTACTGAACCAGGTAGTCTTGAGGAAGCTTAAAGGTTGACAGTTGAGGTGGAAGATGACTTAATCATGTCAGGGAAAATAAAAAGAGGAATAGGTAAAGACAAAGCATCAATTTCAAATTCTACTCCTCTTGACTAATTTAATAAATTCATAATTAATTAAATCTAGGTATTGTAGAGTCACTTATTGAAATAAATTATAGAATATAGAAATGACACAAGAAAAATAATATGTAAATATGAAACCCTAAGCACAAAGATAGATGAAGAGACTTATCTAATTTAAGATTGATCTAGAACTAATCTGAGTAGGGAGAAGTGATGAACATGATACAAGCAGTTTCGTTATTGATAATTGTAAATTATAGATCTCGTGAACAAGGTTGGACATGGGAACCTAGGTGTTGATGACTAGATTTAGGTTCCCATGGCTATGCACAAACTCTAGATCTGTTTTATTTTGTGTCAATAGGGTGTCGTAATTATTATTTTTTGATTGCCTATTATTCACACTATGATTGTCGGAAGTACTTGTAACCTGTAAAAGAGAATGTTCACCTACACAAGCCCACAAAACCTCATCATACCTAAAAATAAAGATTTAGAATGGGGAGTTAGATTGACCTCGACAGTTACCTCGAGAGTGAATTTAAAACTAATCGTTGCACTACATCTCAGACTCCATGTAGTTCTTGTGAGTGTGTGTAGGAATTGTTTCCTATGATTCCCTTGTGTAAGTTACACTTGATAGTGGGTTGTAGTTAGAATGTAGAAATGTAGTAGATGTGGATGGAATAGAATAGAATTCCCCTTCCTATTCTATGTATGCATAATATGAAGTCATTTTTACCTCGAATGGATGTTAAATGGATGATTTGAAGTGTTATAGGTGCCTTTTGGATGTAAGCTTAGGTGATAATAGTACTGCTTAGTGTTTGGTCCTTGATTTTGAACACATAACTATGTAATTATATGATTCCCTTGTTTGAATTTCATGATTGAAAACTGTATGGATGACCCATAAGTGAAAAAGATAGCCAAAATATAAAAGATACCCAAAAGGAGAAAGTAAGTTATAAAAGGGCCAGGAGTGTCCAGAGGGGACAAGGGAACCTAAGAACTTCTTTCATGGATGGGCGCTGGTGTCTGAATTCATAAAAGATGAATCTATAAAAGTATGACTGGGCTGTAAGATGAGTAAGACCAAAGAGAAACCAAGAAACAAAGCAAAGAGACAAAAAATAGTTGTCAATTACTAGTTTTCTTTCTTAGGAATAATGTAAATGCTAGTATTCTTTTAGGACCTAGAAATGTACCCAAGTGCATGATTTTGTGTCTATAATGACCCTTTGGTACCAAAAATAGCCAATGATCTGACTGTTATAAAGAAACAGTTGGCCAATAGTACTCTCCAAGAGGCACCAAGAAATAACTTCCAGAATAGAGGAAGAATTATAGGCCCACCTTAGAGGCTTGATATAGAATCCCCCCAAAAAAATGTGCCATGTGAAACTCAAGAGGAAGAAGAAATTGTATATCTGAAACAATAAAGTGAGGATAGAAATTTCGTAGAGATTAAAGAATTAAAAGACACCCAAATTGGATTATATGAGTAATCAGTAGGTGAAGAAGATGATGATGATGATGTACCTTTCTTCTCATGTGTAGTGTTCACATGCTCCCAATATTAGAAAGGAATATCCTTCACCACCGCTCAAAAAAATAAGAATACTAAAGATCCTCCAGCAGGGAATCAACAAAATAGAACAATCAATAGAGGATCTCCACTTCCACCTTCCACAGAGTCTACAAAGAAGAATCCATATTTCATGTAAATGAATAGGCTATATGTTGTTCCAAGTAAGTCTCACAATTCTCCTATTAGTTCTATTTTTTTTTCTGTGAAAGTTAGTCCTTGAAAAGCTTCTACTATACCTAAAAAATCAGCCCCTCTTCCTCAAACATTTTCTCCCATTGCTAAGTCAATTCCAACTCCAAAGGTAGTACCTTCTTCACCCCCCAAAGAACCCATTATCTTAGGGGTATATACCTCATCTACATCCACCTCCTTTGACATAATAAAGCATGTAAATAAGTCTATAAGAGTTCTGAATCTGAATTCTTGCAAACTCATCAAGAACAATTTGATAAGCTTGTCCATTATATCAAAGGTAGTAGTTCAAAGCCTAATATTGTGGTTCTTAGTTCCAAAGGACTACTACTAACTCCACCTACTCCTCCATCATAGAATATTCTTACTATGAGTTCATGAAAGACTAATAAGAGTGATCCATTTTATCTCTCCCTTCTCATTAGAGAATAACGACTTAATAACAATATAATAGACTAAGGTGATTATGATAATGTAATGCCCATAAATTTTTCAATTCTCTCAAACTTACCTTGACTTGGGACAATGGTCATTTCTACTCTATGGAATCAAATTAATTCTCACTTTTGGGTAGGATCAATGATGCACAAGTGTCTCTCACTGACTTTCTGAATAAGAAATTATTATTGACTATTTTGGTAGTAGATATTTCAGCATCATTCAAAAAATTTATAAGTAGAAGTTTCTTTCAGGATTTTGGAGGTGAAATTCAAAGGGATTGGTCTCCTGTAATCATTTCGGTTAAGGGACAAATGAATAAATTTCTTATGGTAAGAGAGCTGAAATACACGGTACAAAATTTATAAGATCCAAGAGCTAATATCTTGTACCAAGATAGTGGGAATGGAAATAATTTCATAACATATGAAGATGAGCCTAAAATGTCTATCTTGATAGGACCAAACATTCCTTTCTGGTTGGGTATTGGTAATGATGAAGAGTAGAAAGATATTGACTTTCAAGAGAACAGCTAGGAATTTTAAAATGATGTGGACCACAAGGAAGATAAAGTGATTCTTGATGATTTCCAAACTGAAAAATCAGCCAATGTATTTTTTCATAAAGAAGAGGTGTTCTTATTTCCATTAGAAGAAGAATATTCTCTTAGTAATCGATGTATTGATAAAATAGATTTTGAGCCTCTCATTGAGTATGGAATCTATGAAGAAGAGAGTCCAATTTTTTATGATCCTTTGGAATATTTGAAAGAGGAATATGTGCAAGAAATTTTGAGAGTTTCAGAAGAAATAGAATATCCCCAGCTCATCCTTGAACTCCTAATGCAAGGCATGAAAATGCAAGATAGGTATGAATCCAGTTTTGAATTCTCGTTGATTAAAAAAATTCATGATGAAATAGATCAAGATGAAAAATATAATATCTCTCTCAAGACAATGGTTGATGGATGTGAGCTTAATATTTTCATTTACCCGTATGTTGGGAAATATTGTATTCATGATGCATCGAAGGAAGAAAATGAGTAGTGGGAACTTCATGTAGATGATATCATATATAAGCTCCTTATCTCCATCATGGAGAGTTTTATATAACTCATGAATGTCCCAATAATTTAATTCATGTAATGGAAGTAAAAAATTTGAACCAATCAAGTGGAGTAAATTAGCTAGAATTCAGTGATGGTGTTGATGCCATGTTTATCAAGGATCATCCCATGGAAGCAATGATCATGAAGGACATAATAAGTGAATATCACATGATCATTGATGTGCCTAATGAATAATATGATGAGATAAACATGATTATAAATCATTCTTGTGGTATTCATGATATACATGATGAAAGAGAACCTCAACAAATGAGTGAAATTAGCCATTTGAAACAGATTTTTGGTTTGGCAAGGACAAGAAATTCTTCAATTTGATATTTGAATACATGGATGGTCATTTTCTCCTCTCTAGGAGGAGATATATCACCTTTTATTCATCTGATATACAGAGTTCTATCACATCCCCAATTTTTCCAAAACAACTAAGGGATCATACTTTATTGAACTGGTGAATGGGTTCATTGAGAAACTACATTTGGTGCACATATAACAAATTTAGAAAGATGAAAAGCTCTTCAGCGAAAGCAGGTTATCTCCCACCTTTACAATAGGTGATTTTAGGTTGATTTTTTCCCTTTCATATTGTGTTTGTTTCTTGTTGTTTGTTTTCTTTCCCTTTTCTTGTTAGGTGTGTGTGTTTAATAAAGGAAGTTTCATTATATGTCTCTATTGTGACTCTATATAAGCTTAAAGGATAAGGCACTAGTCCACATAGTGTCTTAATATTTTTTAGTTCTAGTTTTTCCTATCCTCATTGTGTTCAGTATAGAACAAGTCCCCAAGAAAGATCCAACTATTTTCATGTTAAATGTTTAGCATGAAAAATTCAAAAAAATATCATGACAACCTAGCCCACATTTGAAATTCCCTCTCCCAATCAATGTAAACTTGTCCTCCAACCAACTTAGTTACCGTGTTACCCTCATAATGGCCAAAAGGAATGTACTAATGTGTTTTTCAAGTGTTTTTCATGTGTAGGTAGGTGATTCATTCATTTAGAACCATTCAAAAGGAATTTCCCCTGAAGGCTCAAAAAGGGCTATTTTGAGGCTTTTTCATATTGGTAGACAACCCTCGAAAGCTAACTATAAGGTAAAACCCACCTCATATTTTTTAATAGGAGCTAAAATATGTATTGAAGTGATTTAAGAAATTTTAGGAAATATTTGGAACCTCAGGAAAATATTCTCCAAAACCAAGTTAATTTTAATCAGTGACGGGGATTATTTTTTCCTAAAAAGTAGCTTTTTAGGTTTCATATATTTTGGGAATATTCAAAGGTATTGTGAGTTAATGTATAGTAATTATAAAAATAATAGTGTCTAATTCGTTGTTCAAAAGGTTTCAATGGATTCTGAGGAGAATATTTATAGATATTGGCCCGAAAGTGCAGACAAAGACCTTCAATCCTGGTGAAGATTCAATTAAGGATTCTAGGATTTCCCAAGAGAGTTAGAATTTGATTAAAATTACAAAGTGGATAAAATGGTACCCTCTACATGTTCCATAGGTTGATTTGGATAAAAATGCAAATTTTTATTTGGTGGTAGTTTGACCTTCTAAGAACCGTCCTTGACTAGAATTGTAAAAGGGCCTAACTTTCAAATATAAGGTAGAATCAAGTACTAAAAATTGTGTAATTATATTCCTTGGGTTTTTTCCACTCAAAATCATATATCTTGTCCTAGGAAACACCAAGAGAATCTCTCAGGGAAATAAATCACTTCAACATGTTATTTTTACTAGTGCAATGGTGAGGGTAGGTTCTAAAAATGCAAGGAGCATGTATTGGATATCATGATGTCCCTTTTCCCTTTTAAATAATTCAAAAATTACATGGGGGAAACAAAATTGTGCCACCACATGTGTAAACAACAATTTTTGATATCCTTTGTCCCTCACCCCATGTCCACTACCTGTTATCATCATTCCTCACATACTTAACTCTCTTCTCATTCAAATCCCCCTTTCCCTCCTAAATTTTATTTATCCCCCTGATTTTTATTTGTCTACCTTAATCACATACTAACCATATCATTTATGTTTCTTCCCTGAACACCCCTAATCACCCTTAATTATGCCTAAAAATATTCATTAACTCATTTATCCTCCCTAAGCACCCTTTTACTATCCCAAACTTCCCATCTACCCCTATTTAATAATTTTGTATCCCCCAACTACATTTTATACTCCAAAGACAACCCTAACCCACATTAACCACCAAAAACCCTAACTTTACCACATAAGGGATCATTGTCTTGAGTTGATCACATCTCCACTACACAAATAAATGGATTTCCACAGTCATTGGTAACCCATCTGGGTCACCATCGGCCCTATAAATACACCCATACCCCTCCTCTCTTGAGGAGGAAATTTTTGAGGCTTCAGGATTTCTTATGATCTTGGCTTCATTTCTGACTTTTCTTTACAGCTATTATTACCACCTTGGAGCTATTTTAAAGACCTTGTGCATCACCTTTGAATATTTTAAGTCCTCTTATTGCTTGGTATCACACCTTTGGTAGTGCCTCTACCATTTGTATATATTAACTTGCATCTGTAGTTGAATTTTGCAAATGTTGATAAGTGCTTTTTTTCTGAGATGGTGTACTCTTTGGACTAGTTGATCATGTTTGTTGTAGATGATATTTTGTATCTTATAAAACTATATGTAAACATACTTTATCAATTTTAATGGCTTATGAATTATTTCATGTACTCACCATACTGAGCTTGGAAATACTTTCAGTGAATGCAGGTAGTAAGTAGCTAATTCAGTCTTATGGACTAAGCTAGTAAGTTATTTAAGTTACAATACTAAAACTTGTTCTTAGTCTATTACATTGCTAAGGAAGGAATACTCATACATTGGATCAATTTCATTGATCCAAGGCATTCCTTTCAATCGTTATGATGTCTACAAATTCTACCTTCCATTTTGGTCTGCCTTCCTGGTTCAGTAACACTGCAGGAGGTGTTCACATTGAATATTTTTATTTTTCCTACCTAATCCTACCCTAAGGTTATGTCTAACTTTGAAGTAAATTCAATTATATTAAAGGCATTTATCCTAATCTAGGTGGTATACATTGATTAAAAGGACATAATCCCTAAATTATCTAAAGGGATTCATTTAATCCTAAACTAAGCTAAGGTTAATATTATTAAGGGGGGACTAAACCTAATTAGGGATACATCAACCTAACCTAAGGGTTAACTGTGGTTAGCATTAATGGGAAACGTTGAGTGGGATATGGCAGTGACGCCAATCCAAAGGAGTACTAGAAATTAAATTTTTAATTAATGTTTTTAAAACTACCTTTTGGCAGTGACTCGGTCAAAAATGGCATGCATGTTATTTTTATGGCCAAATGAGTTGGTGGAGGTGTCGTTTTAATTGGTAGTTATCTCTATTTTTTAAAAGGAAATGGTAGGTTTATTGGTGTCCACTGATAGTATGGATTTACATTGAATGATCTCGAACCAAGCACAAATACTTCCTTGGAAATAGTGAGATGGTTTAGGGAAAAAAGAAAAGAGTTGGTTTTGATTTGCATTTCGATTTTTCGATCTCTATGGCTCTACATTTTATTTCTCCATTTTTTCAACTGATAGTTCGATTTAGTTGCATTTTAAAATTTTAAAATTTTCCATTACATGGAAAAAAAAAAATGGACGAAATTTAATGAGGAGGCTATAAACATGAAGGAATAGGATATGGAAGGGTTTGGTTTGATTCTGTTGCGAGGCTTTTGTGGAATCTACTATAAAAGTTGTCAGGAAATATTTGAAGTTTTTTTTAGGAGTTCAAGAGTGCTACCAGGCATGATAGGCTCTAACTCATTACACCACTTTTCTTTATTTAACCGTTTAAATGAAAAGAATGCTTAGAGATTATTGGAAATATTATGGGTTTGATTTTTGTGGTTGGTTTTAATAGTTTCTTTGGTTGGGTTGTTTGAGTACAAATTTTCTTTCTTTATTTTTAGGTCCATTAATCTTTCAGCAATATGCTTATGGTTTTTTGGTTACTGGTTATTATTTTTAGTGAATATTTTTGTCGCTTGATAGGCTTGTCATTTTAACCACTCTTTGGATATATGCATCAATGTATGTTTTTTATTAGTGTTGTTGAAAATTGTTTTGAGAAACAACATAGACCAGCGAATGGTTTTGCACAAAATACGTTGTATATATTTGCTTCTATTGTAATTATAATGTATGCTTGTTTATTTCTAGAGTCTTGTTAGAAGATAATGAACATGGAATTTATTCTTTTAGAAAGAAAGAGACTTGGGTGTTTTTTTGTTTGTTAAATGAAAAAAATATATAAAGATGGGTCATGGGTATTTTTGGAAATGTTTACAGGTTCCTATACCATTCTTCTTTACCATTATTTCTGTGAATTCAAGTCTGAAATTTAAAAATTTCTGATTCATTTGTAAACCCTTGTTGGTTGTGTATAGTTGTTACTTTGAATCCTCTAATGTGAGGTGGTATTGGTTTATTGGGTTTGAGTTTCTAGTCTCCTTTTTATGACTGAGATTCATTGTTTCTTGGTTAGAGTTAACCCTGGTTAAGGATGGCATAAATCTTGCTTATTCCTTTTGAAAAAGGACTTAGATCTTTGTATTCTGAGTTGATTATTTTATGTTCATTTATTCTCACCATTTTTCTTGTGGTTGATTTATTTGGTTTCAGGTTACATTCTAATATGGGTCTACATATTCATGTGAATTTTTGTTGAGCCCTATTTTTTGTTATCTACGAGTCGGTATTGATTTGGTTGGATAGTTTTGAATCCTTGAACTTATCAGTTGAATTTGTATTCTTCTGTGTAGCTTAAAGACTACATTGATTATTTTTTTTTACTCTGACATAGGTCATCAATTATTGGCTTAGCGTCTTTAATAAATTTCTAACTCTATGTCATGGCTTGGCTGGGATAATAAGGTCATTTTGATCAATAAATTTTTTGAGAACAATTTTGAGGTTACTCTCTATTTATTTTACATTGATTGGTTGTTCTCATTTGGCCTTGTTTGTGCCCATATTGGTTGACATTCATGGCAGATGTATTTTTCTTATTTGTTCCCTCATTCTCTACTTTCAGTTGGCATTGCTTTCATTTGAGTGACTTGAATTACTCAGTAGTCTCTATGAGGAGAACTTTTTTAATATGTAGGAAATGGGAAGTATTCGACTGTTGTTATGTGAAACACTGTAAAGTGAATTTGGTATAAAGACAGCTTTGTAACTTGTAGTTTTCCAATGTGATCAGAAGGGTTTCTTCAATTATATTAGTTAATTTGGATGTTAAGTAGAGAGTGGCTTGTTGATCAAATTTTCTTATTTATTATTATTAAAGAGTACAAAGTAATCTATTAGTGGAAGAAATATTGTTAGATATTTAGACTCCCTTGATACTTTGTTTTGACTTCTAGGGTCAAAGGTCTTGAATGGAATGATTATTAAACCTTTGTTAGTTTTTAGAAAAGTTTCATAAAAGGTACATATGGTTTATTTTCCTAAATTGACATTATGTAATTTTTGGCATGCAGTAAGAAGTTGTTAATGATCTAAACTTAGAATAATTTCTTTAATAACTGAAGTTTATTTCATGAAATTAGTAAGATAGAAGCATGTTTTTATAATAGTTTAGTAATTATCGTGCTCATTTATCATGAACTGGAGCATGCTAAAAAAAATTAGATGGATTTTCTTAGAAGTGAAAGGATACTTGGAAGTATTTAAGTTTTGAAATGATTTTGTAGTTGAACTATGAAGGCCAAAGGCCTCGGTATTTTGTAATTGTTGAGAAAAGTTGTTTTTAATTTTCTAAAAAACTTATGAATATTTATTAAGTGTGGAAGAAAGTGTAATCCACTTTTGTTATAAATATTTTTTGTATGATTGAAATGTTATAAAAAAAAATTATCTATTCTACATTATTGTTGTAGATTGGGTTGATATTCCTATGCTTTAAACATACTTGACTTATTAGTTAGCTAAGTGTATGATAGTTGCTTGGAGAAGGAATTATACGTAAAAGCCTAATAATTAATGAGATAACATTTAATTGTTAGGGGTTATTATTATAATATGTGCAACCTTGTTTGGAAATGGAAATTAGTATAATATCAGGATGTATGGATTGATGTGGAAAATTTATATAGTTTATACTCCTTATGTTCTTATGGACTTATGTTTAAGATAATAATCCTTAACTAGGAAAAGAGAAAACTTACTTGTCTTAAATGAAAAATACATAGTTTATAACCCTTATGTATGTTGTTAAATTATTCCAACAATGATGAATTGTTTTATGTCCTAGTATAAGGAGAACTAAAACATGGCAATTGGAAGGATAATAGGGATATGTAAAATATATTGAATGATAATGGAATCATTAAATTTATTTTATCAGCTATAAAAACCTGATTATAACATGTTTTATGGACTTAATCAAAAGATAATATATGATGTCCTTACTTACTAAAATCAGATTGAATTTTAAAACTAAAGTAATTAATGATTAATGAATAATGGAATCATGAATATGAATGCAGAATTGACCTGCATACCTTCAATAAATGCAAAAGGTGCATTAAAATCTTTACTTAAAGGATTAATTATACAAACTTAAGTGACCCCTAGGTACGATGTTTAACATAAAGATAACTAGTTAACAAGTTGAAAGTTAATTAAATGAATGCCTCATTAAGTGTGATAGTTACATTAAAGGTACTTAGTGGGTTGTTACAGTATATTTGCTACTGCACAGTACCCACTTAATGATGAAATTCATTAGGTGGATACTGTGAAGCAGACACTATGCCTCAATATCCCACTTAGGTCCTCTAACTCAACTGTCATAGGTGGAATTTCAGTTCACTATTTTACTCTAAATTGAGTTAGGCACATAGCTGAGTGAAGTAGTCAACTTATGTTGACCTAGGGTGAATAAACACACCCGAATCGACGTAAGTCAATTTGAGTATGTCTACTTACCCTTAGTCACCATAAGTGGATGACCACACTAGTCTATGTTATTTATATCAATTTAGGGTGAAACATTAATCCGGATTGGTTGACATTAGTTAAGGAAGCCTAAACCAGATACTCAAACAAGCTCCTTAGATAGTAACACTTGATTGACCCTTAAAGGGTGAAGGAACCAAATTATACTATGTATACACATAAATTAAATGAAACATGAGAGATCATCTTATCACTGAGTCATGAAATGAGAGATCGGTTTTATACCGAGTCATTACAACTGCATATGGTTTTTTGTTATGAGATGGATTAGCAATGAATGTTGTTCTAATTGTATAAATTAGAATGATAAACATTATGATTAAAAAAATTCCCATGTTTTCTAAGGTATTAATTCTTTATGTTACACCTTTTCTTAATTGGAGTCCCCATTTCCATCCCATCACCATTATGCATCATCCTTGCATGTTTATCAACCATCTTGGAGCTCTTCCCTTGCATCAGTCATCGTCAATATTTCTCTCCATTTCATCTTTCCAACCATTTTAATTCATCAAACCCTAGATCCCTTCCTGGTCACTTTCCACTCATCCCATTCATCGTCGACCCAATCCACATCTGTCTTATTACCTACTACCCATCTTGCCATCTATTTGTCTTCTGATCACTCCATATACCATATATTTAAATATTGTTATTTTGTGTGCATGTTACCTTAGGTTTCATCTCCATCACACCCAATCATCGTCAATCCACCGAAGTCATCATCGAACCTATCACAATCTCTCTTATTTTTAGTTTTTTGCTTCATTTTTCACCTATATTGTTGCTAACTGAGTGCCCAAACCCATATGTTTCTCTGAACCACCTATTTAGAAGTCCAGATCTGACTTTTCAGCCCCATTCGTCGTTGATTTAGCTTGGTCACCATCGACCAGATAAGTATTTATCATCTTCATCATTAGATCCAAAAAAATTCTTTCATCCTTTCTATTCTAATTGGATCTAAACCCTTTTGTAGTATCTTAACATCCTTATTAGTCCTAGATATTCTAGTCATTGTCTATTGTGCCTAGCAGTTTTGGGTCGTCATTGACTCGATTAGGTTTGATTCAATTTTCATCATTTTCTATTATCATATTTTCTTTTTATCTTGTTTAGCACGTCTTCACTTTTCTATTTGAATTTAAGATTTTGATGCATCACATTAATTATCTATCATATTTTTATTTATCTTTTATCAAAAAATTTCTTGACATCCATCCTAGGAAGTATTCACTTATCAGGATTGACATTGTCAGGTAACACACCCTCTTATCTACTAATTATTTTCTTTGTTAAATTTCTATTTGTTGTGTTGGTTTTCAAGCTTGTTGTAAAGAGGATATTTTTCTCCCATATCCATCATAACCTCATCTATAGGCATCCTTAAACACTCTCATTATTGGATTTTCCTATTTTATTTATTACTATTTCACTAATCTGAAATAGGAGTGAGAAAATTAGATCAACATTCTGGAACACTCGGTGGGACCCACCCTTCTTTCATGAGTTCTTTAATTTTCTTTCATTTCCATTTCCATTTTCTATTTATTTATTACTAACCTTGCATGAGGGATCTATCATTTCTTGTGTGTGTGGTGGATCTCTCGTTTGGATCAACAAAGCGCTTGCTAAAATTTAAAAAAATGAAAATAGCGTTATCTAGGTGGTATTTTCTCTTTTTGCATCTCTTTCCCTTATTTGTTTGTTTTAATTCATCAAATTTCACATTTAGATTTGAAACTTAAAAAGAAACCCTTCATAAGTGTTTAACAACATAGTCTAAGTAAGACATTAATTCTTTGTGTTCACTTCTTCCACACACATCCAAAATGCACACATCAATTTACACATCTTAAACATCTTATTCTAGGTGGAAATATTGGGATTTCATCACCTAATAGGAAATCCGTCGCAGTGTTATGATAATGTTATAAAAAAAATTGACTACAAGTATATTGGTTAAACGCATGACACCCTTATCATTGTAGTGCGTGAAGTGCAGGGGTAGGCCCCAATATCAGGCCTCATACCGGTAGTCATCAAAAATTTGATCATCACGTACCTTTGGGTATATTGAGCATGTCACCCAAAAAAACCTAAAACCATCCATAGTTTTGCCATTTCCTAGGTTCCCTTTGAGCCCATTTTCATTTCTTTTTCACATTCTTCTAATAAGAAAGATAACTAAAACTTTTTTGCGTTACTTGTTTGAAATATTAAAAATCATCATAGTTTCTAGTCTTATCATTTCATACCCATTGTTACATGTTCGTAAGTAAGAAAAATGGAACAAATCACATCATCCAATAAAATTTTTGTTTTCAACACTTTGATTAACTAAAATTAACTAAATATATAGTTAATATAATCTAGGAGGACATATAATGCAATAGATAAATGTACTAAAATAATATGTAAATTAAATAACTAAAGTAAAATAATGAAATCAAACCCTTATATGCAAGAAGGAAGTAAGGAAGGAACTCAGTCGATAATCGGTGATTATCAAAAAATGTCAGAGGTCTGACTAGAAATTCTGGGAACATGAATGAACATGCATAAGTCCTAAAAATATTGGATCTGGAGGATCTGAGTGGATTGGGGCACATGGGACTGGAATGGGGCACCCACAAGTGCTTTCGTATGAATTATGGGTTCCCTAGTCTGCAAAAAATCTCTAAAAGTGGTTTTTACTAGGTCACAAGATACTTTGTAACCTTCTCCAGCTTTCACACTAATTTTTCTGAACTACACCAAACCCTCCAAATATTCAGATGAATAAATGACCTGCAAGAGAACAAAGAGAAGTATCAAAACCTTAAAAAAATAATATGTAGAATGAATGGGTCAGATTGACCTCGACTACCACAATATTGGGCTTACGAAATTAAGCGTTACACTAAATTTTGGACCCAAATGTAGTTTTAATGTGTGTGTGCATGTCGTGCCCTAGGTGCTCTTGTGCCAATCACACTTTGTGAAATAGTGAGCAATAGCTAGATGTACAAAATGTAATAGTATGTGTGCATGGAATAGAATAGAATCCCTCCCCCTATGAAGTGTGATGTAGATGTCCTAGCTTGTGCCTTGATGATGGAGCTATGTGGATGCCAATGCAATAGATGGATGCAACTCTAGATAGAGTGATAGTAGTGTATGATGTTAGGTCCCTCATTATGGTCTCATAACTTTATATTTATAGGGTTATATTGTTCTAATTTCGTAATTAACCCTGAAAAGGCCGACCACATAAAAGATAAGAATGAAAAAAGGCTAGAAAAGACCCAAAAAATGGTAGGAAAGTGGAAAATAGACCAGGGTGCCCATGGGTGCCCCGTTTAGGGTTAAAAAGATGTGGAATCTTCAGAAATGAATGGGTAAGTAGGTGTTATAGGTCACAAATTATGAACTAAAATAAATAAGATGGCCAAAAAGGATATGGGTTGATTAATAATTTCTTTCCTTGAGAACCTTCTAAATAGTAGTATGAGACCGGGATAAATAAATGTCTAAAGTGCATGATTTTGTGACTACATTTTCCCCCCCTTTATGTTGGTGAGCATAAATATCGGTAGCATAAAGTAGATAAATATTTGTACCTGTGATGCTAACTGTAGAGTGATGAAAAAGGCATGTTTAAGGACTAGACAAAAGCATAAAATGACAAAAACATAGAGGAGCATGAAAATTATAGATAAAAAATGCACAAAGAAAAAGTGATGAGAGTGAACCTAGGGAGAAATGTGTGTGTGTAGCTTCCGCAGTGTGTAGTGTACCTACATGGTTAGTAAAGCATGTGTTGTCATGGAATGTTGTCATTATTGTTGTTGTCGCCTCCATTTAAGTGATTGTTTCTCATACAATCGGACCTGCAAGGAGAAAATGATCAAGTAGTAAAATATGTATGTATGTAATTCTAAAAAACGTATATGTGAAAAGATGCATGTATATGTAAAGTACACAAAATGTAAATGTAAATGTCAAATGGAAATGTAAGTGTAAATGGAACATGTGCACCTGATCCATGTTAAGAAAGAGTGTAGAAGGATATCCTATACTGCGAGTTTTTTGGGCAATCTCATGCCACCCTGGTTGAAAAAGTGTAGGGAGGAAATTCTTTGTGTCCTCTAATCTCTAACCACTTCTGCTAAAATGTGTGTGAAGAGATATTGTGTACTGTCCTTGTTTTTTGGGTGATCCGATGCCACTGGCAGAAGAAGTATTAGGGAGGAAATGCTGGTGTGTCCTCCAACCTCTAAATTCTTCCCAAAAATTTCAAGGACACCATGTCCTGTAAAATACCATTGTGTATGGGGTTCGTAGACTGGTTTAAACCCACTATGTTGCCAAAGGTAGAAAGTAACTGAACTGAACCGGTGTAAATATGTTGTGTTAGTAGAAATCCCTAAATGATGCCCCCCCTCTTTGGGGGTGCATGTGATGTCGTTGATAGGAGACATGCGGCCCTAAAAGAGGGCCAACTGCATGTATGTTGTAACACTAAAGATATCTTGTTAAAAACCAAGGCACACATAAAAAATAATGTTATCCAAAGACAAGTGTAATATGCATGTCTATAGACACAATGTGTAATCTATGAAAATAGTGTAAAATCTACCAAAAAATGTAATGTAAACACATCAGAAGATAAGTAAACCACACAAAGCGGGTTATAAACATGGGACATCACTCACGATGTCACAAGACATGAAAGGCCATCATGTTCGCAAACAACAGACAATTGTGCAAACCATACAAAGGGTAAGGCTCGCAAACAATAAAAACAAGAGCAAACAAAAGCAGACAATGTAACAAAACAAGTAATCATGGAACCCATATAATCCTGCATAAAACAATGTTGCACATGAAGAACACCCATTAGCATGTTAGAGAAATAAATAATCTATAAAAATCATGTATGATCAAGTAATGTAATATTGTAAGTACAAAAATGAAACAATAGCACCAAGATGAGATGAATGTGGATGCCCCCATGCGACCAGTATAGTAAGGGTAGAAGGTGAGCATTTATGTCATGTGTAAGATTCTTGTATCTGTAATCACACTAAATAAAGGCATGAACGCGCATGTGTGGATGGTATAAATAATGACATATAAGAAATCAATCTAACATGTGTAATAAAGTGAACATGTAAAACACTAGCAAGCAAGAATAAATGCCCCCAAGATATGCAGTATGTCATGGATTGATGGAATGGAATGCAAGATGGAATGATAGGAGCCATGTGCCCCCCAAGTGGATTAGAAGTGTATGCAATGAGGTTCATTTTTTCACCCCCTCAACAGTCAAGAATGAACCGTAAACAAGAGTACCTCATCGAGAAATGGTTGAGTAGTGTATATCATGTCTATCACCGTATGATGAATGTGTATGTATAATGTTAATGATATGAGACATATAGAGGAAATGTGTGTGGAACTTATAGCCTAAGCGTATACCACTACGAGATGAAGTATGGAGTGATGATTTAGCCCTAAGCATATATCACTATGAGATGAGTGGATGAGTGATGATTTAGCACTAAGCTTATTTAACTACAAGATAAATGATAAGGGGTGGTGATGTAACCTAAGGTGTATACCACTACAAGATGATAGAATAGGTGATGATTTAGCCTAAAGCATATGTCACTAATGAATAGAGATGTTTAACCATGATGAAAGGTAGGTGAATAGCCTAAACGGGTCACTAAATAAGTGTAAGGTCCATTTGATTTGTAAACCCTTAGCATTCGAGTATGGACCGATGAACTAAAGTGCGTCATCCGGTGGTGAGTGCAGCGTGTAGAAGACAATGTAGTATAGGTGGAATAGAATGAAGCGACCATCGGGTGATGGTAGGTTTGTAAATGAGTAGAGTGTGTACAATGCAATGTAAATGTGTAACATGTGTATGTATAATATGTAATGTACATGTGTGATAATGTATAGATGTATGGATGAGGTAATAAAAGGTAAAGCTAGGCTCATATGTAATGTAGCCTAGCATAGTATGTAGAATATGTGGAAATGTGATGTATACGATGTGCAATGTATGAGTGACTATACGAAATAGTGTAATATTGTATGTAATGTATATAATGACTAGAAATATGTACGTAGGATGACCTGCATGCAATATGAAAATTATTAGAAGAATGTAGAATGTAGAAAGTAAGTGTAAAATGTAATATATGTGATGTATGATGCACAAGATGTGTTATGAAATGTAATGTATAATGCCTATAGTGTAGTGTGTGGGGTTCAGTGTAATGGTAATCCCTCAACAGTTAAGTGTGAACCAAATCACAAGAGTGTGTCATCAGGTAATGACGCTAAAGTATAAGATGAATATGCTAAATGTGAGAAAAATGAGGGTGTGAGAGTATGAAAAATGTGATTATGCTAAGATGACAGTATGCCTAGAATGCGGGGTACTGTGATGTAGAACTATGCTAGAATAAAAAAGGGAGGGAGAATTAGGTGGTATGCCCCCCAATTGTGTGCGTAATTAGCTCATGTAAAGTCATCTAGAAGGTCGTCATCTTCCGGGTCATAATGAAATGGGTAATCATTAGTAACTTGGTAAGAAATGGTGTCTGGTTGGTCATGTAAGGAGCTATTGAGGTGTAAGTGATACATACCCATAGCATATTCCTTATCAATGAAGGGAGGAAGTGAGCAACCATGTGCATACCAACGAGTAAGGTTTTGTGTATAGCCTAGGAAAGAACTATTGCAGATGAAAATGAATCCAAAAGGCATAGGGAAAGATATATCTATATGGTCAGGGTCGAGAGTACCTCCAATATAATCAAGCCATGATTGGCCTAATGTGAGTGGTGAATATCTAGGAGTGCAGGAAAGAAAAATCGTGAGATAAAATATATGAAGACTATAAGCAGAAGGGATGATGATATACCCATAATAAAGATGAGAAGCATATGGCATAGGATGGAGATATTCGATGGTAAGCCCTAAGCGATTTAAACCCTCATGTGTACATATATTTTCATCACATATGGGATCAAATGGAATGTGTTCCCGATATGAATTATTCATGAAAATGGTGTAAGTGAATGGGGGGCATGCCAAGATGTTTGATGTAAGTGAAGGTGAATGTGATAGAGTGATGTCCATAGAGTGGAAAGTTCCCTGATAAGGAATCATATCAGTAGTAGTAGTAGGTGACATAGGAGAAACAACATCTATCAAAAAAATGGTATTTTCAAGTGGTGGCAAGTGAGGGAATTCATCTAATGGTTGGGGATCAATTGGTAGCGTTAGTACGTGGAATGGGGAGACTAGTGTTAGGAGCGTAATCACAATATTGAAATGGGTCATGGTCACAAGGGATAGTATGTTCAACACCATCATGAAGGAATTTAACACGATGTACAATAGATGCAACGTCTTACATGGCATGAATCCATGGCCTATCGAGCAGAAAGTTGTAAGAGAATGGGAAGTCAATAACAAAGAAGATAGTGTGTATAGATTTGGGGCCAACTGTAATAGGCAATGTAATATGACCTAGACATGGACAAACAAAACCATCATAAGCATGCAATGAAATGCTAGATGGGCTAACATCACGAGCGGAGAGGCCAAGGTGTTGAAGGAATGACATGGGACACAAATTGAGCTCATATCCGTTATCAATTAAGGTGTGTTTTACACCGACATTATGGATATGACAAATGATATGCAGTGGCGGATCATTGTCAAAAGTGAAAAGATCAGCCGAAGGGATAGATGGGAAAGCAATGTGCTGAGAGAAGGTATCCACAAAGGTATTATAGACTATATCAGGATGGGTATTGTTAGGAATTGGAGTAGTAAGTAAATGATTAATGATTTTAGCTCACAATTTAGGATGAAGAAGCAAAAGTTCATGAATGGAGATAGCCATGATAAAGAAATGTAAAGGAAAATGAGGATCCTAGGAGTATGTAGGTAGAGTTGAGTTCACCACAATGATTAACTGAAATTAACTAAAAGTCTAGTGCAAAAACTAGTTAATCTAATCTAGGAGGACATATAACACATTAACTAGGTAAATGCAACTAAAAATATATAAATGAAATAATTGAATTAAACTAATGAAATCAAACCCTAATGTGCAAGAAGGAGAAAGGAAGGAATGCATCTGATAATAGATGACTATTGTCGCAGTGTCTGTAGTGGTGCACAAAAATGTAGAATTCCTAAAAGGACTATTGGAGTCTGAATGAAAGATCTAGATGACTGTGGCTGGACTCGGGGACCTGGACTGGGGGCCCATGGGCACTTTGGTCTGAAATATGGGTGCCTTGGTTTGTAGAAAAGATCCAAAACTATTCTTTATAGGGTCACAAGATAATATATAACCTTTTCTAGCTGTGCACTAATTTTTCTGAACTATGCCAAATGCTCCAAATATTCCAAGGAGAAGAAATAACCTGCAAGAGACCAAAAGATAAGTATCAAAACCCTAAAAAAAAGATGCAGAATGAATGGGTCCGATTGACCTTAGCTGCCACAATAGTGGGCTTACTAAACTGAGCGTTGCACTACATTTTAGACCCGGATGTAGTTCTGGTGTGTGCATGCATATCGTGCCCTAGGTGCTCTTGTGTTAGTCACACTTTGTGAAATAACGAGCAATAACTAAATGTAGAAAATGTAATAGTATGTGTGCATGGAATAGAATATAGCCCCCCCTATGAAGTGTGATGCAGATGTCCTATATTATGCTTTGATGATGGAGCTGTGTGGATGCCAATGCAATAGATGGATGCAACTCTAGATGGAGTGATAGTAGTGTATGATGTTAGGTCCCTCATTATGGTCTATAAACTTTATATTTATAGGGTTCTCTTGGTCTAATTTCATAATTAACCCCAAAAAGGTTGACCATATAAAAGATAAGAATGAAAAATGGTTAGAAAAGACCCAAAAAAGGGCGAGAAAGTGGAAAATAGACTAAGGTGCTCCTAGGTGGGACTTGGGCACCCATGGGCGCCCCAGTTATAAATATGGGTGCCCCAGTTAGGGTTCAGAAAACATAGGAACTTCAGAAATGACTGGGTAAGTAGGTGCCATAGGTCACAAATTATGAAATAAAATAAATAAGATGACCAAAAAGGATGGGGGTTAATTAATACTTTCTTTCCTTGATTATGTTGATGAATATTGTAGAAAAATGTGTTGCAAAGGCCTAGATAAAAGCATTGAATGATAAAATTATCGAGGAGCGTGGAAACTATAGGTGCAAAATGCAAAAAGAAAAACTGATAAGAGTGAATGTAGGGTGAAACACATGTGTGTACCTGACTCATAGAGTAGTGTACCTTCATAAAAGTGTGATGTGTTTGTGTGTTATAGTGTGCTACCACATAGTGTTGTTGTATTTGTTATTGCACCCATATGACTACTTATTTCTCATACGACCGCACCTACAAGGAGAAAATTAGTAAGTATTCAAATATGTATGTATGTAAGTGTAAAAATGTAATGTAGAAAACATATGTGTATGTAAATGTCGAGTACACAAATAAAATTGGAAAATGTAAATATAAATCTAAATGGAATATATGCACCTAATCCATTTCGAGAAAGAGTGTATAACGATATAATGTACTATGAGTTTTTGGGTGATCTCCCACCACACTGGATAAAGAACTGTAGATAGGAAATGATTTGTGTCCTCTAAGATCTTACCACTTCCGCTGAAATGTGTGTTAAGATATATCTGTATTTTCTTGGTTGTTCGGGCAATCTGACACTATTAATAGAAGTAGTATTGCATGTAATTTTGATGTACCCTCCAACTGTTAACTGTTACCCCTCGAATGCTAAGGACACCATGTCATGTAAAATTCACTATGTATGGGGTTTGTAGACTAGTCTAAACCCACATGTTGTATGTAACCCACAATATGAAGGGCAGAAAGTACACTCAACTGAACTGGTATATGTTAGTAAAAAATCTGAAATGATGATCCCCTTCTTTGGAGGTGTATGCAACACCGCTAATAGGAGACATGCGGAACCAAAGGAGGGTCAACTGCATGAATGTTGAAAATATCTTAGTTGAAACCAAGGCATGCAAAAAGAAGAAGGCTAGCCAAACACAATTATAAAAAGACATGCATGTAGAAAACAATGTATAAGCTACACAAACAGTATGAAAGCTACCAAGAAAAGTAATGTAATCATGCAAGAAGACAATTATTTTTCATAAAGAGAGTTGTAAATATGGGACATCACTCACCATTTTGTAAGACATGCAAGGCCATCATGACCGAAAACAACATAAAAGTGTGCACACCAAGCATTTGGCAAGGCTGAAAAACACTAACAAACAATAACAGACAAAGGAAGACAATGTAACAAGCAAGTATGGAAACCATTATCCCTACACAAAAATTTTTGCACATGAAGCACATGTTAGCATGCTATAAATATAGCTAGTATGTAAAAATCATGTTAAATTATGTAATGTAAAGTGCAAAGTCTAAAATGAAACAATAACACATGTAAGAGACATATGTGTATGCCCCTAACAACCAGTATAGGAAGGGTAGAATATGAACATCCATGTTGTGTGTAAAATACCTATATCTATGATCACAACTAGAAAGATATGTGAATGCACATGTGTGTATGATATAGATAAATGACATATAATTAATAAAACTATCATGTGTAATAAAGTCACCTATGAACAAGAAAAAGTAAGAAAGAATATAAGAAACCATAATATATAGTATGTTGTGGATAGATGGAATGGAATGCAAAATGGACTGATGGGAGCTGTGTGCCTCCTAAGTGAATGGAAGTGTATGTCATGACATTTATTTTATGTTGCCCCTAAGTAGTCTAGAATGAACTGTAAATGACAGTGTGTCATCAGGAAATGGTTGAGTAGGGTGTATCATGTGTACCACACTCTGACGAAACGTGTATATGTGTAGTGGGGATGATATGCAACATGTAGAGTGATAGCGTGGACCTTATATCCTGAGCGTATACATCGATGAAATGAAATGTGGAGTGATGATTTAGTTAGAACATAATGATTAAGTGGTTTGGCCAACTCTTAACGTATATGGGTCCACTAATATACACATTAATATTTATTAATATGAAATATTGATATTTCTATTATTAAATATGTTAACCTAGGTATATAATTTAGGTTAAATATTTAATATAATGAAATGATTATATTTCTAATATTAAATATTATACACCTATGTGTATGTGTCAACCATTTTAGGTCGAAAATGTGGGTCGGGAGACATACTCGATCACCTTATATAAAAAGGACTTTAGATCCTCATTTGATATATTTGGGAAATATATCAAAGGTGAGAAAATCAAGTGATTTATTTTTACCCTTGGTAAATAAGGTTTCAAAGTGGGAGGTGATCTTACTGGATGTAAAATAAGTTTTTTGAAGTAAAAGGTTATTTTCAAATTGGTTTTTACCCTACTGGGGGTTTTCCACTATAAATACTGTCACATGTGTTATTTATTTCCTATAAGTATTTCTTTATTTACTTATGTTGTCATGTAATGTACATTTAAATATTGATTGTAACATTATATAATATGTAAGTTGATTAAATCCGTATTTATTAGAATCCTTAAATTCTAACATGGTATCAATGCGAGGTAAATTAAATAAATTAACATCAAATATTTTGTATTTTATTTGTTTAATTTGTATGGGATTTTTGAACCAACCCAAAAGGGTATTTAAAAGTATCTGGTACCATTTTTGGGAGGAGATGTAATAGTATATGATTCTTACTTTCATTTACATTTTGTAAATTATATGGAATTAATGTTTGGTTTGAGATTGATGTGTGCACATGTGAAAGGGGATTCAAATATTTACCTATGTCAAAATCACATTCAGAAAAAGAAATTATTTATTACTATATGAAATAATTTTCATGTTTTCTATAATTTCAAAAGTTTGCAGGTTAAATATTTCAGAAGGTAAATTCATACCCATATTCTTTGGTCCCCTCTAAAAGTATTTGATTTGAAAAACTATAGTTTATAGTTAATCTATAACTATATCTTATATAATTTGAAAACTATGTAATTATTTTTAAATTAAAATATATATAATATAGAATAAATTTTATATAATAATTTATATAATCATCATATTAAAATTTATAGAGTTTTGAAAAATATATATATATTAAAAGCCTTAAACCATGTTAAAATTACATGGGATTGAGGGAAGAGTCAACAAACCATATACTAAGCCTATGTTTAAATCATATTTAAACTTAACTTATAAATCTAGGTATATATAGTTTAAAAAAAGAAACAAACCTAAGTTTGAATCATATTTTATATATATGGCTAGTTAAAACCAATTAAAATATAAATTTTATTAGATTTGGTTTATATATGCTTAAAACAAAATCTAAGTGCTTACTTTTTTTTAGTATGGGGGCTGTGTTTATTGCTTGGCCATGAAGGGATTACTTGTTAAATATGAATTTAATCAACTTACATATTATATAATTTTATAATAAATATTTAAATAAACATTACATGATAACATAAGTAAATAAAGATATACTAATAGGCAATAAATAACATAGGTGATACAATATTTCAAAGTGGAAAACCCCAATAGGGTAAAAACCACTTTGAATATAACCTTTTACTTCATAGAACCTTTTTTACATCTAGTAAGATCACCTCCTCCTTTAAAAACCATATTTACTAAGGGTAAAACTAAATCACTTGATTTGTACACCTTTGATATATTTCCTAAATATATCAAATGAGGACCTAAAGTTCTTTTTATATAAGGTGATTGAGTATGTCTCCTGAACCACCTTTTGAACCTAAAATGGTTGACACATACACATAGGTTTATAATATTTAATATTAGAAATATAATCATTTCATGACATTAAATATTTAACCTAAAGTATTTACCTAGGTTAACATATTTAATAATAGAAATAGAAATATTTTATATTATTAAATATTAACCTATATATTATTGATGAACCCATATATATTAAGGGTTAACCAAATCACTTAATCATTATGTTCCAAGACTCCCCCTTATGTTAAATGGGATAACATAACATATGCCAATAGATTACCTTCCCGCGATACACTATATGATTTACAATTCTTAAACCATAAGGGTTTCATGCTAGCATATTGGTTTGAAGGAATTATAACACCATCATACTTAATTTACCTTTTGGTACAAAAAGATTTGTAATCCCAAAGATCATCCCATGATCAGTGGCTAAGTATGATTTATTATTTTTACATGTTCTCACAAGTTCTCATAAAAGGTTATTGAATGCAAGAATATAAGAGCATTTTAAAACCGAGGACCTCCTTCAAAATATGCTCCTACTGGATGTTTACCAGTAAAATCAATAGCACTAAAGATTTTACTGAGTACTACCTTTAAGATCATTCTATAGTTCTTTATACAAAAGAAGCTGAGGAGGTATACATGCCCGAAGGTCTTTTTATTGAAACCAAGTTCCATTAGGAGGTGACATTGTCATGCACACTCCCCCTTAATGGAAAATCTGACAATCCAAGATTTTTCACGAAAGTGACAAAACTTTAGAGCACTTAGGAAATTTTTGAAGATGTTTGCAACCTGCTCTTTAGTCAACAAGAATTTGAGATTTATCTCATCACTTAGCACCTTCTCATGGGTGAATCATATATGTATCTCAATGTGCTTCGTCCTTTGAACTGGATTCTTAATCAAGAGTAATATAAATCTAACCACCAAATAAAAGAGGAATACTTCCTTTATCTTTCATGTGTATATCTACCCAATAGTTGTTGCAAGCCACATGCCTTCTTTACTTCTACCATTGTACTTCTCTACCTCAGTAGAAGAAATAGAGACTGTTGATTGCATTTGTTGTTCCAAGTAATTGTTCCTATACCAGAAAAATTTAACACGTATTCAGTATATTTTATAACACAACATTAGTATGGTTAGAATCACAAAATCTATATAAGATACCATTTTCATTCTTAGTACAATGAAAGCCATAATTGATTGTTCCTTTAATATGTCTATTTTTTTTGCAAGATTCCTATGATCTCAAAAAAAGGTTCCTACATAAACCTTGAAGTAATTCCTGATGTATAGGAACTATCTGATCTAGTTATAGTTAGATAAATCAAACTACCAACTAACTGTCTATATAAAGTAGGAAAAAAATTTCACATGCAGGTTTAGGATCAATTTTCAATCCAACTTCCATAGGAGTAGAAATTGGTTTACAATCAATCATGTTAAACTTTTTCAATACATTGGTTGCATACTTTGCTTGAGAAACAACAATAGAATGCTTATCTTGAAATACAGTCATGCCAAGAAAATGATGTAAGACACCTAAATCAGTCATTTCAAAGTAATATTTCAATTCTTCTTTAATTCTACAAATTAAAGTAGGATTATCACCAGTCATAAGAAAATCGTCAACATATATACAAACAATGATCATATGTGATCCTTCTTGCTGAATGAATAGATAATTTTTAGAAGAACAATTAAAAAATCCTAACTATTTAAAGAAAGAATTAATTTTTGCATACCAAGCTCTAGGATCTTACTTTAAACCATACAAGAATTTTTTAAATTTACAAACATAGTTTTCTTTACCAATTTCTTCAAACCCTTTAGGTTGAGTTATGTAAAGTTCTTCTTTTAAATGACCATTCCAAAAAGTATTTTTCACATCCATTTGGTGTATTTTCCACCTAAATTGAGTGGCAATTGCAAATAAGGTCCTAACAGTAATCATTTTAGCTACAAGGAAAATGTCTCTCAACATAATCAATACCAAGTTTTTGAGGGAAACCTCTAGCAAAAAGTCTAGCTTTATATTTTCCAATACTACCATCAACATTATATTTTAATTTGTATAACCACCTAGACTCTATAATACTTTTTTTCTTGAGGTGGAACCAACTCCCAAATTTGATTCTGAATTAGGGCATTGTATTCATCCTGCATTGTATTGATCCACTTCTCATCATTCACATTGTAAAGAATCATAGAAAGAACCTCTTGCATTTGTTACAAGAATGCATGCATATTATCTACAGTTTCTTGATGACCGGTGGGAGCAACCTTAAATCTAGAAACAATCGTCCAAAGTTTCTCACCATAATTTTTTTTATCCAAATGTTGTAGTTAGTTTCATTCAAGATTTAGGTTTTGTCAAGACAGAAATAGATGGATGTCATTGTTTTCCTAAACTTGTAAAACACACCCCATTATAATATACAATGTACCATAGAGTTAGATACATATTTATCAGAAAAAAAACAAAACTTTTAATAGAATCATATCTAAATTTTATAGATCTAAAGAAACTATTTGATCATAACTAATTCTGTCATTATAATACATACTAATTAACCTCTCATGATCAATATAATAACCCACAATATAAAGAGCTCTGCATTATACCCCTTATTTATATAAAAAATATTTCTGACCATATAGAATAGAAGAATAAATTGTTAATAATGCATAACAACTTCTAATTTCTAAAAAACATTAATGTAGGGAAAGATCCATTCAACTTAAATTTGATGTCTAAATGACCATCATAATAGCTTTTTTTGGTCTATCGTGATGGTCGTTTGACCTTCAATTTTAACACAGTGAAAGTTTTTTGGAACCTACAAGCTTGAATTTTATGTCTAAATGAGTGTCATATTGTCTTATGTTTGGTCGGTCATGACGGTCATTTGACCATCAACTTTAATGAATTAAAAACTTGTGTATTTCCAGAATGTGAAATTCTAGATTTTCTTCTTCTGTATAATATTAGGGAGGTTATATTTTAATATATTATAATAACCTATTATAATTTATAATGTAAAATTATATACACTTTTTAAAAAAAAGAGGTAAATAGTTTATATAATGTAAATAAAAAACAACATATAGTTCATAAAAATTATAAACTATAGCATTCTTTTTTATATAAAAAAACACATAACCCTTATTAAAGGGGTTTAAAGGACATACTAGGTTATAAGAATTTTAGAAGGTGCAAATAGATTTATGAGAGTACAGATTAACTTGCATATTTTACAGAGGGGACAAGAAATTTCACCTGGCCAATGAAATAAATTGAAATCCCTATTTTCATGGTCCTTGTCTAATCCCTTCATTTACTCTTAATTTTACCCTGCACACATTTTAAACTATGGAAAGATTGAAAAATATTTCATATAATTCCTGCAAGCTAAAAAACTTTATAACTTTTATGTGGCTATAACAACCAATATTTTAATAAATATTTACCACACTTCACGTGGACCACCAATAAACTAGTTTTTTTTAATTCTCCATTTATACCTAGGAATTCCACATTTATACATGTGATATTATCTCATTTTATTCTCCACTCCCATGCTTATATAAAAGAAAACCTTCAAATAGGTATATTTATATAGTTTTTATAAACTATAAGATATAAATGAATGGGGTTTTCCCCTTACATGGATAATATAAACAGTTAGGGACACATGTTAGGTTTAGGTTTGAATTCTTATTTTTTTAAACTATAAAATTATAGTTATTTTGTTATACAATTTTATTTTTTTATAAATTATAAAATATTATTATAGTTTTAAGACTATAGTATTTACATGATTTTATTAAAGAAATATAAAGGACCCTATTTAAAAGGAGCCTAACAACTATAGATGACTCCTTGATAAAAATATGTAAAAAAAATTCAAACTAGGATATTAGAGAAACTACATTATTTTGTCTCATTCCATGAGTCTTTAACCCCGAGCAAATAGGAAAATTTTAATTTTCCTGTTCTCGAGGAAAATTGTCTTCATATGAGAGACCTTGTGATTTGAATTTTTACATGTTTACCCTGGAATTTAACCTGGGTCTACACATACGTTACAAACTATACAAGAGTTAATAAAATATTTCTTAAACATTTTAACCTTTACATATTATATTCATGCATAGGTAAAAAAATTATTCCAGAGCCCCTTTCACTAAGGGTTTCGAGGATGGGGGTCCACCACAATTTTCCTGCAAATACCAATTCTTCACAAAACACACACTATTTTAGTTTGCACAAAAAATGGAAAGAAGAGGGCCCGATCAATTTAAATACCCTTTCGATTTGGTTGAAAAAACCTGTAAAAATAAAATATATTAAATAAAATAACTTAGACCTAACCTATTTAGTTTAAATCATGTTCTGATACCATGTTAGAAATTAGAGGATTATAATTATTACAAATTTAATCAACCAATGCATTTAAATATTAACATAAACAATAAAACATTAAATTGTAAACATTATGTAATGGAATAAATAAAATTATATAACATATTAATTAATTAATACATGTCAAAAGTAAGAACACATTGACACAGTGTTTATATTGGAAAACCCCAAATAGGGTAAAAACCACTATAAAATAACTTTATATTTTCCAAGAACCAAACTTACATTCAGTAGCTATCACCTCCTCCTTTCAACCCTAATCACAAGGTTAAAATAATATTCACCTTTGATATTTTATTCAAACATATCAAATGAGGACCTAAAGTCCTTTTTATATTAGGTGATCAGGTATGTCTCCCGACCCACCTTTTCAACCTTATCGGTTGACACATATACCTAGGTTTATAATATTTAATATTAGAAATATAATCATTTCATGAAATTAAATATTTAACTGAAAGTATATACCTAGGTTAACATATTTAATAATAGAAATATAAATATTTCATATTATTAAATATTAACCTATATATATTAGTGATGGACCCATATACATTAAGGGTTAGCCAGACCACTTAATCATTATGTTCCAACACTATCTTCATAAGTCCTTACCCCTGGACACATCCACCCTTCTCAACGTATCCACTATCGAAATCAATATAGGGACTCCACCAGAGCCTCGCATCCTCAAAGTCAATCAATCCCTTGATCCTAAAGAGATGGAATCTTTCACGAATTTCCTTTTTAAGCATAGTCAATCCTTTGCATGGTCTTACACTGACATGTTTGGTCTCGATCCTTCTATCATTTTCCACAACATCACCACATTTCCTAATGCTAATATTGTTAAGCAAAAAAATTGTTGTATACATCCTTGTGTCGCCCTCCTTGTTATAGAGGTGTTGAAATAACTTATTTCTTCTAACTTCATCCAACCCATCAACTATCTGCAATGGGTTTACAACATCATACCCATTTCTAAATATTCTAGAAAGATTTGTATATGTACCAAATTTTGAAATATGAATATCACTTTCCCTAGGGATGAATTTCCCCTTCCTAACATTAATCAGTTAGTTGACTTGACAGTCAGCCATGAAATTCTTTCTCTATGGATGGTTTCTCTGGTTATAATAAAATCCTCATCACACCATAATACCAACATAAAACTTCTTTCATCACTCCTTGGGGTACCTTCTATTACCATGCCATACCCTTCAGATTAAAAAATGTGGGGGCCACCTATCAACACACCATGACCTTATCCATAAAATTTTAGAGGTACATGTCGATGACCTCTTGGGTAAATCCAAGCACCAACAAGATCATATTTCCATCCTTGAAATCCTCTTCACACATCTTATTCAATTCTTCCTCTGTCCCAATCCTGTCAGGTGTGTGTTTGGAGTTTTAACTGACAAACTCCTTGGCTTCATCATTTATATTAAGCGTATTGAGGTTGATCCCACTAAAATAAAATCCATCCTCGAGATTCCTCACCCTTATAATCTAAATAAACTCCGTAGTCTTTAACACCAACTTCAATTAGTACACTGCTTCATCTCATAACTATCTAATAATTTTCAACATTTTCATCATCTTCTTTGCAAATACATTGAATTCGATTAGGATGATGATTTCCAAACTTCCTTTGATGATCTCAAGCAGTACCTTTTATCCCTACTTGTGCTCAGACCTCCATGCAATGGGGGTCCTTTTTATATTTATATATCTACCACCGATCATGTTCTGGGTGCCATGATGGTGCATCACGATGAGCAGGGTGGGGAGAAATCCATCTATAATATAAGTCACACCCTTCATGATTATGAGACTCACTACACTAAAGTAGAAAATATTTGTTATGCTCTCTTCTTCAAAACCTCCAAACTTTGTCACTATCTTATTAATCACAATACCTATGTCATCACCAGATTCCATCCTCTCAAAATCATGCACCCTAATCCTTACCATAATGATCATATTACTTGATCGCTCATGCTCATGACCAATTTTTACCTAGATTTCATCTCTCATAAATCTATCAAGGGCCAGGATATTGCCGATTAATTAGTTGAGGCCCCTCTTCCTAAAAATCATATTCTTTGCGATCAATTCCCTGATAAGTCTATCTACACCATCAATCATGAATTTTATCCCCTCCAAATGACAATTTTCTTTGATGGATCTAAGTGATGATGAGTGGGAGGAATCAGTTTCATTATCATTGCTCCTTGGGATACTTGTATCCCCATAACACATAAACTCAATTTCAAATATACTGAAAATAAGTTTGAGTATGAAGCCCTCATCTTGGGTCTCAAAACCAATGTCATGTTTGGCATATAAATTCTTGATATCTATGGTGACTCTTAGATTATCATTAATCAAGTAAAAGAAACCTATCAATGAAAAAATGAAGTCCTTCAAAAATACAAGGTCATCGTTTACTTTCTTCTTGAGTCCTTCGACTTCTACATCATCTAAATTGTCCCTTTTTCATCTAATCATTTTACAGACACTATGGCTTCCCTTGCATCTCTCATCCCATAAGAAAATGAATAATCTAAAGTCTTCATCATTTTTCATCATCTCGATCAACCATCCCATGTCCATGAGCTTCCTCATGTCAATCATGTTGATACTTACTAATCTCATATCTGGTACTCCCATATCTTTGACTGCCTATCTATATCCAAAATTCCCTCCATCCTATCCAAAAATGGTAAGAGATACTTACTTCAATGTGCTAACCACTATGTTATCCTTGGCAGTATCCTTTACAAATTTGGGTTTTATGGCATTCTATTACAATGCTCTAAATCTCACGAATCTACCCATGATATCTAAGACGTCCACAATGACATCTGTGGTGGTAACTTTAGTGGTTTCGCCATTACCAAGCACATTCTTCACATGGGTTATTATTGGCCCACTATCAATCAATATTTTTTTTATTATGTCAAAAAGTGTGTTAAATGTCAACAACATTATAATCTAGTCCACATCCCTTGTCAAGCCTTACAGCTGGCACAAGACCTTTGGCCTTTCTCACAATGGGCCCTCGACCTCATTGGCCTCATCAGTTTACATTCTTCCCAACATCATCATTCCATCATCACTGTAACTGAATACTTCAAAAAATGGTGGAAGCAATCCCACTTGCATCCACCAAAGCCAACAAAATTTTTGACTTCCTCTATTAGCACATCATCTGCCATTTCGGTGTCCCTCATAAAATCATCACGGACAACAGAAAGTTTTTCAAAAATAAAGATCTTGAGAATCCTTACAACTCTTTCAACATCAAGCTTGGCTTTTCTTCTCCTTATTATTCTTAAGCTAAAGGTCAAGCTGAAGCTGCTAACAAAACCCTTTGCAATATTCTTGCAAAAACTGTCAATAAGGAAATTCAAAATTGTCATCTTCACATCCCCTTCGCTCTATGGGATTATCAGACTAGCATCCACACCACTATGGGTAGTACTCCCTTCTCACTCATCTATAAATTTGAAGACATTATTCCTCTAGAAGTTCAAATCCCATATTTATGCATATCTCTTCATGACTTCTTCTCTGAAAAGGACTATCATCAAGAGTGTCTAGCACAACTAGAACTTCTAGATAAACATTTTTTAATCGTTCTTCAACACCATCATGTTATCAAGAACATATCAAACATGTTTACAACAAGTACCTAAAAGAATGTGACTTTAACATTGGTGACCTAGTCCTTATAGAAAATCATAACGCCACTACTCTAGGAAGGATCCAACATGGAAAGTTTGATCCCAACTAGATTGGACCATACATTATCATGCATAAATATGGGTCTGGAGCCTATCATTTAGTGTCTCTTGATGGTAAACCATAATTTGAACCTCTCAATGCCTTGTCCTTACAACCTTTATATTGTCAACACATTTACCAACATGACCTTAGTCACTTTAACAATCCCATTTTCATCATTATCCTTCTCCATATTCCATCGTAATGATTTGGAAACATGTGATCTATTGTCACTTTCCTATCTATGACCTTAAATATGGGCACTACGGCTCTACCCATAGCATTTTCCTCATGGACAAGTTCTTCCTTCTTGGTGAGAACCCCACAATCATTACATTCATCACCTTCTTACCTACCTACTAGAACCATACAAAGGATCCATAGGTGTTTCTTTTGCATCTTGCTTTCCCCTCCCTAAATGGTCTACTTGGCTATCCTTAAAAAAATATCATGGATGCTAATATCAAAAAGATATCTTATCTAGACTACTCCCTCGAAGGACATTTGTTCATATGAGTAAATAAAATATAGAGTGTTCCCTTGAAGGACAGTTATCATGTTGTATATACTAAATCACGTACTTTGGGTATTTATCTAGTCTTGATCACATGCTACTATTTATATGATTCATAAGCAAGAAAAGTACTAATTGACCACTATATTTGGCCTATTTGCTTCATTTTTACTTTCCTTAGTCTCTTTGCTTCCTTTTTAATTTCCTTCTTGGTCTTACACACCTTCTTGGCTATTCAATATTTTCACACTTCGTCATTTCTAACTCTAGACACCAACATCAACCAAGACGCTAGTGCCCAGGAACCCCCGTATCCTATGGGCACGCTCGACCTCTTTGTACTTTGCTCACATTTTTTGGGTCTCTTTTATCCATTTGGGCATCTTGATTTTTACTAGTCGACCTTTTAGTGTTTAATTATGAAATTTGAGAAAGGGAATCATATAAATATAAAGCCATGTGGCAACAATAAAGGACAAAGCACTTGTTAGGAAATTAGGGATAAAATATGCGGAATAATCCCTCACAGAATCGTGACAGTAGAAACTAATATGCAGAAAATATTACAGATCTCAAATAAAAGTGCAGAATAAAATAACACAACAAAAAGAAATGGTATTTAACATGGTTCACCCAATTTGGGCTATGTCCACTAAGAATCACTTGCTCATATTTTATTACAAGCCACCACTCTCTCAATACAATACCCAGATCTGTTTGGAGCTATGATCAACAAACTTATAGAATTCACACCCAAATTCAGACACATCTACAATGTTACATTATACCTACCATATGCATAAAACCACATAAGTAGACAACTGCTTAAGCATTTTTACAAACCCATGGGTATCAAAACCATGAGCAAAAACCATTCCATGAACCTATGGATCAAAAATCCCACCCATATGAGAAAAATCACATTTCTCAGTATATCGGGCACGTTTTGTTTCGAGGCCGAAAAAAAATTTGGGGGTTACGCCCCCGAACCCCTACTACCGAGGGCTTCCACCCCCAGAGCCCCACTCAGAGCCCAGCCCCGACCCCAAACCCCAGCGAGACAACTATGGAAAGTGTATAGTATTCTTAGTGTATAGTCTTCAACACTTTCACACATGAAAATAGGCTCCACCACCTAACAACACTAAACATCTACTATCATCACCTAAGGTTACATCCAAATGCATTACAAGAGCATCAAATCATCCATCTAACATTTATTCAAGGGACAAGGGAATGTATTCTTCTTCATACACTTCATAGGAGGGGAAGTTCATTTTTCCATGCACACATCTATCTACATTTTATACATCTATCTATTGCTCTCTATTTAAGTGCATCTGACACAAGAGCTGCCTAGGGCACAATTCTACACACAGAGAGAGAACTATATGGAGTCTGAAATGTAGTGCAGTGCCTGGATTGTAATTTCACTCAGTCGAGTGACCGATGGGGTCAGTCTGACTCCCCATTTACATATTTTTATTTTTAGGATTTGATTTTTTTTAGGGTTTTACAACTGCTCTTTCTTATTTCAGGTTTCAGGTGAGCTCAGAAATCATATAGTGACATACTAGTGACAAAGAATAAAGTTCAGCAACATTGAAGTGACATTGTAAAAATCACTTTTTGAAGTTTTGAGTAGTCATAGGCACATAGAGGAGGTCTATAGCACCCCACGCACCCCAAAACCTATCCAGATGCCCTAGTCCTAACATTTTTGGTACTATTACCTTTTTATGGGTTCATTTGCAACACTTTGAGTTCTTGTTCTAGCAGTTTTCCATCTTGGCATATCTTTGGGATCATTGTGAATAAGCTAAGTCTTTTTATCTCTTTATTTACAACTAGGGTTTCAAATTTAAATTGCTTATTTTCTTCGATCAAATTTATACTTAATTGTTTATATCATTACGTTGGTACATATTTACATTTAGCATATATTTATTTCAATATTTTATTAATCACATGCATATCTCATCCTATAATCTAAAAAGTCAAAATTAAAAATCTGAAAGAAAAAGTCTTAATGTAGACCACTCCCTTGTAGGATGGCTACTATATTATATCATGGTAGTAAAAGGCTTACCACATTGACCAACCTTCCAAATCACAAAAACAAAAGTAAAAATTCCAAAGTAAGCATCCTAAGAAATTTTCCCGCATTGATTAACTTTCTCGTCTATAGAAATTTTTTTACATTGATTAGTTTGCACTATAATTCTCAGAGATGAGGCATAGACCTGGGACTACCACCTAAGGAGAACCTATTTTCCCAATATAAGATTCATCTTAAACCCCTTGGTTATGTCTACAGTGGTTCTATAAGTACATCTTCCTTCTTTCCCTTAGGGTATTGAATGTTACTAACTATCATTAGTTATGTGTTAACACCTATTATTGGCTACAAGTGCATTGCTTTATCTCATTCCCTTTCACATTTACTCCAATCTAGTTCAAAAGCATCTTTCTCTTAAACTCCGCTCTCTATGATGAAGTGTATTGTCTCACGCTTGGGTTACCCTATCAAGGTCGTGCCATTTCTCACCGCACCATCATAACTTTCACATTTATATCCAATTCATCATATTACATCTAATCCAATTCCCATCATATCCCACCTATGTCTACCACATAATGTAATCTACATTATCATGTATTCCTAGTTATCTACATTCATAACTCATCATCTCATCTAACATTCAAAATCATATACATTCATCCATTACATAACTCTCATATAACATGCACATGTTTCATCTAAACCTGTCACACCTCTTGTAATCCCATTTTTTATTGTTTTCCCATTTACACTTGCTGGGAAATGCTGAAAAAGGTGGGAAATTCAGAAAATATACAAATAAGGGCAAGAGGGGGGTCCTGGTGCAAAAGGGATGAAGAGGGATTGAAAAGGGGAGCTAGCTCAGCAAGCTGAGCTAGGAGCTGGCTCTGTGGGGAGCTTTGTAGAGTGAGGATGTTGAGCATTGTGCCAAGTTAAGTTAGTGAGTTGAGCACGCTGGGGAGAGAAAGAAGGAAGCTAGAGGTGTGGTTTCCGCGTAGAGGAATCTTTTCAGAATGATCAATCTAGAGATATGTTGAGCTAAACCGCTAACCACGTCACATGGAGATAAGTTATGTTGTGGCGAGGGTTTCCAAGCTAGTAGGTCAAAACACCAAGGAATGCATCGATGGAGTGAAGATCCCAAGGAGGACATGTTGAGAGTTATGCTTGGGATTTGGCTCATGTTTCAGGTAAGTTGGTGAGCCTAACATAGAGCTGAAAGGTGTGTCAAGGAACCTTCCCAACGTGTAATGGTTGAATCAGTGACCAAGGCATAGAAACAGTGGGGAGGGATCGTAACACATGGGAAGAAATTAGATCAGTTTCTATGAGCCTAATCATGAGACAGCCAAACCGAACTAGGGAAGGGGAGCTCACGGTGAACATAGAACCAATAAGGTAGGCGTGATGTCGATTCCAACTAAGGAACTGAGATGCATATGTAGGGGTCCATTCTGGAACAAGGAGAAGGCAACGTTCAGGGAAAGGTAAGATGAATCCATAAGAATGTAATACGGGCAAGGAAAAAAATGTGATTCAAAGATAAAGCTAAACCTAACGTTGAATACAAAACCCACAAGTCAATGAAAACGAGAAAAAACACCCCAAACACGATGTAAAACCCATGTAGGAAGATCAAATCAAGTCAAACAAGGTGCAATGTTATGCAGAAGGAGCTGGGGGGAGCCAGATCGGTTCCTATCTTGGCAAGTTGGGGCCAAGTTGGGCTCAAAGGAAGTTGTTTACACCTCCTCCAAGAAACAAACCAACACTCACAAAATTTATCTGAAAACTACAAAACTACAAAACACTCCAAAAATACGCATGTAAAAGATGAAGCCCCAAAAACACTAGAAAACCCAAACACACAAACACGAACAAACCCAAACAGAGGTATGAATCCTGAATTAGTGCAAGTAACACACAACCAGAATAACCATTATGAGAATGATGTGATAAATGTTTATCACGGTAGAAATTTGGAAAACATGAAAAACACGAAGAGTTATATGGATCCACATGGCGTTCTCTCTGATACCATAAAATAGGGTGTGAAAACCAAGAGAAAGAGGATCACAAGGGATGATGCTAATATCCATAGAAGTACAAACGAAATCATGATGTGATATAAAGAGGATCAAACATCAACTAAATTTTCATGTAAAGATTGAAAAAATGGGGGCATAACCTTATTAATGTAAAAACAACTCTCACACTATCTCATAAATTAGAAGGGGTGTACATATAGAGGGTATTGAGTAACCCCCAAGGCTACAATTATGATAACTCAAGTGGAGAGTGGAAGTTACATTACCATAATAGGAAAGTAACTCCCAATGACACATATGATGCATTGACGCATTGACAGGTAAGAGAATATCATAATGACCCTTGAATGACATGTAGACCTATGATCTCACCTAAGTGAGATGATTCACCTGATGATTTGGAAAATGAATCACACCAACATGAACATGGTAGAAAATTCCACTGATGAACAACCTTCGTAAAATGCAAGTTCTTTGCATGTAAGGAATCAAGTGCATTATTCATTATTTCCATCTTGGATGTTTTAGGTTTAAGTTCTATGGTTTACCAAAATATAAGTTCATTTTTTTGTAGTTGATCAAAAAAAAAATGTAAATTTTAGGTTCCCATCATATATTTTTGATGTAATGTGTATGTTTATAATTATGATTATGTTTATTTTTTTATTAGTGGTAAAAAGAGGGTTAATGGGACCCTACCCCGTACATCGAGAAATCTCCATGAGAGCAGATAAAGCCAATTAAAATAACATCAAAAACCATAGTAATAAGGGAGCTTAGGAGCCCATATTGTTATACTAATAGCAACAAAAAACCAAAGTGAAACTAATAACATCAAAGGAAACAACAACCATAGACAAAGATAGTGAAAATACAGATCACCCCACACCAAAGTCATTTGTAGGATTTTTCAAGCTCCTCCAGTACCTTAGCCCATTATTTTGCAAGAGCATCAATATTAACAACCAAAGAGCTCATGTCTAAACCATCCGGGGTCACCTTCCATTTCCTTCCTTGACTATCCACAACAAAATAATAATTGGCAAGCTGCCCCAAAGTTTGAAGGTGTAGTAAGGTTGAATTAACATTCATGATGCTCCATTTTATATAGATATAGAGGATATATTTTACCTGATCCATATCCCTGGTTAGGGCCCCAAAGTTGGCCTTTAGGATTTCAATCTCGCCACCCTACCCATTATTAACTCTTCCTGCACCTTCTCCTTCATCTTGTGTCAATCATTAAAAAGAAACTGGACCAAGCTCTTAGTGAGCCGCATGTCCCCCTTGAGCTCATCGATATCAGCCACTATCCTAGCCAAGTGATTATCCCCTTTGATCGAGCCGACATGACCCATCGCCTCATAGTGTTTTTCCAATTGAGTGTTTATAGGAGTCAGGGCACCATGTTTGCTAGACTCACCCTTAGTGTTTGGCTCAGTGCTTGGGGTCTACTTAGATTTAAGATCCTTTAGGTTTTGGGCCATGACCACCTCCACCCCATCCTCTTTCATGTCACCATCCAGAGAATCTTCATCATCGCTTGAATCCTCCTCCTCCGAATTAGACCTTGAACCATCCTCATAAGCTTCTAAAGCCAGCTTGAGAGAACCATTTTTGTCAATGTCCAGGGCCACCCTTTTGACAAGGACAAGGATAAAGCCCTGGTGGAGAGGGACAAAGATCCTACGAGATTTAAACTACAAAATAGAGGAACACAAAGAATGATACAAGAAATATGGAAAACTAAAATTCTGCCCCCGTCTAAAATGGTTTAGCATTGGGAGGTGGTAAGCGTAGATACATTTGTGGCAGCCTTCCAAGGTTAAGTGTAACGCTCATGACAATTATTATATTCCTCCTTTGCATTTCAAGTATTGACATGTGATTTTCTTGATAAGATGTGTTCTTTTGACTACTAAAGATCATGCTTGATATGGTTAAATCATTTATGCTATTTGATTGAAGGGCTAGTATGTTGTTGCTTGCAATAATCTATTTCACTTCTTTTGACTAAATTTGTAATCTAGTTTGAATGGTTGCAAACTTATACTTTTCAATTAGACTCGTCCTTGGATCACTTCCATTGATCTAAGGAATGTTTTAAATATTCTTATCAAAACTGAATGAAAAACTGACATTCATTGATTGAAATACTTAACGGACTGAACTTGTGGTTATTGCAAATTCTTTATCATCTTGGAAATAGTGCTTGAATTTTATTTTGTGTTGTGCTCGGCACTTCTTGGTCGAACCTTTCAGGGCACTTATGGTGTTAAGGGAAATAGAAACCCTACTTCTGGATTCTTGAGAAAAAGATATTATTATGTACCTTTTTACCTATATGGTTTACCCTAATAGATACGAGACTCAGGTAATTTACCTAACTATTACTACACCACTTTACATGGGATGAAATTCTAACCTAAGGTGTTAACTTGAAAGGAAATAACCTAGGGGATGCTAATTTATTTCTAAACCTATTGTTTTAAGTTAAATCTACATCCTATCCTAAGGTGGCAAATTATTGTTGGGGGTTATATCCTAAGGTTATATATTTAAACTAACCTAAGATCTAACCTAAGAAAATTATATCTATCCAAAACTAATGGGATATGAAAGGGGACCTATGGGCCATTAGAAAGTGGGAACTAAGCAGCAATTCCTAAGATTTTTATTGGGATTTGATTTGGTTTGGTTTTGAATGCATGAAAGTACTACCATTGTGGCAGGGGTTAGTGAAAGTTTAGAGGAACCTATGTGGAGGCATCTCTAAGTTTGGAAATGCATTATGAAGTGAAATTAGGTCTCGCTAACTATGAATGGCGGTGCTAAGGAGAGATAAGTGGGAAAATTGGATTTAATGGCATTAATGTGCCTCGGGTTTGGCGAGAAAATTTTCTTGGAAGGCATGCTGCGGATTTGTTGGGGTTTTTTTTGCTTTGCATGCTTCATGATTTTTACTCCACATGGAGCTATCTGGTTCTTCAAACTAGTATTTTAATCTCCACTTTGTAGATATTTTTGAACTATTATAGCTATTTTAGGTTAGAGGAATGTAAAAGTGGGATTGTTGAAAAATATTATGGTTGTTTGATCTTACATGGAGAAGAAGAGGTTTTGGAAACTCGGCTGGAAGTATTCTTCGAATCGGCAGAGGCACTATCAGGCATGATAGGCTCTACCCATTAATATTTCTTGTTTTCTTCTAAATGATTTATTAAAACAATTCTGCTCACTGGAAATTTAATATTTGCATGATGTATGTGGTTATTCAATTTCATGTATTCTTGGAAATTATGTGGGTTTTGGAATGCAAATCCTTTGTTGTTATTGATAGTTTTTGGAAACTTTCTCTGTTCTAGTTGTTAGAGGTTTGCATGTGATTGTTTTAGAACTCTGTAACCTGTACAAGAAGCTCTTTTGAACTCTATAACTTGAACTAGTAGTTTTGTTATTATATTTGAAGCTTGTAACTTGTATTCGAAGCTTTGTTTTCTTGCATTCAAAAATAAGGTAGAAAGAGCTGGCTTATTGCTTATTGGGTTTTGAATTCGTTGTTGGGTTCTGAATTCGTTGTTGGGTTCTAAATTCATTGTTGGGTTCTGAATTCATTGTTGGGTTATCACGTTTCGACCTGTACTTAAGCTCATTCATTTTGAAGTAGAAGCTCCTTGGCCATTTTGAATTGACAGTGTTGTTGGGATGGATTTGTATCTTTGTTTAGGATTGTGTGCAGGTATTTGTAATATAACTCCATGAATATTCTAAACTTATATTGAAGTTGTGATTTGTTTTAGCTTTATTGGGACTGTGTGGTTGTTTGGACTGTGTTTGAACTTATTGAAGTTTTAAGCCTTGGTTGAATCTTCGTATTCAACAACTGAACTTGTATGCAATTCTTATGAATACTACATTTATTTTTGATTTGTTGCATTGTGTCCTGTAATTAAGCTCTTAACTAAGGTTTTAATTCTTCCTTAGGGAAACAGAAGTCTTGAACCCATATCAGGGTGTTGATGTTATTTTGAGCTTTGATTAGGGCCATGGGATCCCGTTTTAAACTCGTATTTGAGCTTGTGTTGTTTGAACTTGTGATGGATGCACATATTTAATATAGTGCAGGTAATTCATTATTGGTTGTTCAGTTTCTATATCTGGAAATCGACGTGTTGTATATTTTCAGGTATTATGAATTTAATCTTCAGTCTCTTTTAGTATTGTCTGATTAAAGGGATCTTGTGAGTTTGTCTCCTCGAAGTTGACCGTGTAACTTCTTTCAGACCTCCTTTGTTTTGAATTTGAGAAGGAATGGTTGTTTTACTTCTACCTTTTAGACTACACTATGTTTTCAAACTTGAAAAGGCATGTGAATTAAGGAGTGTATTCTATTCATATCTACTATGATCGTACCCATGTCTTGTGTGAAATCTTGACTGCTTTGCTCTTAGAAATAATTAGAACTGGAACTGTGTTCTATTATGGAACAGTCATATCAGTTGTAGAGGTTCATGAAATGAGTTACTTCTTTCTTTCTATCTTTTATGTTGAACAAACCCTACCTGTCATATGATTTAAAAGGAACTAGAGAGGTTTGTGGTTATTTTGTTCAGATGAGTTGGAAGAAGGTAGGACAAAACTTGTCTTATTGAATCACTTAACTATTTACTTCCATCTGAGTAGTGGTTTTTGTAGAATGCTAAATTCAAATCTATTATTTTGTTTGTGGTCTGAAAATTTACAGTATCACTTATATGGATGTTGGCAATGTGGGTCTTGCTTGGAATTGTGAACTACCTTCTCATTTGTAGTTTGTTGTTAATGTTTGTAATGGGGATTCAGTCTTTAACTTGAGATTTGTTGTGACTTCCCAATATTTTTTGATTGGAGGACTTTTACTCCACTGTTAAATTCTTGTTGAACCACCATGTATTAAAGAGAAAGAATTATACTCTCTTCGGAGGGGGGTACTCTGCAGTTTAATACTATACTGTGTATTTCTTCTAAGATTTGATATTGGATTTGAGATAGGTGATGAGGATAGGTCTTCATGGGAAGGTTGTATGGAAATTGGAAGTATGCGGACTTATAATGTGCATTCAGTTTTGAGTTCTCTTGTGGAAACTAGCGTAAGAATTTCTAAGTATATAATAGATGATGGATTTCATTTCATAGTATAAATGAAATGAAATATGGTTTTGGGTCCTTGTTGGTTTGAGATCCTTTTTTTGTTGACTGATAAGTTTATTGATTTAACTTCTCGTTATTCAATTCTCTTCTTTGTCTATATAGAGGGATGAAACTTACTAATATAAATTATGTTGTAACTAACCCCTTGCAGATTGGGAAAAGTTAAGTGTGTTCTCCTATCTTTATGAATTTATGAAAGAATTTAATGTTAAGACTTGTTGACTGATTCAAAAGTAATTGATAGGATCAATTAAGTCTTGTGGTATAATTCTAAAGTTGTAGATTATAAAATGTTCCTTTCTTAAAAGTAAATCCAGATTTCTTAATTGTACTTATTTCTTGATGTTATTACTTGTGATTACCTGCATGATGTTTTATAATTGTTTCATGAAAGAAAATTAATTTAATGAAGTAACTAGTGGAATGCACTTTACTTTAATGTTTAGTGCTTATCATGCTCAGTTCATTGAACTGACCCATGCTAGAAATGTTGTAGATGGACATCGTAAGTGATTAAATAATATAGGAAATTTCATGTTTTATTCCAGGTTATTTAATTTTGAAGCTTATGTAAAGAGTTTCGATTCAGTCTTGAATTGTATTGAAAAATAAAAGTTAAATTCTTTTTGGAATGAAGGTTGTTTGTTATACAGCATGCCTAAAATACCTAGTCTTGTAATTGAATAAGTTTTTAATGGGGAATTGAATGTTGGAGATTTACTTGTATTGGTTGTGTAAACTATCTTATATTTGTGAACAAGATGGAATTCCTATCTTGATGATATTATTCATAATTGTTATATGCTTAATTCGGATAAACTTGATAAGTTAGATAAAAGGGAAATTAGTTTAATCTCCCTTAATAAGATGCAACTTGTTAAGTTGCATAAGTTAACAATCTTATCTAAACAATTCTAATATAGTATTGACATGTGTAACGAATATGCGATGGAAATTTAGAGTTTGTGAAAGATAAGAAGGGTTTGACAAACCCTAACACTTAATCAAGTAAAGGAAGGTTCTTCCTTGACAAATGAAATGTAACCCCAAAGAATGGTGATATGATTGTTAATTATTAGACTTCATTTCTTATAAATTCTACCACTAGTTGAACCAATTTGGTTACTACACCTTCTCTAAATGATTGAGTTTATTTAATGGAACTTATGATATTGCTGTCCTATTTTTGTTAATTGGTGTTAAACTAAATAAACGAACATTAAAGGTAATCATGAGTTAAAGGAATTTCTTTAATGCTTAATTGATTCAAGTATAGAACAAGGACTTAAGGAGTGTTGGATTAGGTTTTATCATAGATGGTGTAATATATTTTATAATCCAAATTAAATTAACATTAATAACCTCCTTATGGTATGTACATCGTGATGAGGCAGTTTCTATAGGATACTGGCACATGCTAACTATAGGCATGTACCTTTGAGAAGACTTGGGTCTTCTCGAGAATACAGTATTGTAGTTGACATGTGGCAACACCCTTCTGCATTGATCATCTAGATCTACACACAATAAGGACTTGAACTTAGTTTTTCTCTAGGTCAAGTTAGTAACATGTTTAGGATAGGGAGTAACTTTCAATAACTCAGGGTACTTTGGCACATCCAGTTGACTTAGGTCAACTGAGTATGCCCTTTTACCCTAAGTCATCGATAGTGTCTTCCTATAATAGACTATGTTCCTCACCCGGGCTAGGGTTAAAACTTGGACAACTGGACTATCGGTAGTTAGTAAAGACCATTATAGATAACAAAGGAGTGAGGTGAAGGATGTATTCCAAAATGATGAGTATGTCGTCTAGGAATAGTGAGATACACAGTATGTTGTAAATCTTTGGCCAATGTATCACAAGTTGCTAGTTGCGTTGTCCTATGTCACCTAGTTTAAAGTCACGTGATATTAGATGAATATTGGTAACAAATATTCAGGTATGTTCTTTAAACAAGATCACTCAGTACCCAGTTTAGGGTGAAAACCAAGTATATGAAGTATACAATAAGTATTCAATACTTAAATTGAAACATGAATAGATCAGTTGGTAACTGTACGTACCCAAAATTGTAGGGTACTGCACCACCGAAACAACATTACACGTACCCCAATGATGATACAGGTCTCCTCGTAAGGTGTACAGGATCTGGAAAAGCTCTCCAAGTATACATTAACATCCTAAATACCCCACTTAGCCCCTACGTGCTTTATTTTACTCTTTTCCCCTCCTTTCCTTTGTGTTTTGGTCTTAAGTTATGAAACCACCACCCTACCTAGGCGGTAGTCTCGTGACCGCCGCCCAGGCAGGGTGGTGGTCCTATAACCGCCACCCTGCTTAGGGCGGTAGTCCTTCACGTGTTTTTGTAGAACGTTCCTTTTATCACGACTCACATAAAATTTCAACGTTTACCAGCTTTTTTCACCGCCTTTGCTTGTATTTATGATTCTGGTTGCCTGGAATAGTTTTTTTCCATTGTTTATTGTAAAAGAGTTCAAGTTGGATTTCACCTTTGGGTAAATGAGATTTTTATAAATAGCTGGTTGGTTCTCAAGCAAATGGCCCCTAAAAATTTACCTCTCATTCTCTCATTTCAATTTTAGTCTTTCAGTTTTTGCTTAGGAATTGTATTAGTTTTATTTGTTGCATGCATAGTTAGTGTTGTGTTGCTATTTAGAAGCTACATGATCTTCTTGTGCTATTGTTATTAATGATTCATACAATCAATTGAGATAGGATAGTTTCATTGTCAGTCTGAAGCCATTAGAGTTGTAGGTTTTGTTCATCAAGAAGGATAGTTTCAGGTTCTGGATGTTTTGTGTTGTATGACTCACAATAAATCCTACTAGGAATTGCATAAGCCAATATCTGTTCTCTTGCGCTATCCCTCTCCTACTCGCATTGAATTTAGTCTATACCCAAAACTTCCATTGTTCCAAATACCTAATTTTATTGATGCTATCATTACACGCTTTTCTAGATTCACGTGAGCATGAAGGAATGAGGAGACCACACTGAGGGGACAAAGCCACACACAATCGGATTCGCCATTGTTCTGCAAAATCCAGGTTTAAGCTTTTAAAGTTCTAGTTAAAATATACCACATAGAATAGTGAATCATTTCATTTCAGATAATCTCACTTTCAATATTATTGTGGAATCTGTGGGGATTGATAGTTTTTGAGAAACAATGATTCATTCCTCACTTCTGAGGTAGGAACGAGAGTCTTTCAAATAGATTAGATCAGTTATTTTGTTATTTAGAATAGATTTACAACTGCACATGCAAGTAGTTATACTCGGCTGCCTTGTTTGTTTTAATTTCATTATTAGTTTAGTTGTCAATTTCTAGATACTTTAAATAATTTCTCTTTCAATTTCATCCAATAGTTTGTCGAAAATACAAAAATAGGGAATTTATTTATATGTTGTGGATATACTTTATATAATTAGTTTACTTTAACTTAGTTAGATTTATATTGTTTCTTTCATATGACAATCGCGGGACCTTAGAATCCAAGTCTTCCGAACAACAACAAACCTATAAGAAATCAGCCCACAGTTAAGAGGATTAAACATAGAAGATGACCAAGCACATGCATTTTGGACAAACCAGCCAAACTACAGATTTCCCTAAATAGATATATGCATGACTGTAGAAAGGCTTGAAAGATAGAAAACATTCGGTTGTGATCCTTTGGTCCCACAGCTAGATGTAGGAGATATCCTTATTGACATAGACACTAGCTTAAGAATTCAAGTTGTCAGAATGCCTGTAAGGTACTCTAAGAAGGTTACACAACTTTTAGTTCTAAATATAGAGGCCGAAAAGGCATACGACTACTAGATATTAGGGATTAGGAATTAATTCCGCACATGACCATAGGAGGTCCACAATGACCACGAACTTATGACTGTGATTCACAGATCCCACAACCCAATGATTCCACAGGTCAATCAGACATAGATGTTCGTTTATGCACATTAGTATTTAGATCTCCACTTCCACCAACCATTATCACACAATTATCCTCACTAGACATAATAGCTAATCAAACTAAGGATTTCTGGACTAGGCCAGAGAATCACCCATAGAATCCCCTATATATCCATCATCCATCTTATGACCCTATCTGGAGACATACACAAAACTATCCCAAGTCATTTTCCAGGTATCCCACAACCTATAGATCGGATTACACCAAAGCTCGATATTGATTGGAGCCTTTGGGTAGTCATCCTCGCTGACCGATCTATCACACCAATTCAGGTTAGGAGGGCCTTCTTTTCCTTAGACTTGTATATCCCATTAATGTGTGTCGAAGACATAATATTACCTAACTAGTTTGTCTATACCCCATGCGTATTCAATTCCCACCAGTTGTCTCGGCATGACCTCAGGAGGTCAGGTACAAGGAAGAGTTACTTGTAGATTCCCATGCTCACTTGTCACTTTTCCATCGTACAGTAACCGAGTCATGGAATGAATAGATTGATGTATCACCGAGTCACTTACAACTGCATATGGTTATCTGTTATGAGATTGATTGGCATTGAATGTGTATTCTAAATTTTTTTTATTTAGAATAGTGAACATTAAGTAAAACAAAAATTCCCTTGTTTCTAAAGCCTTAAAATGGGAATGTTACATCTTGGTATCAGAGCTGAAGGTTGCAGCTCTTGGACCTATTGTTTCCATAATCTGATGAAACTTAAATTTTCTTGTAATAGAAAATGGTTAGAACAAGAGGAAATGTTACAAATAACCCTCCACCTGAGGAAGGAGCAGTAACTGCCCAAAAAATCAATGAGATCCTTGCTTCCCTATTGGACACAAGAGATCATTTGGCAATACTTGAACAGCAAGTAATGGGCAATGAGGAGGAAGAAGATGCTAACAACAACAATCAGCCACCTCTTGGCGACAATGCCAATGTAGGTGTTGATAATAATAATGCGAACATACCTATTTAGCTTGAAAACAAAAAGATTGGGCTGGTAGCTGAACTCACTAATGATATAAAAAGGATAAGTCCACCCAAGTTTGATGGCACCACATTAGGAGATGGGGTTAAGAAACAGATCAACGAAATGGAGAAATACTTTACAATAAGGAATTTCTTGAAAGAAACAAAGGTGATATGGGGAGCATATCAGATTTCTCACGAAGCATCTTCATGGTGGGACATACGTAAGGCTGAGTTGAATATTGACAAAACTAATATCACATGGGATCAATTTAAAGGTTATTTTAGGCAATTTCGGCTGTCGTAACTTTACTATGATCAGAAAATGAATAAATTTCAGAACTTAGCTCAAGGGAAGCTAATTGTAACTGAGTACTGGGATTGATTTACAAAACTCCTTAAGTATGTACCTCAGTACCAAACTGATGAGAAGTTCAGGATTTGGAAATTCATCATGGGATTGAATCTTGTTATAGGAGGAGAGGTGGATGTTCACAGCCCAACCACAATGGAAGGGGTTGCTGAAAAGGCCATAAGGTAGGAATAGAAATTAAAGGCAATTTCTTCTCACAAGGAGGAAGTAAGGAATAAAAATCCCAACTCCTCTTTATCATCTCTTACACCTAAGAAAGGACCATGGAAGAAATTTGGAATGAAGAGTAAGTTTTCATCTTATATTAATAAGAAAGCAACAACAAACAAGTCTGTTGGTAATGCACAGAACAACTTTGTTAAGAACAATAATAATAGACATAAGGCCTATGGGGGTCAAAATGATAACTCTAAGGCTGGAAATAAACCCGAGCCTAGGAAAGGCCCTGTAGGAGGCTATTATAACTGTGGCAAAGATCATTATGCAAATCAGTGCCCTTTGAAAAAGGACAATCATAATTAGCAGCACAAGATACATGCTACAGTAGCTAACAAGAAGGCTGAGAAATAGGCCACACCTATAAAATTTTCAAGTAAGTTATTTGGTTTACCTGTAACATTGTTTCTGAAACTTAAAATTCGGATACTGTTGTAACTTATGTTAAGAAAGTGAATGAAAATTGACTATCTTAAATGTAATAACTAAAATGAGGTAATCATCGAGATGATGATTCTTTTTAGGAGGGAAGCATGTAAACACCCTCGACAATTGTTATATTCCTCCTTTGCATTTAAAGTGTTGACATGTGATTTTATTGATAAGATGTGTTCTTTTGACTGCTGAAGATCATGCTTGATATGGATAAATCATTTATGCTCTTTGATTGAAGGGATAGTATGTTGTTGCTTGCAATAATCTATTTCACTTCTTTCGAGAAAAGTTGTGATCTGGTTTGAATGGTTGTAAACTTATCCTTTGCAATTAGACTCATCCTTAGATAAATTTCATTGATCCAAGGAATTTTTTAAATCTTCTTATCAAAACTAGATGAAAAACTAACATTTGTTGATTGAAATACTTAACGGACTGAACTTGTGGTTATTTCAAATTCTTTATCATCTTGGAAATAGTGATTACATTTTGTTTTTTGTTGTGCTCAGCTCTTCTTGGTCGATGCTTAGAACTTTCATGTTGTATTGGGTTATTTAATTTTGAAGCTTATGTAAAGAGTTTCGATTCAGTCTTGAATTGTATTGAAAAATAAAAGTTAAATTCTTTTTGGAATGAAGGTTGTTTGTTATACAGCATGCCTAAAATACCTATTCTTGTAATTGAATAAGTTTTTAATGGGGAATTGAATGTTGGAGATTTACTTGTATTGGTTGTGTAAACTATCTTATATTTGTGAACAAGATGGAATTCCTATCTGGATGATATTATTCATACCTGTTATATGCTTAATTCGGATAAACTTGATAAGTTAGATAAAAGGGAAATTAGTTTAATCTCCCTTAATAAGATGCAGCTTGTTAAGTTACATAAGTTAACAATCTTATCTAAACAATTCTAATATATTATTGAAATGTGTAATGAATATGCGATGGAAATTTAGAGTTTTTGAAAGATAAGAAGGGTTTGACAGACTCTAACACTTAATCAAAGTAAAGGAAGGTTCTTCCTCGATAATGAAATGTAACCCCAAATAATGGTGATATGATCGTTAATCATTAGACTTCATTTCTTATAAATTCTACCACTAGTTGAACCAATTTGGTTGCTACACCTTCTCTGAATGATTGAGTTATATTTAATGGAACTTATGATATTGTTGTCCTATTTTTATTAACTGTTGTTAAACTAAATAAACGAACATTAAAAGCAATCATGAGTTAAAGGAAGTTCTTTAATGCTTAATTGATTCAACTATAGAATAAGGACTTAAGGAGTGTTGGATTAGGGTTTAACATAAATTTTGTAATCTGTTTTATAATCCAAATTATATTAACATTAATAACCTCCTTGGGGTATGTACATCATGATGAGGTAGTTTCTATAGGATGCCGGCACACACCAACTACAGGACTATACCTTCGAGAAGACTTGGGTCTTCTCGAGGATACAGTGTTGCAGTTGACATGTGGCAAACCCCTTTTACATTGATCATCTAGATCTACACACAATAAGGACTTGAAATTAATTTTTCTCTAGGTCAAGTTAGTAACATGTTTTGGATATGGAGTAACTTTCAATAACTCAGGGTACTTTGGCACATCCAGTTGACTTAGGTCAACCGAGTATGCCCTTTTACCCTAAATCATCGAGAGTGTCTTCCTATAGTAGACTATGTTCCTAACCTGAGCTAGGGTTAAAACTTGGACAATTGTACTGGCGGTAGTCAGTAAAGACCATTCTAGATAACAGAGGAGTGAGGTGAAGGATGTATTCCAAAATGACGAGCATGTCATCTAGGAATAGTTACATACACATTATGTTGTAAATCTTTGGCCAAAGTATCACAAGCTACTGGTTACGTTGTCTTATGTCACCTATTACAGCCATGTGATATCAGATGAATATTGGTAACAAATATTCAAGTATGTTCTTTAAACAAGATCACTCAGTACCCAGTTTAGGGTGAAAACCAAGTATACGAAGTATACGATAAGTATTCAATACTTAAAGTGAAACATGAATAGATCGGTTAGTAACCAAGTCATGGAATGAATAGATCGGTGTATCACCAAGTCACTTATAACTACATATGGTTATCTGTTATGAGATTGATTGACATTGAATCTGTGTTCTAAATAAAGTTTTATTTAGAACAGTGAACATTATGTAAAAAAGAAAAATCCCTTGTTTCTAAAGTCTTAAAATGGGAATGTTACATTAAGAATTGAATTAAGGTGAGAGCCACCTCATCATATGGTTTAGGTAAAGACATTCTAAGGTAACCAAATAAATGGGAGGTGGGATTCTCATTACCTTTAAGAAATAGATTCAGTTCTTCAAAGGCTTCCTTTTTTGGTTTTTAGACCTCCCTCCTCACCGCCGAAATGCCCATAACTTTAGCCACTGAATCCATAGTGATTTCTAGACTAATCCCTTTGATCTCAACAACAACACCTTTTTTTGTCACTTTCCATGTGCTAGAAAAGTCTTTGTTGAGATTCTCGTAGTGTGCTTCAAATATTTTCAGAAAGGGGGTAAAACCCTTGCTATAAAATGGGGACATAGCATTGGGAGTGACCCCAGCGAGGTCAGCAGGTTCAGTCTTGATGAGATCCCCACCCATTCCGCTAAACAATAAAGGCCTCTTCACAAAATGACTTGGAAACCAGAGAGCCGAAAGCTTACTCGCACACCACAAAATGATTCTACATTAGTGGTTTCTAGATAGATTTCTCCAAAAATAAGTGCAAATCACAAGCTCGATCTTTTCATAATTAAGAAATAAATTTAAATTCATCATACAGCAAAAAATCATGACAGGATAGACACCCCATGAAAATACCTTATACGTGAGTATTAGTGTCTTTTAATAAGTGTACCTGCACCTTGGGATCAAGGATTTCCACCTCCCTCACAAGTGTCAAAACATGCCCATTAACACCCATATTAGCAAAGAAATTCACCATGGAATTTACTTCCCTATCACATGTTTGAAGGAGATAAAATTAAAAGAAAGGGCCATTTACTTAATACTCTTAATAGAGTTAAAATTGGAAATAGAGATGGTACCTTTCCTATTTATGTTGTTACTTATGTTCAAGGAGTCACCTTCCACTTCCAAATTAACAAAGTTGTGTTGAAGAGCTACAGATAGACCCCAAAAGACCCCAGTAGCTTCAATAACAGTATTAGTTTGAGTGCCCCAATTATAAAAGTATCCAAGAATAAAACTTCCTTCAAAATAGACCCCACCACAGCCAGCTCGACCAGGATTACCTTTGGAAGTGCCATCAAAGTTTAATTTTAAACAGTCCTTGCTAGGTTTGACCCATCCATTTAGTCTGGGGTTTAGACCGGGGGGCCTAAGGGTAGAAGGTCCCAGACCCCACTTCAAGGAGAAATAAGATTCATGCCAAGAGAAAGACTTTTTTTGGGATTTCAATATAGAGAAGTTAGCAAGGATGGATCTCACATAGCGGGCTCCAATTTTAACATGGGATTATTTTTTTCCTTTAAAGATTGTTCTATTTCTTTCCTTCTATATTTTCCAAGCCAAATGTTTTATAGAGAAAATCCATAAGAACTTCAGACCTTGGCTCTTAAAAGGACTAGTCCATTAGATCCATAGCAATTTTATGGAGTCTGGGGAGACCCATTTGACATAAAAGATGTTAAGGATGGTTTCCCTAACTGAAACAAGGAATGGATAGTTAAGGAACAAGTGTGAGGTATCTTCACAATCAGATTTACATAACACACATCTATTAACCATGTGGAAATTTCTCTTATTCAGATTACCAACAGTTAGAATATTATCATGGATAACCAACCACCAAAACATATTAATCTTGGGGGTTAATTCTTTGATCCATATGCTTCCCCAATTAAAATTATCATCTATCTCCTCCTCATGAAAGACAGAGAAGTACGCACTTTTGACTGAGAAAATACCATATTCTTCCTTAGAACAGTATAAGCTATCTTCAACAGGATTCTCTCTATTAATAATAACTCCTCTTAATTTTTTGTTAATAGAAGAGATTTCTAAGTTGTTAGAATAATCCAAAGATATGGTTTTCCACTGTCCCAAAGGATCGTCCAAATTGAAATAATCTCTAACCTTAGTCCCATATTTGGACACAGAGTCTCTATAGATTGTAGGGAAAATAGTCTTGAGAGGAACATTCTCCAACTAGTTGTCCTCCCAAAAGTTAATGGTGCGACCATTTCCAAGAAGCCATTTGCATCCTTTAGATAACACATGTTTAGCCCAATTTAAGGACTTCCAGAAGCATGAAGAAGCATAAGAGTTCTAGGTACAAAAGCACCATTCATTAGCAGACAGGTTAGGCCAGTATTTACATGTTATGATACTAGTCCAGATATTATATTCCTTTAACAGTCTCCAACTCATTTTGGCTAGCATAGCTTTATTCATTTTAGTCCAATCTCTGATACCAACGCCACCAAATTTTTGGGGAAACAAACCTTATCCCAGGAAATTAGGGGAATTTTGTCTTTTGATTCAGTTCCACTCCATAGAAAAAAAAAATTTATGCTCTCCAGCTTGCATAAAATCTCAAAGGATAATCTATAGATAAACATTGTATAAACTGGTAAATTCTTTATAAAGCATTTAAGAAGGAAAGCTTTTCCCGCTTGAGATAGAAGTGAACCTTTCCACCCTTCAAGTTTCTTCATAAATCTATCAATTAAGAAATTCCATTCAACATTCTTTAGTTTTTCCATCCTTGTAAGCATACCAAGGTATCTAGTTGGGAGGGTTTTAGAGGGGCAACCAAGAATACCAGCAATTTTGATGCTTTTTCTTTCAGGGGTATTGATAAAGAAGATAGATCTTTTCCCATAGTTTATCAATTTATCTGAAGCTTCCTCATAATCCATCATTAATTGCTTGAATTCTCTAGCCTCAGGGATAGAAGAAACTCCTATCAATATGGTATCATCCACAAAATGTTGATGAGAAACCCTCTGAAAGTTTATAGCAGGGGAGATACCTCTGATTTTTCCCTCCATGGTAACCTTGTTAAGAGTTCTACTTAGGGTTTCGAAAAAAATAATGAAGAGAAAGGGAGAGATTGGATCACCTTGTCTTAAACCACATGTGTTGTTAAAATAACCACAAGGAGTCCCATTAACCAGGACCGATAACTTGGCAGTGGAAACATAAGATAGAATCATCGCCTTAAAATCCTCACCAAAGCCAAATCTTGATAGAATCTTCAGAAGGAAAGACCGAGAGACTTTTTCATATACTTTTTCCATATCCAGCTTAATGAAAATAGCTTATTTCTTGTTTTGTTTCATAGAGTGAAGGGTCTCCAGTATGGGGATAATGCCATCTTGAATCTATCTACCCATATAAAAACCTCCCTACTGATCAGAGATAATTGAAGGTAGCACAACCTGGATTCTTAAGGCCAAAATTTTTTAGCACATTTTATAAACACAGTTGCATAGACTTATGGGCCTGAAATTTTTAAACTTTGTAGGATCATGATTCTTAGGAACCAAATTTAGAAAAGTGATATTTAGCTCTTGTAGCATATTTTTGTTCTTGAAAAATTCCTAGATAGCACTGCAAATATCATCTCTCACAATATCCCAAAAAGTTCTAAAGAAGAAAGCCTAGAAACCATCAGGTCCCGGGGCTTTATCAGGGTTTAGATATTTGACCATGAATTAAATTTCTTCCATCTAAGGGATTTTAGTGAGCATGAGGTTTTCATCATCATTTATCAAATGGGGGATCACGTCAAGAAACTGCTCTTCCTTAGTGTTGTTAGGAACCTGAGAAGAGGTCAAAAGCCTGCTAAAGAAAGAACACGCCTCTTGTTGAATATTCTCAAATTCATTGAGCATAACTCCCTCTCCATTTTTTATGCTTAGAATTCTATTAGAGATCCTCCTTTTGAGATTAGAGATATGAAAGAACTTTGTGTTCTTGTCACCCTCTTTAAGCCAAAGGGCTCTAGATTTATGTTTCCAAAAAAATTCCTCCTTCCAGAAGATGTTATGATACTCACCTAGTAAATCCTTCTCATTATTTTGGGTAAATATAGAATTGAAAACCTCCGGTGACTCCAAATATTTCTGGAGTGAAGAAATATCCTTAGCCAAGGATTGCTTTTTTTTTAAATGTTGCCAAAAAAAAATTATTCCATTCTTTCAGTTTTTTTAAAATGAGCAATCTTTTTAACAATTCTGAATAAAGTTGTACCTTTGATTTTTATATTCCACCACCCCTTCACCAACTCAGTAATATCCTCATAAAGTATCCACATATTTTCAAATCTAAAAGGGACTCTCCTCTTATCCTTAGCCTTGATCTGGAATAGGATAGGATTGTGATCAAACCCTATGCGAGGAAGGGAAAAAAACCTGGCTTCTTTTTTCAACCAACCCCAAGAGATCAACGCTCTGTCAATTTTAACCTGAATCAGTTGGTCACCCTTCCTTTTGTTAGTCCAAGTAAATCTACTACCTCTAAGCTTAACATTCATAAGATTATTGAGAGAAATAAAATATTGAAGGTCTTCCATACTTTCAGTGAGATCTATATGTCCCCCTTTTTTCCCCGGACATAGAGGAGTGTTGAAATCCCCCAAAATCACCCATTTTGTGCCTTAAATTACATTCTAAAATTTGGAGAGATCGGCCCACAGTTTTTTCCTTTCACTTTTACTATTAAGAGCATAGATATTAGATAAGATCCATAACTCTTTAGATATTTTATCTTTAAAAATCACTGTCGTATGGTTTTTTCTGTTAAGGAGCTTCGTACCTTTGAGTTTTTCTTTGTTCCAAATAACAGCCATTCCCTCGGCTGTGCCTATCAAACTAACAGAAAAACCCCTAAAATTTTTGTAAGACCTATCACAAGTATCGAGAAAAGGGCCCTCCAACGTCTTAGTTTCTTGCAGGGCCAGGATATCGAAATTGTGATTCATCTCCAGATATTTTATCAATCTCCACTTGACTGGGTTGTTCAAACCCCTAACATTCCAAGATATTATATTCATTGTCACTTGATTCTTAGTTCTTCTAAAACTCCTTAGATCCAGTTTTTGATTGGGTACAATCATGTATTTTCTTTTGAATTTGTTTCTTTCTCGCCACTTATTTGGAGGGTCTCCCGAATCCAACTTTTTTTGGGGTCCCTTCAGAGTATTCCCCTTTGAGAGGAGTAGAAGAAGAATCAAAAATAGATAAGTTAAAGTCCTCCTTATTAGGCTTGAGCAGCTCCGAGACCTCGACAAGCTGAGAAGATACCTTTTCTTTAAATATTCCATGATTGTTGTTTAAAACTAGTTGGTTTTCATTAGTCACAATATCCTTTTCCTTTTCCTTAATCTGAAGATTTTCAAAAGGATTTGAACACAACTCTAAAGCCCCATTGAGGATACCTTCACTTAGATATTTAGATTGAAATATTTCCACTTCCTTCAGTAGATTTTCCATATTTTTTTGGATAGAGCCTTTTCCACTTGAACATGGATCATAGCCTTATAGAACTAGGGTTCCGAATAGGCATTCCATTGGAAATTCTTATTCCTTAATTCTATGAAACCTTCTTCATCCATAAAGACAAGCTTTAAGATATTTTCCTCTCTAGATTCATTTCCATTATTTTCCATTATTTGGATGCCCTTAATTGAATTTACCTTCTTTAGAGTAGCTAATGGGGCACTTCCTTTACCTGTTTCCATATCCTTTCTATTTTTTTCTCTGAAAACCTTGGAGATAGTCAGTTTACATTGGTGCTTTGCATGCCCCCACCCCTGACATTTCTCACATCTTTGAGGGTAGTTTTCAAAATCTATTTTTTGTTCCCAACTTCCCAATGTCAAGCGCAGAGATATGGATTTAGGAAGGGTAGATCCCATCAAAGAATAAATACAAAATCTCACACAAAATGCTCTAGATTTAGTAAGCGTCGCATTATCCACAACAAAAAAGATTCTAAGAATATTAGCAACTCATTTTATGATATCCACATCCCATAGTTCCAGAGGAAGACTTGGGAGTCTCACCCATATAGGGAAATAATTAATATTCTCTTTTTTAGGGTTGAAATTAGGATTCCATTTCCTAAGAAAGAGGCCAAGTTTCCAAAGAAACCAAGGGCCTTCAATGAGTATCCTCTGAGGATCTTCAAAGTTGTTGAAAATAAACAAGAAAAATCCATTAGGAAGGGTAGTGACATCCATATTCCCCTTAGGTTTCCATTTAGCTCCATCCCAAGATCTAATGGAGTCAATATTAGGTCACCCTCTCACTAGTTTTCCAATCCAGGCATTCTCCATTTTTCTTATGTTTCGGTCAATAATGATATCTGAAATTTCTAAGAATTTACCTGAAGCATCTTGCTTGAGCTGAGGGATGTTTCCAAGACTCTTCTCTTTCTCCAAATTCAAAATATTTGCATAAGTTTTGGGGGACCCAGACACCACATCATTCCCACCCAAAGAAAGGGTTTTACACATACCTTTTTACCTCGAGGATTGGTCCATCGTATCTGAAGTTCTAGGTGGGATCTTTCTATTTTCAGTTTCCCTACCATTTTTTTCCAGCCCTTCTTCCTCCTCCTCATCCTTTTCATCCTTCCTGTCAATCACGCCTTCCTTCTCATCTTTCCCGCTCTCCTACTCATCCTTCCTACTCATATTTCCTACTCTCCTACTCATCCTTACCGCGATACTTATGATTATGACTATGTTTATGATTATGCTCATTACAACAATATTTCCTAACAAGTGCTATAACTTTCAATTTAACTAAAATCCATCACATGAAACCATACAAAGAAAGGGGTCATATTAAGGATCATCAACTTAATGAAATTATACAAACCTCACTTGAAATTTTTCTCCACTTTAATATTCTCCATTTTCAAATATCACCCACTGACATATTTGTGAACATTTAAACACTATTATACTTTTCATTATACTTTACGACATATAAAATCACATTCCATAATCCTCTAATGACTTTATCGTCAATTAGAAATATAATAGAGATGGGTTTACATTGGGATATATAAGTTAAAAGTGGAAATAGTTTCATGGTTTAATAAAATGTTACAAATGAGGTCTATTTTCATTTACCAAAAACATCCTTTCATTTAGATCTATAAGCATAAACTATTTAAGATTTAAGAGTTGCAGGACAATATAAATGTAATATCTTGTTCCTTAATCAAAGAAGCTACAAATTTAATATAAATCTATGAGCTGAAAATGGAAAGAGGTGGAATGATTAACATAAAATGTTACAATTATGGTCTATTTTGATTCAACTTTTCTCTTGTAATGTAAAATTTTCCACATTCATAATTAATATTAAATGATCTCTTATGAGTTTACCAATTTCAGCATTTACATTCCAATGTAAAAAAATTATATTACAAAATTCTCTTTCCACTTTAGTAGTTTCAACTTATATCTCTCTATTACATGATCTCCTTTCACTTTAGTATTGTTTGTGAAATATCTTGTCAAAGATAAAATGCATATTTCTTCAATGCTTCTAGGATTAAGTCCCTCCACCTCAAGATGTGGTTGATCTCATTTATTAAAAGCTAGGAAAATATGTACACTAAACTATCTCTTGAGGTTTTCAAAGATCAAGGAATGTGCATAAACCACCTTGTTGTGACTACAACAATATCTAAGAGAGAGAAGTAAATATAGGTAAGTGAGGAGAATTCCATTAATGAGATTAAACCAAATTTCATTAACTAAAATATAGAGAGCTTTCCAGTTCTAATCATAAGACACAAGTAAAAATATACAAATTATAAAGAGTATGAAACAATAATAGAGATTGAAAAAAAGTTCAACTGTTGATTTACATTCCATTTCAAAAGGCACAAAATCCTTATGTTTTTATAAAAATTTCATACATTTTGTTGAGTGAAAAGAGAGATAATGGAGTAAAATTTCTAAGTAGGAAAAAAGAAGGTTACAACATGCTATAGAGAAAGAGAAAATATATAATCAGAATGGAGAGAGCATTCTAATTTATAACCCAAAAAAGTGACTCTTTGCATTTCCATGTGAATTTTCAACTTAATGTGAAATCTCAATGAAGAAATAGAAGCTTTAAGTGACTCAATTCACTTTTACAAAATTCATTTCTCAATAGAGAAATAGAATGTTAAAGTGATAAAAGAAGAGAGAGAGTGTGTGATAAAAAAAAATATGATCCAAGATTAAGTTCTTATTTTCCCTCAATTATGCTCACCATGTTCATACCTAGGTTTGTGTTCTCTAAAGGACAGTTGTTCTTTGTTTATCATGCTCCATATGACCATTGTTTCTATGAGTTGGTTCTTGGTAAAGTTTTTGAGACTTTAAAAAACCATCATAAACTTCTTGGTGCTCTATATTTCCTAGTTTCTCCAAACATTTATCCTTTACACACATATGCTCATTCTTAATTTTATTTTTACTATGTATGAATCACATGGTGTTTCATCTTCTTGAAAGGAGAATAAACACGAGGTTGGGGTTTAAATAAAGAGATCGTCATTCTCATTTTGAATTTTTTAAGCTGCATTAGTCATCTCCATGATGTATATATCTTCTCCTTGAGTGGAATAATCCTTGAGAGACTCAAACGCCTTTCAAATTTTCCATTCATCATTTAGAAGGCACTATTCCCCTAATAGAAAAGAGAAATATTCATATTCACAATCATATTTGGGTAATTCCTCACACTAAATCTTGAGAAGATGATTTGAAAGTTAGGTCTCACATTTCCAAAACTCATTTATGTTGGGTTTGTAATATTAAGTGAGAAAATGACTTAATAAAAACCCTCCAAATTCTAATGGTCGTGGCTTATAGCTTACATTTAAAATATAATTTTGGTGGAATCCATTATTGTCTTGGTAGTGTTTAAATTTAAAATGTAAGAGTGACCCAAATATGTCACCCACCATGCATTAAACATGGTGATCTCATTAGAGATCGGTTATAAGTGAACACAGAAAAGAGCATGTGAATAAAAAATTTATACAAGCTATATATGTGACAAGATTTAAAATACATGATGCAAATAATGTGAAGATTCATCTCTACTCATGAGTGAATTTATATGGCATTTTATAAATCCTCCTTAAAGGTACAGTTGTTGTGGATTTAAGGAAATAGTGGGTGTGTTGGGTGAAATACATATTCTCAATAAAGATAAGTGATTTTTCATAGCTTTTTTTACCGAAAGGTTTTTCCACTTAAATCTATTGTCTTGTGTTCATTTACTTTCATGTTGATGCACTAAATCTAATATATAATTCATTTTGTGATGTAATCTATCATAACTTATTATTCAATCATAAACTCTAATCCTTAGCTATTTATTTTATGTGGATATATAAATATGTGTTATTATCCATCCTCGTGTTTCCTAACATGGCATCAAATCTTGTGTTTTTTTATGTAGGATAGATTTATTTTTTTGTGATTTGTAGGTGTAAAGAATCTCGTAGATCTAAAGTACTTAGAAATTTTTAGGATCCATGACACCCTAACCAGTGTTGCATTTTTTTAGTCCTAAAAGGTGCAAAAACTCTAATTCAATATGAATTAAGATAAAGGTGAAGATCTTGGATGCTTTAAATTACTGTGGATTATCAAAACCTAGGTTCTTATTGAATCTACATAGTAAGATTTTATTTTTTATTCCTTTATAATATTCTTCTAGTTTTTCAATACTTTCATGGCTTTTCACCTTGCTCTGCAGCCTTCCTTAGTCTTGCATGGAATTTTTAAGTATTGTGCAAAATTTCTACTTATTAAGTGGAATTTTCTTCTCTCCACAGCTCTCTCCTTTCTTGCACAAATTTCTTGTGAATTTTGAAACTTATTTAAGTCATTCACAGATTTTTTCTATGTTGCATGTATTTTCTATGTTTTACACATTTTTTCTTAGCTTCATGGCTTATAATAATTTTTTGCAACATTTCTAGTTTTTGCGCAGTTATTTTTTAGATTTGTGGCTTATTTACATCATGTGTGGCTTATTTGAGTATTTTTCATCTTATTTCAGTATTATGTGGTATTTCTAATTGTCATGTGGTCTTTCTTTATTCCAAGATCTCTCCCTTATTCTGTGAATTCCATCATATTTTTATAAGGAACTCTAAAAAATTCAAGAAATCCATGAAACTGTGTTTGTCTTTTCTCTACGGAATTCCTTTGTCTCGTAGACTATTTTTTATTTTGTGGACTTCCTATTTCTTGGGGACTATTTTCTTTACTTCATGGGGTTCCTTTATTCAACAGATATTTCTTATCTCATGGGAATCCCTGTGTTCCATGGATTTTATCTTGAATTTCCTTAGAACACATAAAATTTTAAAATCCCGCACAACTATGTTCCTTTGTATTGTTGCTTATGAACTTGAAATTTATACATTTTCCTTATTCTTTCCTCACATCATGTGTTATTTATTTTTTGGCCTCTCTACTAAGTCTACACACCTTGTTTGAATTTTTTTTAGTTTTTTAAAAACCTTCATTTTTGTGGAACACTATTTCCTTGTGTCATGGCCTTCTAAATTTTGAAAAAGCTATATCTTTTTTCATATTGCCTTGTGGCTTGTTCTTGGTGTTATGCAACCTATTTTCTTGTTTTGCATACCTTGTTTGAGTGTTTTTATTAAATTTTCTTGTATTTCCTAATTTTTTTAAATCCATACAAGTTTAATTTCTTCTAACCATGGATATCTACAAGTGTTAAAACCTGCTTAACACCAATTTTTCAAAAATTGCTAAGTTTTTTTAAAATATGGCTAGTTCATATGATTTATCTATAGATAAATATCAGTTGTTAAATGATACTAACTATAGTATTTGGAGAGTTAGGCTTAAAGCCATCTTTATGGTAAGAAAGCTTTAGTATCTAGTGAGTGGCGTTGAAAAATGACCCACTAGGAGACAAGCTACACGTTAAAACTTGAATATCTTCTCCCAAAAATCTCAATAAGCCATGTCAATCATGTTACAAAGTATAAAAGATGAATTATTCTTTCATATAGGACACATGGAATCTCGAGTTGATGCATGGAATAAATTTCAAACTATGCATGAAGGTATTCTCCTTTCTAAGATAATAAAACTAATCATGGAACCATTTACAACTCTAATGAAAGGAGATGAAAAGATAGTCGATTATATAGATAAGATTAAGAACATTAAGGCTCGATTAGATGGTTGTAGTTTTTAATTATTTTAAGGTAAGTTATTGTATTTTATTATTCAGATTAACATACATGAAACATTTAGAAATTACATTTCTATTTTGAACTCTAAGAATCAAAATGAATCTAATTTACCTAATTTAGATACCTTATTTTCTCTACTCATTCAAGAAGAGAGAGTTATGGGGAACTTTGACTCAAAAGAGAATGCCTCTCAAGCATTGTTCCTCCATAATCAAAAATTATTTAAAAATAAGAATAATAGAAATAGTAATCAACAATCAAACTTTAAATCTAAGTTCAATACTAATAATAATCAAAATTTTAAGCACTATATTGTGAGAAGACTTTGGAAATTGGTCATGCCCCATATCATCTGGAGGATATTGAAAGATAGGAATGATATCATTTTCAGAAATAATAAACAACATTACAATATCAACTTTGTTAAGATTTTTCATGCTATTAAAGATAATATTAGGAGATTCAAACCTCCCATAAATAAAAAATATCCTGAGAATGAAGAATATATTCTTTCCAACTGGAAGATAGGAGTTACAAATTTGCATATTAGGAATACCTCAAATATAGATAGGTCTAGGATTCATCGGATCCCTCCTGAGATTAACTAGCATAAACTAAACTTTGATAGTTCCTCCAAGGGTAATCCTAGTTTTGTTGCTGGGGGAGGTGTAATTCGGGACCATAAAGGTTGTTTAGTTGTTTCTTATCCTAGTAAAATGGGGATTCAGACAAATCATTATGTAGAAGCCCTAGCTGCTCTATGGGGGCTAAGGGTTGTCAAAGATTATAATATACAAAACTTAATTTTTGAAGGGGATTCACTAAACATCATCAATAACCTAAATCAAATTTCTCCTCCTAGATGGACTGTCAAGGACTTTATTATGGAATCCAGAAGTATTTATATAAATTTAAAGAATATTATCATTAGGCATACTTATAGGGAGGGGAATAAGGTAGGGGATACCTTGGCCAATGTTGGCATCCATAATAATCTAACCATATGGGATAATGAAAATTACATCCCTAAGGAGGTACATAATAGCATTAATGCGGATAAATATGGGCACTCAAACATGGAGTAGAAATAATAACGGTATGGAGCGGGCTTTAGCAGAGGTGAAAGATCACACATGTGAGAATTATCATCCTAATTATGGCCACATTAACGCCATTGAACCTCGTATAGGTGGATGGGTTCTTAAAATTTAGGACAAACATAAGGAAGAAACAGATTCAAACGAGGGTTTTGAACAAAAAATTTGCAAGAATAGTAGGGAGAAGAAGAAACTGGGAGGTGTACCATGCCATTTGGAGCCCTATAGTGATATGGCCTAGAAAAACAATGAGGAGCTATGGAACCTCTTACACAAGGGTGACATTTTGAATTTTATAGAACGCATTCAGGGCCACGATCAAAATATTTTGGTCCATTTCGCAATGGACTAGAAGGATATAAAGGTGAAATATGGTGGCCACTGTGTTACTATTAATGAAGAGTTGATTGTTGAGGCTACATGCCTTGAATTGGAGGGTTATCATTTTTTCAGAACAAGGATTGACAGGGTCACTGAGGCTAATAAATTCTCAGATGAGGTAGAGGAGCTCAAATTTGTTTCTGCAAGCATTAGGTAAGTTCTATTCCCAATCCATTTGATGAAGTGACAAATATAATGGTTAGGTATATTTCTCTGGAAATGCGATACAAAAATGTCCCTGTTAAACACCTGGTCTTTCTAAACCATTTTAGAAGGAAAGTTACGGTTTGCTTCCCGTACTACCTGTTAAATTCCCTTTAGCGCTCTATTTTGGACTTTCAGAAGCACTCCCATGCTATCCCTCTCCACCAGGGCCTCATCTTCCTACTCCATAAGCTTTGTGTCTCTAAATTCCCTGTCTTCCTAACTGCTCCCAACGATCTGCACATCACTACCTCCACTGCTCCCACTCCCATTCTGAAAACCCATTCTAAATCCAAGACCAAGAACCCTAAGTTTCCAAAAACTGACACCCCTCACTCTGCCTGGGTTCTCAAAAGCACCAAAGAGCTGGAAGTTGCGCATAATTTTTTGCATATCAGCAATGCTAGTCTAGATATGGCCCAACATCAGGAGGGGAATAATGTGCCTCATAGATTGGAGTCTCTGGAGAAAGAGATGAAGCAGCTTAAAAAGGACCTGCAGTGCTTGGACAAGCGGAAAGGAAAAATAAAAATTGATGATGATAATGACATTGGGAAGGATCAAATTGTTGACATTTATAAGAAGATGAACTCTTTACACAGTAGATTGGGGAGAGAAAAATATAGACATGATCACAACATGGCTATCTTCAAATCCATTAGTTAATTCTTATAGTAGCAAGTTCGAAGCATCACCATGCTTACCAGGATCCCTGGAACTATTTGGAGGAATGAAAAAGAGAAGAGCCAGACCATTTCACAGTTGAACACTTTTGACCCAACGCACATCACCACATTGGCATTGTTCACCTCACTGCAAACTCTCCAGTCCATAATCGACAGAGCATCTAAGAAGTAAACTCACTTGGGCTAGAGGGTGTCGTTTTGGTCACTGCTCTTTTTTGGTCTTTTTGTTGTGTATATGTTGTGTTTGTGTTGTTTTGTTACAGTTTTTATTCTATTTTTTTTCTTGCTTGTAACTATCTTTTGGTTACTACTGGACTTTGTGTTTTATCTAGATTTTGATCCTCTTTTTTCATTCCTTTATAGCTATATCTTGTTGTTGAGCTCTTTTTGTAACAGGGTCTAGTCCCTTTAAAACTATTTACCAATAAAAAAAGCAAAATTTTAAGGTCAAATTTGATGGCACGTGTACCAAATGTGGTAAATTTTTTCATAAAGAAATTGATTGTTATTCTAATTTTAATAAGGTTCATAATAATGCTAAAAATAAGAACTTCAACAATAAAAATAAGAAGAATAGAAATCATAATCAATCTAAAAATCAAGCCAATAATGTTGACCAAGCTATTTCTCTTTATACTGCTCTTTCAACTTTTAATGCCAATGAATGGATTTAGATAGTGTTACATCTATGAATATGACATATATTCATGAAATTCATTCTAATGTTGTAGAATGTCATGTGAATATATATCTAGGTGATAATTTTGTCATTAGGTTTGAATATTGTGGTAATGTTAAGTTAGCAAATGGAATTATTAGTAATGTTTTATTTGTTCCTAACTTAAAGAAAAACATTTTATCTTGTTCTCAATTAACTAGATAAAACTAAAAATTTATGTTGTTAAAAGATAAATGGTATGTAAAAATGAGATTGGTGACATTATTTTTGCTCGTTTTTAGAAGAATGGCTTCTAAATATTTGAAGGATTTGTCATTGAATATTGTCTTTCGTCTTCCTTTTGTAATGTTGTTCGATTATGGCATGAAAGGCTTGGGTATGTGAAATTTAAAATTATTTTTGAAATGACTCACATTAACCTTGTTGTAGGTCTCCCTAAGTGTAAATAAAACCATGAATATTGTGAAACTTTCTTGCATGGTAAGCAACATGTTGAAATATTTCATAAAAATCATAAGTCTAATTCCTATAACTTGTTTGATTTAATCCATAGTGATGTAAGAGGTCCTTTCGAATTTTCTTCCCTAGGTGGATCCTTGTATGGTGTTAGTTTCATTGATGAATTTTCTAAAATGGCGTGGTCATATTTTATTAATAAAATAAATCTATTGTTATGTCTAGGTTTCGAGATTTTAAAGCCTTTTTGAAAACATGGCTAATCTGAAAATAAAGAGAATCGGAACAGATAATGGACGTGAATGTGTCAATAAGAATTTTAATGATTTTTTTGGTCTTATAGAATTCAAAGGGAGTTAACAACTCCATATTCCCAAAAACAAAATGGAATAGCTAAAAGGAAGAATATAACAATCATAGAAATGGCTAGGACCATTCTTCATGCATCCAAAGTGTCGAAGTTCCTTTGGGCCAAAGCCATGAACTTTTTTGTTCATATCCTAAATAGAGTTCCTACTAAATATTTACATCAAACTACACCTCATGAAGTATGGAACAATAAATAACATAATATCTCTCATCTTAAGATATTTGGTAGTCATATATCCCTTATCATTCCTAAAATTAAAATACAAAAGTGTGATCCTACCTCCTACTCTTACAATTATTTTGGGTATGGCAGTCACACAAAAGGATTAAGAGTGTATGATCCACTCAAAAATTTTACTATAGAGAATAGGTATTTTCATGTTGTAATGCAACGGGGATAAGAAAACACTTTCAAAACACCACAAATAGTTTCATAATCAACAAATCATGTAATTTCTCGTCAGGCTTTACAATGCCTAAACCATGCCAAAAGGCCAAAAACTTGTAAAACTTGTTCAATATATCCAATAAATTGTTAACACTTTTTTTTCCACTTGATCCCTTCTAAAACATTACCCAAGAACATTCATCAATGCATAAAAACTCCATTTGTTCACTTTCACCTTCATACTCAAGAATAAGCACTACTATCCCACAAAAAAGACAAATCTTGTCATCTAGAATGACACACAAATTTTCAGGAGCTTATGAATACATTTTTTTATACCTATTAAGGGCCTTATTCTTCTTTGAAATTTTTAGACTCTATCTCATAATACACCTCCTTCTCATCATGAAAAATAGTTTCCAAATAAGGCCTAATTTAGTAGCCCTCTTTTTGTGAAAACCTTATAATTGGGAAAAAAACCCTCAAACATTCAAGAGGAACTAAAAACACTTTCAAATACTCATGGTGGATTTTGTGCTTCATGCAAAATCACAACTTCCAATTCTTTTTTTAAGTCCTTCAAATTCACTCTTACTATTTTCAAGTAGCATATTAGGTCTACTTAATCCCTTCTAGACTGAGTTTTTAAGGTTTTGTTGTATTTCTTAGGTTGTAACCCCTATAAATAACCTTATACACCTTTAAAAATCCTTACACAATCCTTTATCACGGTTCAGCTTTGTAATTCTCCCTAATATCATCATTTCAAAGTCTTATCATCTCTTACACTAATGTCTAAACTAGGACTATACTGATTTTTCCTATCTTTTTCTCTTAAAACTATATTTCTTCCTTTCTTAAATATTATTCACTATTATTTATCCTTTTATTTACCTTGAATGTTATCACTAGTTTCAACTCTCTATTGATTATATACCTCAATCCTCTCCAAGACTATATGGAAAAATGAGTATAAACCTGTGTTTTTCAAGTTTATTAGTTTACAAACCTAATAGACCCAATAATTCTCCTTTTATCTAACTCCTCACCTTATTAAACCCTCTATACACTCTATTTGTAAGCTTATTTTACTATTTTTGTTAGGAATTAATAGAATCTAATGTGGAATAATTCCTCAGAATCACAATAATAAGAAGTATGAATAGAAATTATAGAAATGAAATATGCACAACACGAAGAAAATATTTAACGTGGTTCACCCAATGTGGGCTACATCCACTAAGAACACTTACTCAGATTTTATTACAAGCCAACAGTCTTCACAATTACAAGAACCAGATCTTGTTTGGAGCTACGCTCAACAATCCCTCCAGAATTCGCACTTGAATTCACACACACACTATTCACCTTCACAAAAAAACACTCATATCAATCCTATTGTATGTCCATCTATTTATAAGTACATCAACAGGTAGCTGAAGAGGTGGTTTTACAAAACAATGGGTACTGAAATCCATGGGCCCAAAACCAGCCCATAATGGTTACCCATTACCCATGGGTTAATAAACCACCCATGAAAATTTGCTTCGGGGGCTTCGCCCCCAAACCCCCTTGACCCACTCACCGGAAAGCCGGACCACCATAAAAATATCTGAGTGTAACACATGGAAGGTGTACCAAACTCTAACATGAAAATAGGCTCCATAAACATAACAATCTCCCACTTGGAGACTGATTTCCACTGAGAAAGCTTCTCAGCCCTTCACTGTCATCCATGAAGGAAAACCAAAGTTGAACATAGATTTAGTTTATCCCTTGTGACCACCTTGGTCATCATGTTTGCAGGATTTTGACTGGTATGAATCTTCTCTAACTTTTACTTATCTTCCTCCAAAGTTGTCCTGATGAAGTGATATCTCAGTTGTATATGCTTTGTCCTAGAATGGAAAGTAGAGTTCTTAGCTAAGTTAATAGCACTATGACTATCACTATATAGCTTTCCAACTTCCTTCTTACGACCCAACTCATCAAGAAATTTTTGTAGCCAAAACATTTCCTTGCTAGCTTCTGTAGCAGCAACATACTCAGCCTCAGTGGTTGACAAAGCCACAACCTTCTATAACTGTGAAATCCAGCTCATTGTTGTATCACCTATAGTAAATACATAACCTGTTGTGCTCCTCCTACTATCCAAATCTCCAGCCATATCTGAGTCAACATATCCACACAAAGTACTATTTGATCCACTGTAACACAAAATAGTACACATGGTCCCTCTCAAATACCAAAGTATCCACTTTACTGCTTGTCAGTGCTCATTTCCTGGATCACTCATAAACCTACTCACTGCTCCCACTACATGGGAAATATCTGTCCTAGTGCATACCATAGTATACATCAAACTGCCAACCACTGATGAGTAAGGTACATTGGACATCTAGTTTCTTTCCTGCTCTATCTTGGGACATTGATCCTTTGATAACTTAAAATAGCATGCCAAAGGAGTCCCAACCAGTTTAGCATCCTGCATGTTAAACCTATCCAATACCTTCTTAATGTACTCTTCCTGAGATAAAGTCAGCTTCCATTCCTTCCTATCCCGAGTTATCCTCATACCAAGGATTTGTCTGGGTGCCCCCAAATCCTTCATATCAAAGGATTCACTTAGCTATTTCTTGAGTACTTTTACTTCCTGCATGTTTTTACCTACATCCAACATGTCATCAACATACAAACACATGATAATATGACTTCCACACTCAAATTTCTTTGTATACGCGCAATGGTTAGAATGACATATAATATAACCTTGCTCCATCATGAAGCTATCAAACTTCTTATACCATTGACGTGGAGCTTGTTTCAGGCCATACAAGCTCTTCTTCAGTTTGCACACCATCTCCTCTTTACCTTTGACTTCATATCCTTCTAGTTGTTGCATATATAGCTCCTCCTCCAAATCACCATGGAGAAATGCAATCTTTACATATAACTGTTCTAAGTGCAAGTCTTCTGCTGCCACTATTCCAAGAACAGTTCTGATAGAAGTCATTTTTACTACAGGAGAAAAAATCTCATCAAAATCTATATCTTGTTTCTGTGCAAACCCCTTGACCACCAACCAGGCCTTATATCTTTTCTTTCCTCCTTCTTCATCTTTAACTCTTACACCCACTTGTTCTGCAATGCTCTTTTTCCTTCCGGTAGCTTCACCAAATCCCAAGTCTAGTTCTCCATGAGAGACTTATTCTCCTCATCCATGGCTTGCTCCCACTTCTTACTGGCATCTACCTACATTGCTTCATCAAATCTCTCTGGCTCTCCACTATCAGTGAGTAATAAATAATAAAGAGAAGGAGAAAAACATTCAGGTTCTTTTCTTACCCTAGAAGACCTCCTTACTGTAGGAGTTTGGGGTTCCTGTTCAGTAGGTTCCTGAACTGATTCATGGGTCACTGTCCCATCCGGAAGATCCTCTACCACTGCATATTATTTCTTGGATTCTTCCCTATTTTCCTGCAACTATTGCTTATACATGACTTTCTCATTAAAGACCACATCCCTAGACCGAATGATTTTCTTATCCTTAATACTCCAACATTTAAATCCAAATTCATCACCACCATAACCAATAAAAGTGCATTTTTCTGATTTAGCCTCTAGCTTGTTCCTATCATCCTTGTCAATATGAAAAAACACCTCACATCCAAAGACTCTAAGAAATGAGTAATCAACTTTCTTACCGTACCAAGCATCCTCAAGTATGCCTCCATCCAAGGCACTTGAGGGTCCTCTATTTATCAAGTACACAGGTGTGCTCACCATTGCTACCCAAAAATAAATAGGCAGTCCTGCATGTATCCTCATGCTCCTAGCACATTCCATTATTTTTTATTCATCCTTTCTGACACCCCATTCTACTGCGGGGTTCCTACAATCGTCTTTTTCCTGCGGATTCCATTCTTAGAACAATAATCATCAAATTCATTACTGCAATACTCCCCTCCATTATCTGACCTGAGACATTTTAACTTAAGACCTGGTTCATTCTCTACCAAGGCTTTCCATTTAACAAAAGTATCAAATACATCAGATTTGTTTCTAATACAATAAACCCAAACTTTTCTTGTTGCATCATCAATAAAAGTAACATAATAACTTGAACCCCCAAGAGATGATACCTGAGCCAGCCCCCACACATCATAATGTACCAACTCTAACTTAATCTCTTTCTTCATAAGTCTAATCTTGAAAAACCTTACTCGCTTCTGTTTCCCATATATGCAGTTCTCGGAAAAATCTAAACATGTTTTTGTATATCTAGGAAAATTCTTCTTTATGACGTCCATGCCCTTATGGCTCATATGACCAAGTCTATAGTGCCATAATGTTGTATCTACATCTGAAGCCACAAGATTACAATCATTAGTACTATCAGTGGTCAAATACAAGGTTCCAACCTTCTTACCTCTTGCCACCACAAGAGCACCCTTGGTAACCTTCCAAGAGTCAGCTGTAAATATCATAGTACAACCATCACTTGCCAATTGCCTTGCCGATATCAAATTTCTCCTTAATGTAGGCACATGTATAACATCCTTCAATAGCCATGTATTCTCATTCTGCATATTAACCTGAACAAAACCTTTTTCCAACTATATTATAAGGCTCATCATCACCAAGAAAAACATGCCCAAAATTCCCTTGAACATAATCAAAAAAATAATGCTTATGTGGAGTAGCACGAAAAGAAGCCCCTGAATCAAAAACCCAAGATTTAGTAATATTATGCAAAGAAAGAATCAAAGCATCCTGGCATACATTACCCGATGCCACATTTTCCTTCTTGTTTTCATCCTATTGTTTCTTCTTATCCCGAAGCTCCCAACAGTCCTTCTTTGCATGCCCAGACTTTCCACAATTTTAGCATACAATCTTGCTCTTGGATTTTGACCTTGCCCGATCTTTTGATTTTCCATGGGTTCCTCTATTCTTTTGTCTCCCTCTAGTTTCCACTATCAAAGCATTCCCTAAAGGAGAAGATTCCCCAGAGTTTTTTCTTCACATTTCCTCGCTTAAAAGCACCCCTAAAACATCCTCAAACTTCAACTTCGAGTTAGTTGGAACCGAGTTGCTTACTGCCATTACCAGGCTATTCCAACTCTTAGGTAAAGAGCACATAATTAATAAAGCCCTAACTTCTTCATCAAATTCTATTGTAATCGAAGCTAGCATATTCACAATCGTATTGAAATAATTTAAATGATCTGCTACTGAACTATTCTCAGACATCTTCATATTAAACAACTTTTTCATTAAAAATCTTGTTAGAGGCAGAGGGTTTTCATACAACTTCCCTAATGCATCCATTAGATTTTTAGTAGTCTTTTCCTTTAAAACATTAAATAATACCAAAGATACAAGACATAGCCAGATCGTTCCAAGTGCCTTCCAATCTAACAAATCCCATTCCACATCTGTCATACTCGAGGGTTTGTTCACCTTCTCAAACAACGGAGTATAAAGATCCTTCTCATAAAGGTAATCTTCCATCTACATCTTCAAAGACCAAAATTCTACCCGTTGAGTTTATCAATCCTTGATCTTCCATCATCTGCCATAGCTCCCACTCAAGCTAAAAAACTTTCCCTGTGATTCAACACTTCAACAAACCAAAACCAGGCTCTGATACCAATTGTTAGGAATTAATAATATCTAATGCGGAATAATTCCTCAAAACCGCAATAATAAGAAGTATGAATAAGAATTACAGAAATGAAATATGCACAACATGAAGACAATATTTAACGCATGGTTCACCCAATGTGGGCTACATCCACCAAGAAAACTTGCTCAAATTTTATTACAAGCCAATAGTCTTCAAAGTTACAATAATCATATCTTGTTTGGAGCTGCGCTCAACAAACCCTCCCGGAATTCACACTTGAATTTACACACACTATTCAACTTCACAAAACACGCTCATATCAAATCCTATTGTATGTCCATCTATTTATAAGTACATCAATAAGTAGCCGAAGAGGTGGTTTTACAAAACAATTGGTACCGAAAAAAACCATCTGCCCAAAAATAACCCATAACGGTTTCCCATTACCCATGGGTTAATAAACCACCCATGAAAATTTGCTTTGGGGGCTTCACCCTCGAACCCCCTTGACCCACTCACCGGCGAGCAGGACTTCCATTAAAATATCCAAGTGTAACACATGGAAGGTGTACCAAACTCTAACATGAAAACAGGCTCCACAAACATAACAATTTTTTAATCCCTTTTATAATTTCACACAAATACTTTTCCTCAACTATGAAAAGACAGGGTATAGGATTGTGCTTCTAATATTTATTCAAAACACCTTGCATCTCTCCTCACAATAATATATTCATCTCTAATAAATATCCATGTGCCTTCTTAATAATTGTCAATAGGTTTCAAGGAATTCTTCTTAAGTATCGTAACATTTTATTCTCTAAAACCCTCAAAACATGGTATCGTGACCAAAATCATATTATGCTTTCATATTTTACCCTACCCAACTAATTATATTACCTTAAAACTTTATAACAATATTAAACATTTTTATTTCATTCTTTCTACAAACTTTCAGTCTTTTCCCATAGGTGGAATGCAAACTACACCTATTTTCCTCTTTCCAAACGCTAAGTAGGGTTTTATCACATGGAGAGCCTCATATTTTGGTTTATTTTATTTTATTATAATTTTTAGGCTTGTTCAAACTAACAAAGCCTCTGTATATCTTGTCTTAATTCTAATAATTCCTTTATAACCTTTCCATATTCATTTGTAAGTATTAAATATCCTCAACTAATATTCCATCTTCATCACCCATGGAAAATACATTGCCTCCACCATCTCCAGCCTTCGTCCTTATACCCATCTAACTCTCCTCATACCAAATAATTAGATGTTCACACCTTGCCATGCATGGAACCCTTAGTATGGCATCCACCTCATCTCCTCCATATATACTCTACCCCATCTCTCTCTGTACCACTCCTCTCCCCACTCCACCCTATCCTTGTGAGCCTCATAGGTCCTCCATCTCAGGAGCCCCACAAGTAGCTCTATGTGATCCCCACTAACCCATGGAATCCCTAGCAACCTAGCCACATATATATGCTCATAAGCCCAACATTTATTTAAGAAAACCACATCCAACACGGATCTCCTCTTCATGACATATATACATAACGCATGATATATCTAAGAAAATATCATTCTACCAAATGAGAACACTATCTTGTGTTCCACTATGTCTACTAGCACCCCTGACAATGTCCATGGAAATATAGATCCACCAGAATTTAGTAACGCATAACTGGAGATCACCATCATAATCAAACATATCAATCTACTCGCTGGCATCACCAGCTGATATCAAGCCTCTATATGAAATATCCCTAAGGGAAATGTAATCTATGGGGCATCATCTCCAAAAAGTCATGTCAACACACTCAATAACATCTCCTCTATAATGGGATATACTGGATCCCCTATATCGGTATTATCATAATACGTTTCATATCCTCCAATGTAACCATCATCTTTTCAGTCTAGAACTAGAATGTGTTAGTCCTCATATTCCACCTCTCAGTCAATGTTATCATCAAACCTGTATCCCGAGGCACTCTCTGATAATGGTGGAATCCTCCCAGTCCCACTGCCTCTAGGTTGTCCCACTATGCACCTTCACATCCTCTTTAATCTAATAAAACAGTGCCAAATTTCTATCTCTGAGATACAATGTGTCTTTAGCCTGTAAAATCAATCAAATAATTACCCAATAACATCTAAACATCAAAAACTATCCTCTTTAACCTATTCTAATAAAAAAATCACATATATGCCCATTCGACGCAAACCCAGTTTGGATCGACGCCACCTCACTCAGTTTGATTCCCCTTTGGCTCCGATTGATGTTGACTATGTACAGTCACCAATCATCAACCTTGGTGCCCATATAAAATCTTAGAAAAATGTAAAAAAATAACAACATACAACTAAAAAATCAAAAACAAAGCTAAGGCTTAGTTTCTTACCATCCTTTGCATCCTCTGGCACATCCTCACTCCTCTGATAGTCTCCATCTCACTCCAACCTCAATTTATCTCTCACTCAAATATATTGATCGTCAAATTTATGCAGTGTAAATGAGCTTAATTAACCACCTCCACTGCTTATATATGTGTGCTAACCTAATCATCGATGAACCACCTAGTCATTGTCAACCCAAGCTAAGTTTTCATCGACCCATATTAGTCATTGTCAACCTAACCATAAATATTCATTCCCCATCCTCTTTTATCCAATCCCTCATCCAAATTATCTTTTCTTCCACTTTTGACTTGTGTGTTAACACATCATTATATATCCCATTGGACTTACGTCATTATCTCTTATCTCTTCATGCATCCTTAATCACATCTAGCAAGGTCACTCTTCGATCATCTTTGTGTCTCTCTTAGGGGACCATATTTCATCCTAATCCCACCATTGTGGCCATATCTTATCTTCATCCCACCAGGTTGTATATTTCATCAATTCCTTGTGTATGTAAGATCTAAAATCTTGACCATCCTCACATTTGTTTGCACATAATTTTGATGTCTTCCTTTGACCCATGGGTCCCACAACTTGCACATCCATCTGAGTGAATTCCCACTTAATCCCCCCATTTTGTAGTGGTTTATGCCAACTCACAGGTCCATAGGATATTAATATTACCTCCATCATAGGTCGTGCTTTCTTCCCTACCAAAGTGATTCCAAAAATCATTGTCATATTTTGTTTTTTGTTTTTATCCTCTACACTTGGGGTATCTTCTCGCATCCTCTCTTTTCTCATCCTTTCCATCCTTTTCCTTTTCTCATCTATCTCTTTCAACCTCCTTTCCAATTCTTCTTTGTATCATCGATCCAAATTTTGAGGGGCAACACCTCAATCATTATCATCTATTACTTCTTGTTTTTATCTTGCGGCTTGCCCAATGCAAACTACTTGATAAAAAGGGGCAAATCTAGACACCAAATTTTCATATCCTATGTACCTCATCCCATGTCCACTCCCCTTTATTTTCATTCCTCGCATACATACTTCTTTTCTCATTCAAATCCCCCTTTCCCTCTTAAATTTTACTTATCCCTTTAATCGTTATTTTTTTACCTTGATCCCATCCTAATCATATCATTAATTTTTCTTCCCTAAACACCTCTAATCACCTTTAATTATCCCTAAACTTATTCATTAAATTGTTTATCCTCCCTAAACACCTTTTACTATCCTAAAGTTCCAATCTACCTATATTTAATACTTTTGTATCCCCCAACTACCTTTTATCCTCCCAAGACAACCCTAACCCACATTAACCACCAAAAACCCTTATTTTAACACATAAAGGCTCGTTGTCTCAAGCTGATCACATCTTCACTACCCAAATCAACATATTTTCGTAGTCACAGGTGACCCATTTGGGTATTTTTCAACCCTATAAATATGCCCATACCCATCCTCTCTTGAGGAAGAAAATTTTGAGAGTTCAGGATTTCTTGAGATCTTGGCTTCAATTTTTACTCTTCTTTGTAGTTGTTATTTCAAGCTTGGAGCTACTTTAGAGATCATATGCATAAAATTTGATTATTTTAAGTCCTCTTATTTCTTAGTATCACACATTTTCTTTCCTAAAGTCCCCATTACCATCCCATCACCATTGTGCATCAACCTTACAGGTTTATCATCCATATCAAAGTTATGCCCTTTCATCAATCATCTTCAATCTTTCTCTACATTTCATCTTTCCACCCATTTTCATCCATCAAATCCTAGATCCCTTTCTATTCATCGTCGATTCATCCCAACCTTCATTGACCTAATCCACATTTGTCTTATTACATGTTGCCCATCCTGTCAGTTATATGTCTTCTGATCACTCCAGATCCTAAATATTTTATTCTTTTTATTTTTTACACGTGTTGCCTCAGGTTTTATCTCCCTCACAACCAGTCATTATCGATCCACCTAAGTAGTCATCAACTATGTCTTAATCAATCTTATTTTTAGTTGTCTGCTTCATCTTCCACCTATCTTATTGTTGATTGATTTCCTAGGCCCCTCTCCTTCTTTGATCCACCTATTTAGAAGTCTAGATCTGACTTTTCATCCCCAATCACCTTTGATTCATCTTGGTCAATGTCAACCAGATCATTAGTTATCATCTTAATCATCAGATCCAACAATTTTCTTACATCCTTTCTATTCTGATCAGATCCAGACCCTTTGCAGTATCTCAACATCCTTATCAGTCCCAAATCAGCTTCATATTACTCCTCCAGATATGTCATTCATTGTCAATTTTGTCTAGAAGTCTCAGGTCACCATCAACCCAATCAATTTTGATTCAATTTTCATCATTTTCTGTTATCAAATTTTCTTTTTATCTTTTTTATCACATCTCGACTATTATTTTTCAAGTTTAGATTTTACTTCATCACATTACTTATATATCATCTTTTTATTTATCTTTTATCAAAAATTGGGTTGACATCCATCCTAGGAAGTATTCACTTCTCGGGGCTGACATTATTAGGAAACCAACCCTCCTATAGACTAATCATTTTCTTTGTTGATTTTCTCTTTGTTGTGTAGGTTATCAAGTTTGGTGTGAGGAGGATATTTTGTGTATGTATCCATCATCATCTCATCTAGAGGTAGCCTTAAACCCTCTCATTATTGGATTTACTTATTTTATTTGTTACCATTTCACTAATCTGAAATAGGATCAAGAAAATTAGATCAACAACATGAGGAATAGAATTTACATCACTTAAAAACAACTTGGGTGGTCAGGAAAAGTCTTCCTCTCACCTAGCCCCACCCACCCCCTCTCTGTGATGCGTATACCCTTGGTGCACTTTTAACATGATCATATGCCTTTGTTCCCACATCCAAAGGTACATGAATGACATAATATTGTTCCACCATGTGAGTGCTTCACTTCCTGTCACTTACAACTTACAACTTGATGCCTAGGTCATGTTAATCATTTAGTCTCTTTCATTTATGGAAATTATCTCATGATGGTAGACCCCATGGAACATTTTTGAGGTTTTTATCTACCTTTTCCCCATTTTTCCTTCCCAAAGGGACATGGGTGACACAAAAGTGCACTCCCCCATCATCCCTCTCCTTTCTTCTCTTGAAATTCATGATTTATGCACTAAGAGATCCTCACAATCTCAAAAACCTCATGCCCCCTTCTCATGTTAAGACTACCCATGGTAAATTTTTTGAGAGATGGTGTCCCAATGTCCCATAATCTCAGGTATAATTAGGCTTTTACCCCATCCTAACCATGTTTATTTAACCCTGGTCAGCTCTCATGGCTAAAATTTGAATTTAAAAGGAGAAAAATTGGGGGAAAGCATGTTTTAATAAAAAAGGTGAGTTTAAAATCCAAACTTAGTCATTTTCCTCCATGTTTCCATATTTTTCACACCTTTGGTTACTATTTTGAATGGATTATCATTCAATAAAAACCAGGCATACACCATGGCTAAAAAAACTCATATTTTCGTTCCTTGCAAACCCCATCTTTGATGGCCCTGAAACTCAAAATGTGTATTCTCTATGAGAAAACATTTAAGAAGAGTGTTTGCATGCCCTCATTAATGATCTTGTTCTTTTTTTAGTGTCCCAAAGTTTCCAGCCATTGAAAATTTCCCTTCGTATCTACATATTTTCAGCAATCCAAATTACCTCAAAATCAGAGCATGTGATCTACAAAAAATCAACTTTCGTTTAAGTATTTGCTTGCCCCATGAAATTCAGTGTGCTTAAAGATATGGATGACTATTATTTTTTACATTCTTCCAAATGATATCTAAATGAATATTATTTGATATGGATGAAATTATAGGCCTGTAATTTTACTTTTCATTTTCACGAAGATCCAAACGAGAGAAATCCCTAAAAATTGGAGCAAAGTATCCTGGTGTGTAGTAGAATTTTTTGAAACCAATTTCACTCTTATCTGACACACTATGGCCAATGTCTATTTTTAGTAAGTTCCTATTCAATCTAATTACCAATAGTAGTAAGTCTAAAGAAACAATGGATTCAATTCATTTTTTTCATTCCCCCAAGAGGAAAATCACTCAAAAGTGATAATTCGACAAAGTTGCCAAAACTTGTCACCCGGGAAGAACTTACTTAAAATAGCAAGTTTTTGGAAAATTCTCACGATGGTCATGGTTTTTCATCTTCTACATACCTCACTAATCCCAATATTCATAGAGGACAAACTCATTCTTTCAAATGGTGGATAGGGGCATTGTGTCTTAAGCATATGAGGAGCCCTCTCAGTCCCCAATTTTGGTCACGATGGTGCTTAATGGTCTCAAGTTGCATCAAGAACTTGGTAGTTTGGAGGCATGATAGTGTTTCAAAGGTTATAAATCTTGTTCAATAAATGTAAGGAATTCTTCATTATCATCAGTGGTCAAATGTTCATCACCTCTCTTTTCAATGAGTCCAAATGTACTATAGAGGTTCATCGTTCAAGAGAGAACTCTAAGGGGAAAATTTTTCAAAGGATCATTCTTCATCAGAGGATGCTTCTTCATCAATAAGTTGATCAACTCCTTTCTTCTTCTCTTTATTTCTCTTTATGTTTTCTCCCCCCTTTATAATTCCTCATTGTATGTAATCATGAAATTTTGTCTTTTTCACTTGAGTGACTATCTAATGTTACATTGTAAAAGTCCATTTTGATTTATAAAAAGAGGAAATATCTACTCACTTTTAAATAAGATGAAAATTCACAAGTAGAATAAGACATTGAAAGGTCGTGTGGGGGTAGAGGAAGAGTTGTCATGTAAATCTATAAATTGAGGTGGCCTCCTCACTTCATGAGGATGGTTATTCTTATTTTCTAGCTCTCATTTTCTATCTAGAGACAAAGAAATTTATTTCTTCCATTTTATATTCTAATACATTCCTCTCCTTCTCAACAACACTCCATGAGCATTTTAATATTGTACAACATAATGCAATGAGACTTTTTTTCTTCTTGTGTCTTTTTCTTTGTTCTATGTTAATGGTGTCTACTCATTGAAATCATGGATGTATTCTGGTTTTAAGCAATAAAGTCCTATTTGTTATTTATTGTGCAAAACCCTCATCACTATTCTCTTCGCACCTCTCTCTCAAGATATTTCCTCCCTTTTGGTTTCTACAATCATTTTTCCACATGTGTAGGGAAGTACCCATGTGTGATCCCCAGTTGAAATACCAACCCCAAATTGTTAGATTAGTGTACATATATTTCCCTATTTTCAACAAATGGAGTTTCCCCTTTCAAGTAGAGGGACTTAGTCCCACACTGTTGATGAAATCCCTTAATTTTCCCATGTGAAAAATTAATTCACCAAAAATTATCTTTTTCGCCAATACCCTAAATCAAAAGTCTCTAGATCTAGATGGAATTTTTATAAATATCTTCCTGGTAGGCACTAAGGAGATGCACAGGTTCTCATAACCTATAAAATTTTTAACCAAGTATACATAATATACACACTCAGTTAGAGTGCTCAAGGGAGATCAGGTAGATATAGTAGATCCTTACAACTGCACATGTTTAATGTATGTGTTATCGTGAATATTAAATAATGTTGGATTATTTAGTAGCAAGCTAATTAATAATGTTTAACATTGAAAGGATTAATTTAAGTTAATCGGTAAGTTTTTAAAAAAAATCCCTTAATTTGGATGAATCATAACATGGGTGTTATATTGCTCAAGATATGAGATAAACTTATTTGAGCATACCTGGGGCGTGGAGTTATTTTTTCATGGCTTCTATGGCTTTTATAGAGCAAAGGAGAATGCAATTTTTTTATAAAATGGATTTGAGTTGGTTGAGAGGCGCTTTAAGTGATTTTTCCTTAGCTTATAGAGGGAAAGTGCAATTTTGAAAGACATTAGGAACTCCAAAGTGCATTTTTGGTTTCTAGAAGGAACTTGAGGTTCCAACAGAACACTTTTTGTTCCCAAGTGGAACCAAAGTTCATTTTAAACTCCCATAAGGAACCCCTAAGTGCACTTTTGGTTCTTGTATGCACCCAAAAATCACATGGTGCAACACAAAAGAACATGAAATGTCTCCAATGATGAGGAAAACCTTTTCCAAGGTAAAATGAATTCCATATCCTTCCCCCTTATCTTTAATGTGATTATCATTATTCGTTTTGTCTTCTTTTCTAAGTTAAATACTTCATATTTTGTCCATAGGCCATTTTCTACCCCTTTTTGAGTTTCTTTGTCTACGACGATTGCATAACTGCCGTGGTATTTTCACAACCGCCGTGAAGGTTATGCAACCTCCATTATTGACAGAGCAAAGGTTGCATAAGTGGCCCTATCACCATCCAGTTTGAAATTAAAACACGTATGTTTAGATTTCGAGAGTGATTTTCTCACTTGTTTCTTAACTATTTTTCCTATTTTTAAACTTGTTGGAATCGTATTTATTTCCTCTTATTTTTTGGATAGATTTAGAATATTGAATGCCTCTCATTTGTATGATTTGTCACTTATTAATTGACACATGTAATTTGACTTATTCTTCTGCAAATTTTATAAAATTCAACTTTTTACCCATATGATGGGTTGGATATTTGACATTTTTGAGGTAAAGTTATATTACTGAACTTTTGAGAGGAACCACACAAAACAATACCTCATTGCTTTATTATTTCCTTCCATATCCTTTTATTCATCTCTTGCACCAAGCCAGAAACATCCAGACTTTTTATTTTCTTTGTTACTAGCCAACATCTACATATCCCAGGATAAATTGGACATCAACTTTGGAAGAGGATACAAAACTGAGGAGACAAAAAAAACATATCACCTTTGGGAAGCTACCACAGTATAGTAGTAACCAGGTTGGGGTTATACTTAAATTATTTGAAGCTTTGAATAATTGTTATTTATTTTTTCAGAAGAAGTTAAGTATTTATAATAAAATAAGTGGAGGATTCCATCACTTCCCAAATGCATTTATTTTATTTCTAGTATTACTTTTAAAATATTGTTTACATAAATCTTCCCTTGGTTACTTCTTCTTGGCTTATCCCTATGGATATGCTCAGGAAATTAGTTGGAGAAAGAAGTGAAGAAATCCCTGCACTCATTTTATTATTTCTTTCTTTCAGCTAATTTAGATTTACTTTTGTCGAGGAAAGTTCATATGACAATGAGGAAATTACTTCTGAGAAGATTTTCCCTTTCTGGAAAAATTGAAGTAGAAGCTTTTTCAGAAGAAGTTTATTTTATTTTATTTAGATTAATAACTTTCGAATACATTTTTTTACAATGGCATTATCAGACAACGCTACAACAGAGGAATAGACACATCTGGCTACTCCCTGTTTTAGTTCTATTTTAATTAGAAATACTTGTTTAGTTTTAATTTTTTCTTTATGTTTGTGTCTGTAGAGGTTATTTTGTATATTTTATTTTAATTTATCTTCAAAAATACAAAAATTAATAGTTGTTTAATTAGTTTTTTTAAATTCATTTCTTTTAAAATCTTGTGAGAATACAAACAAATAGAATAGATATTTATCTTGTTTTATTTAATTAATTGGGAATGAATCTGGTTAATTAAAATATTAAAAAACTACTCATATTTTATTTAAACTAAGTTTATTTCCTTTACTTATTTTTAAAAAAGTTTCAACATAGGTAAGAAACCAAATCAAAATAACAAATCTAGTTGTAGGGAATTCACACTACCCGATCATAACCATTGTTTATCCCTTCGACCAACTCAACTATTAGGATTTCATGCTAAATTTCATATCCCATAAACTTCCTTTAGTTTCATATTAATTATTCATCCAAATTCACACACTTCTTTTGTCTCGGCATGGCCTGGGAAGTTTATTACATCAAGAATTACATTTCATTTTTTTAGTGTACAAATTCTGGTGAACCTAACATGAAGGACTAGTTCCTTCTCATTTCCATTATTCAAACTTTCCCCCTCTTCCCATATTCGGTGGTTATTTTATACATCCCTAAATATTTCATGTAGAGATTTTGATGGTCCATTTGAACTTGATAGATACTATACTCATTTTCAACCACAACATTCCTCTTTTCTTCCAAGATGCACTAACATCTACAAAAATAATGTTTAAGATTCCCCTAACTATGTCTCAAATCTTGTAATTCATGTGAGAATAGATTAGGTTTACCAGCCTCTAAACATTCTATACGGTCAATATAATTCAAACAATATGAATTTTACATGTGAAACTGGTTCCCGCATTAGGGTCTTATTAAGACCCCACTTTAGCATGCAAGAAACGGAGGATGACATCTTTATGTGAATCACTAATCCTATTTGAAAAATAGACGAGTCTTTAGAAATAATGAAAATTCATACCTCTAATATGTTTAACAATAATCTATCAATTATAAGCCCTGAAAATCCTGCTTTCAAGGAAAATAAGAATACCAGTGCTAAACAATTTATAATGGGGCATCACATGTCCCCTCAACCAAACCCCACACAACATGCACCCAAAAAAAGGACTCAACATTTGTCAACCAAAAAGGAAATAATGGAAAAATTGTTCTTTTCCCTTTATTTAATCTTATCGTTTAATGTGATAATGCACTGAAATTATACCATTTGACGATAAGTAATCCGCCATGTTTTAACCTTTAAGAAAGATTTTAAAAAATCTGATAGATTCGAGAGAGAGAGATATAGATAGATCAAGAGATACAGATAGAGAAAGAGATATAGAGAGAGATAGAGATCAATCCTCATCAAATGATGTTATTTATACATTAATAGGGAGGATTAGAGAGTTAGATAGTGCCTAGATTCTGCAACCAACTTTCGCAATGGGGCAGAATATGGGGTATCTCATAGACAAAAAAGGATATACTCCTACCAACTCGCAATCGATGCAATATCATATGTAACAAGGTTATCCAGTTCAATTGAACCCAAGTGATCTTCTCACAATATCTGAGACACTAGGGATTGGTCCTCACCTATCTCATTCTTACCCCATGCAAGCATTAGTTGGAAATTATTTCCCATACACTACTTCCAAGAATGCAAACTATGATAGCCACACACCCATGAATGTATTTCCTAATGTTATTCCTCCTTACATGCATATGTACTCAAATTCCCCACAACTAGATATATATCACTTCCTTGACTCATGTATAACATTCCAAGGAGCTCTGTACACCCTATTCAATGCTTACTCGGCAACTTATTGTTGAGCTGATGAAATACATATTAATTATGAAAGTTCAAAAGGATTGGGCCCATGGACACAAGGCATGTAGAAGCATACAAAAGTATAGAAAAACAGGGCACGCCCAGAACAGTTTGAAATCAAGACTTAGCTATTTTGCAGATTGGGGCTAATTTTAGACATAGAGTGTAGAGCACATCTTCTAAGAGACTTGAATACCATGCAAAGGCTATTTTGGATAAGTAGAAGAACAAGTGCCATGCATAGCTTTAAAGTTATTAATAGGATTACACAACAGTTATTCTAGTAGATGATTTATTATTAGCGAGCTTGCATGCTTTGTATTCTCATGTAAAGGCATATGGTTATTATTATCATGCAGCCTACTTTAGAAGGTGCGTGGGTGGTGAAGGGAAAGTCCCCACCCCTATAAATATGTATTTATTTGCATGGTTTAGAGGGCCAACATTATTATAGTGTTATGCTATGAGTTTGTTAGCGCACATGACTATGGTGACATTGTTATGTATGTAAGAAGATTATGTGTTTTGCAGTATTTAATTTAATGGATATTATTGGTTGGATATTGGTGTTGGATGTAACTGAGCATGGATCTTGTATGGTAAATCTTATTATAGTAAATTTTTAGTTATTCCTTCATATGGTTAAGAACTATATCTTGTTTATACACTGTGGTATATTTGATTATTTGTTATAGAACTTAAATATACACTCAAATCATGCTAACATTGTGAAGAATCTTCTCTAAAGAGGGACCTAGTACCCTTGCACACTTTGGGTGAGTGCTCACTTCAGGCTGAGTGATGTGTCAACACGTCTTGGGCTGTTGGTGGTAATATCTAGGCTACATTTTGGTTTTGTTGTCAGTACCTGTTATCCAAAATGTGCCCCCTCCTCATTTTGTGGCTAACTCCCTTTCATCTTTCCTTATCTTGTGCCTCAGACATAATATTTTGATTTTTTTAGGCACTCAAAACCTTCTGGAAATGACATCATTGGATAGAGCTCTTTCTCAGCTTTCCAGAAAGGTAAAGTTTTCCTCCTAACTCCATGTATTTTTGAAGTTATGGCTTGACGGAGTTTTTTGGGAAAAGTTTCCCCTGAAAGGCCCGCGGCCAATGAGATGCCACCACGTGGCACCTAGAGTGGTAGAGAGCATGGGAAATTTTGGAAAATTTTCCAAATGACCAAAAAGGTGCAAAAATTTGAATTTTTGCCCGCCAACCCGATTTGGCCCTGTTTTGCCCTAAAACTTCAAATGGCCATATCTTTCGATCCAGAGCTCAGTTTTTCATGTTCTTTATATCAATGGAAAGCTGGTGAAATTATCTACAAGATTCCAGGGTCAATTTTTTATTTTTATGGAGTTTGGAGAGAGAAAATTGAAAAATGTCTCTGGCACGTGGTGATGAGCAGAAATGACGTTTCAACCACTGTTTTTAATGAAGAATGGCTCGCATTCTCTCCCAGCATGGTTAAAAATGTCAGGGAATGGGTCTGTAAGGATGCCCATGCTGTTTTGAATGCATTTTGGTCAATGATTGAACCTCTCCCATGTTTTCCCGCATTTCTCTCTCCTGGGCTCGTCCCTTGCACTGTAAAAGCCAGATTTGGCTCATTTTCAAAGTGTGGAACATTTATTGTGTATTGCAGGTCCCCTTTCTCACCTTGGAAGTGATTTTGGTGGAATATCAGACCTTTTCTAAGAGCTGCAACTTTATTTTGCCTCTCAAGTGTTGTAATGCAAGTGATTTTGATGATTAAAATAACAATACAGCCTCTGTGATTAGTTTTCATCCTCTGCCTGTGTTGTTTGGTTAATTTCTGATCCTTCATTACAATTATCAGTTTGTGCATGAGGTTCTTTGTTGCATTTTTATGGACTGTGTCAATCTGCAGAAGTAAAAAATGCTCACCACTCCTTTGGTGCATCACCTATTAGCATTAGTTTTAGCTTTTTTGCATTCTCTATCTCTGTCTCCTTTGGAATTTAGGGTAGGGTTAGGAATATAGACCTCTGCAACTTGTAAGTGATAAATCTGACCAGAGGAATTGAGGAACCAGCCTCTAAACTGGAGATTCCTTTCTCATTTTGCAAGTCCCACACTTGGGGAAAGGATTCAATGTTGTGCAATCACACTGGATGCTAGTATGATCAAACTAGAAATCTGATCAACATCCAGGGGGTGCTACTGATTTGCAACAACAGTTTTGGCACGCCCGGTGGGACATAGAAGTATTCATCTTCATTGCAACAAAATTGATGTGCATTTGTTGCAAGTTTCTTGCTTTAAAAGAGCTATAAATTACACATCTGGTGACTCCAAGGAAGAAGAATCAGCTGGTTTTAGCAGTGCAGACCTGAAAACTCATGAGAAGAATCACTACAAGGTCAAGAGCTGGAGAAGAAGAGGTGTTATTTGAATATCTACAGTTATCTCCAAGAATAAGGAAAAGTGGGAGGAGAATCCAAAGGTTTCCATCTCCACCAAATAGAACTCTCTCAACTCCTCCACCTGGTAGGCCTTTCATTCAATCAACAAGGGTTCTAAGGCCAATCAGAATGGCACAAAACAACCCCTATGTCAATTTCACTGGCAGTAGCCCACTTGCTCTCAATGCACAAAATCCAATCCTAGTTGCAGCATTGAAGAACATTCCATACTTCACTGGAGAAAATCAGACCACTCCTGGTGATCATGTTAAGGATATTGCTAACATTTGTGCAATCCATGAGATCAATGAGATGCAAGTTGCTGTCAAACTGCTAGCATCTTCATTCAAAGGGAAAGCTTTGCAATGGTTCAGGAGTCTTGCCTCAGGTTCTATTCAAAATTGGAATCAGCTATGTATAGCCCTCCATGAGCAGTTTGGGGAAAAGGGAGACAACTTATCCCTTTTGGAGTAGCTGACAACTATCAAAAGAGCTCCCAATGAGTAGCTGACTGATTTTAATTTCAGATTTCAAAGGACTTGGGAGAGAATTCCAGTGGCAGTCAGGCCAACAGCAGAAGGTGCTTTTCTTTATTACCTTAAAGCTTTAAATTATGATATTTCTATGTTAATTCAGTCCATGGGAGGCACAACTATCCCCATTGCTTATAGCATTGCCATTAGAGCTGAAAATTGTTTGATTCAAGCTGGCAAGCTAGCTCCTAGGCCTCCAATGCCATTATTTCCAAGTTTAGAGAGCCCAAGTACTAGCCAAGTGCCTAATTTAGCTTCTATTCCCACTCCTAGAAATTAGAATTCAAGTGAAGCTTCCACTTCATCTTCTAGTGCCTCAAATGAACTTCAAGAAGTCATGAAGCAATTGCAAAATCTAGGTAATGAGCTGGTTACACTCAAAAGGTAGCAAGCTCAAGGTTTTAGACCTTCCTTCCAGCCTCAAGCTTAGCCTAACAGGCAACCATATCAACCCCAAAGACCACCCAATCTAGCTGCAAACCTAAATCAAGCAAGGCCTCCTACCAACAGACCATTTCAGCCCTATAATCCCAATGCTACATCTGCATCTAAAGCATTAGTGCCAGTACAAAACAATATGGCTCAAGAGTATAATTGGTGTTTCCCATGCAATGAACCTCATAACCAGTCCATGTGCTTCAACGGTGCCTTGAATCAAGCATTAATGGTGACAACAACTGGTGTGGAGGGTGAAGGTAGTCAAAGAAATGACCAGCAACAAGAAACATTCCAGCAGCAATCAGCTCCAAATGATACCACACTTGTAAACTGGCAGGCAGAAGATTTTTCTGGCATGAACCAGAAAGTTTCCCAAAGTGTTGCAGCCAACACAAGGTCAAAGAGGAGAAATTTGGGTGAAGAACAGCCATTGGCCCCAAGTAATTCATGACCTTCTATCACTCCACAAACTATTGGCAAGCAAAATGCAATCCCAAGCACACAAGGACTGCCTAAAACAGTTCCTAGGCCAACTCAAATGCCAGTTGTTACTTCCCATATACAAGGGATGAATGTGCAGGCTAAGGGACAACAAAAGGATACTTCATCCCCATTCAATATCATTGATCAGATGAAGAAGACAAATGTAAACATATCAATGTGGGAATCACTATCTATCCCAGGCCAAAGAGATTTGCTACAAGCTGCCATGAAGGACTGGTCAACTTCAAATCAGCAAGTCCAAATGCAAGAGAAGGTGCTCACAAATGTTGCCTAGCCTGAGGGGAATCATGGAGGACAGCAAGGTAAGATGTTGAAGCCCCCTCCATTCTATGTTTCATTGATCATTGGGAACCAATTAGTACACAATTGCATGATTGATTCCGGGGCAAGTAGTTCAGTAATGCCCAAGCAAATAGCTGATCAGTTGGGAATTCAGTATGAAACCATATCCAAAGGGGTGGTACAATTGGATGGGACAGCAGTAACAATAGTTGGAGTGATTAAAAACTTGAGTCTTACTTTGCATGCCTGTCCCAACGTGGTTGTTTTGCAAGATGTCTCAGTAATAGACCTTCCACCACTCTTTGCCCTATGTTTGTCAAGGGATTTCACAGCTAAGATTGGAGGTTACTTGTCTGCTGATTGGTCACACATGCTGTTCAGAACAAGATATGGAACCAAAGCCACAATCAGGTCTGAACCTATTGCAAAATTTCACATTGAGCCTTACACTCCAAGTCAGATCAATACCAATTGTTCAGCATTTGATCAAGAAGATTATCCAAGCACTGATGAAGCTGACACCAAGGTAGGAAGCATCCCAGATTTGACTCTTGATGAATGGGCAAGTAAGGTGCATGCTTTTGATCCTTATCAAGAAATAGAAGAATCTGAGTTAGGAGTCTATTGCATGCATGAAGAAAATCAGCCTATTCCTAGCATCACCAAGCCAGACCACAAGGATGACAATGAGGTATGGAAGTTGTTTTTTGATGGATCAAGGAGTAGACAAGGTGTAGGAGGGGGAGCCATGCTGGTTTCACCTCAAGGATTTAAGTATTATTCAGCTTTTAGATTTCAGTTTGCATGCTCTAACAACACTGCTGAATATGAAGCCTTGGTGCAAGGACTGCATTGGGCAATCAAGAGAGGAATAAAGAACTTGCAAGTCTTTGGTGATAGTGAGTTGATTGTCAACCAAGTCAAGGGGCAGCATGCTGTCAAGAATGATCTACTCAAGTGCTACAAGAACAGGGTGTAGGACCTCATTAAATATTTTGAGGGTTTTGGCATCAAATCCATTCCTAGGAAAGAGAACCAAGCTACTGATAGGCTTGCAGTAGTTGGGGCAGCATTTGACGTTGTTGAGAGCATTCAAAAGGACAAGGTACAGCCAAACATCCATGTGATTGTGAGGCCTTCAGTGCCGGACAACAATGTAAGTTGGAAAGTATTTGAAAATGATCAGTAAATCATCCATTTCTTGCAAGAAGAGGCTGAGTTCTCAGCCAAAAATCAGGAAAAGTTGGAGCAGCAGTATGGTGACCAGGTGGTGCAGCTGAGAACCAACAAACTACCAAAGGGGCTTATTACTTTGGAGTCCATTTTCAATCCTAATGATCAGTTTAGGAAGGAGAAAGTAAACATCCAAGTGAAGGAAGAAGATTCAGTGTCCATCTCGGTAGGAGAAGGCAAATCACTCCAAGTTGGCAAGATGACAACTGAGCAAGAAAGGTATGAGTTTATACAACTTTGTCAAGAATTCCCTGATGTGTTTTCTTGGAGCTATGAAGATTTGAAAGGTTTCAATCCTGAGTTAGCTCAACACACCATTGAATTGGATCCAAATACTAAGCCCATCAGGTAGAAACAAAGGCCAGTCAACCCCCACATGGAGCCTCTCATGAGAAAAGAATTGAATAAGTTGATAGAATCAAGAATCATATTCCCTATCAAGCATTCTAGTTGGGTTGCCAACTTGGTTCCAGTCATAAAGAAGAGTGGGGAAATCAGATTGTGTGTTGACTTCAGAGATTTGAATAGAGCATCTCTTAAGGATCATTACCCACTTCCTTCCATGGAGCAAATTTTACAAGTTGTTGCTGGCTCCGAGAGGTTTTCACTACTTGATGGCTATTCAGGGTACAATCAGATTATGGTGAAGGAAGAAGATCAGTTCAAGAAAGCCTTTACAACCAAATGGGGAACTTATGCATACAGGAAAATTCCATTTGGGCTGTCCAATGCCGGAGCTACCTTCCAAAGAGCAATGGACATGGCGTTCAAAGGTTTGATTAACAACATAGTGCTGATATATCTTGATGATATCACTGTTTTTTCAAAAAATATAGCAGACCACCTCTTTCATTTGAGACAAGTGTTCCAAAGGTGTAGAAGATTTGGATTCTCCTTGAATCCTAAAAAATGTATTTTCTTAGCCCATGAAGGAAAGCTCCTTGGTCACATTGTCTCCAAAGAAGGATTAGCAATTGATCCAGAAAGAGTTGAAGCCATAAGAGCACTACCATTGCCAAGCCACAAGAAGGCCCTCCAGAGTTTCTTGGGGAGAATAAATTTTGTTCGGAGGTTTGTCCCAGATTTTACAGCCCTTGTCAAGCCCATCACCAAGATGTTAAAGAAAAGCATGGCTTTCAAATGGACAGTAGAAGGCAAGGAGAGTTTTGAAGCAATCAAAGAAGCCATCTCTCAAGCCCCAGCTCTCATCAACCCGGATTTCTCCAAGGATTTCATCCTCTATGCATTTGGGGGTGATGATACTATCTCTACAATTTTGGTACAGCAGAACAAGGACAATGATGAGCAGCCAATTGCTTTCTTCAGCCAAATCCTGGAGGACTATGAGGTGAGATATTATTTCATTGAGAAGCATGTTCTTGCAGTAATCAGGAGCTTGAAGAAATTCAAGCATCTAGTTTCAAACAATAAGGTCCAATTGCTGGTTTCTCATGCGGGAGTTAAAGACTTCCTCCTCAACAAAGACTTGAATGAAAAGAGAGCAGGTTGGATTACTCGTGTCATGGAGTATGACATAGAGATCAAGGTCACCAAGTTGGTCAGAGGAAAAGGACTGTGTGAGCAGCTGATTTTGAGCAAGCAAAAGGAAGCATGCAATGAGAAAGAGACTGTTTTGAAGTTGCAAGACAACCATGAGCAAGGAAGCACTCAAGAGGAAAATAATGGTGTCCCCACTCCTTGCTGGACCCAAAGTATAATGCACTTCCTAAGCACAGGCCTATGCCCTCCAGAGATGAACAAGACCCAAAGAAGACACTTCAGATTGTAGGCTGTCCCATATGCCCTTGTTGATGGTGTCTTGTTCAAAAGAGATGTGAATGGAGTACTGCTGAGATGCATTGGTACAAATTAGATTCATAGGATGTTGGAAGAGTTCCATGGTGGACCAGCTGGTGGTCATTTTGCACCAAGAGTGACAGCTCTAAAGATCATGAGGGCTGGCTATTATTGGCCCAAGATTTTCAATGATTGTTATGCATGGATCAAGAGGTGCAAGAATTGTGCATTCTTCACAGGTAAAGAGAGGCTAGCTGCCCTTCCATTGCATCCAATTTCAGTTGACCAGCCATTCATGAAAATGGGGTTTAGACTTCATTGGAGTCATTAATCCCAATTCAAGCCAAGGGCACAAGTGGATTTTAACAGCCATAGATTACTTCACTAAGTGGACTGAAGCAGTAGCACTCAAGGAAGCAAATGAATCTAGCATCCTAGACTTCTATGAGGGAATAACAACCAGATTTGGTGTACCTACTACAATAATATCAGATAATGCATTGGCATTCATTAGGTCCAAGGTGACTGAATGGGTTGTCAAGAATGGGATCTACCTAAGTACTTCATCAAACTATTACCCCCAGGGTAATGGCCAGGCTGAATCTACAAACAAGAACTTGTTAAGGATCATTAAGAGGACTCTTGATGAAAATCAGAGGTCTTGGCATACTAAATTGAAATCAGCTTTATGGGCTGATAGGATAACTCCTAAAAGATCTATAGGTAACTCTCCATTCAGGCTTGTTTATGGGAGAGAGGCAATTTTTCCCATATCACTTGAGTTACCAACATTGGAACTCATGAAACAGTTGGAGTTGTTGGAGTTTGAGCCCATGGAGGTTAGATATGCAGAATTGATGGAGCTCCAAGAAATCAGAAATCAGGCATCCCAAGTAATGGAGAAGGATCAAGCTTTGATAAAGAAGACCTTTGATAGAAAGGCCAAGAATAGATCCTTCCAAGTTGGAGATCTAGTGCTAAAATGGGATGCAGACAGAGCAAAACCGGGAAGGCATTCAAAATTTGATGCCATTTGGAGTGGCCCATACATGGTCACAAAGTGTAAGGACATCAATGCCTTCCAATTGTCTTCATTGGATGGCGAAGAACTGTAGATTCTAGTCAATGGGATCCATCTAAAGCATTGCTACTAAAGGGAAATTCTCCACCTTGTAAATATTAGCTTAGGTTTTCATTCCTCCAAGTGCTTGTGCACATTGTTTTGCTGTAGATTAGTTTTTCTTTCCCTAAGTGCTTTGGCATAGGCTTGCTGTTCCTGGGAATGTGTTTACAGGCCTTGCTCCATCAGGTGATATTCCATGTTCCTCTTTGCAACGTTCTAGTCAGTTGGGGTATCAGACAGAAAGATCACGTGACTCCATGCCCAATGGATTGCTTCAGGCAACTGGTAACTTCATCCAGCAGGCAGATGACCCCTCTGAGTCGCCAAAATTTCTATCCAAAATGTGCCCCCTGCTCATTTTGTGGCTAACTCCCTTTCATCTATCCTTCTCTTGTGCCTCAGACATAATATTTTGCTTTTTAGGCACTCAAAACCTTCTGGAAATGACACCATTGGATAGAGCTCTTTCTCAGCTTTCCAGAAAGGTAAAGTTTTCCTCCTAACTCCATGTATTTTTGAAGTTATGGCTCGGTGGAGTTTTTTTGGGAAAATTTTCCCCTGAAAGGCCCCATGGCCAATGAGATGCCACCACGTGGCACCTAGAGTGGTAGAGCACAGGGAAATTTTGGAAAATTTTCCAAATGACCAAAAAGGTGCAAAAATTTGAATTTTTGCCCGCCAACCCGATTTGGCCCTGTTTTGCCCTAAAACTTCAAATGGCCATATCTTTCAATCCAGAGCTTGGTTTTTCATGTTCTTTATATCAATGGAAAGCTGGTGAAATTATCTACAAGATTCTGGGGTAAATTTTAAATTTTGATGGATTTTGGAGAGAGAAAATTGAAAAATGTCTCTGGCACGTGGTGATGAGCAGAAATGATGTTTCAACCACCATTTTTAATGAAGAATGGCTCACATTCTCTCCCAGCATGGTTAAAAATGTCAAGGAATTGGTATGTAAGGATGTCCATGCTGTTTTGAATGCATTTTGGTCAATGATTGAACCTCTCCCATGTTTTCTCATGTTTCTCTCTCCTGGGCTCGTCCCTTGCACTGTAAAAGCCAGATTTGGCTCATTTTCAAAGTGTGGAACATTTTTTGTGTATTGCAGGTCCCCTTTCTCACCTTGGAAGTGATTTTGGTGGAATATCAGACCTTTTCTAAGAGCTACAACTTTATTTTTCCTCTCAGGTGTTGTAATGCAAGTGATTTTGATGATTAAAATAACAATACAGCCTCTGTGATTAATTTTCATCCTCTTCCTGTGTTGTTTGGTTAATTTCTGATCCTTCATTACAATTATCAGTTCATGCATGAGGTTCTTTGTTGCATTTTTATGGACTGTGTTAATCTGGAAAAGTAAAAAATGCTCACCACTCCTTTGGTGCATCACCTATTAGCATTAGTTTTAGCTTTTTTTGCATTCTCTATCTCTGTCTCCTTCAGAATTTAGTGTAGGGTTAGGAATATAGACCTCTGTAACTTGTAAGTGATAAATCTGACCAGAGGAATTGAGGAACTAGCCTCTAAACTGGAGATTCCTTTCTCATTTTGCAAGTCCCACACTTTTGGAAAGGATTCAATGTTGTGCAATCACACTAGATGCTAGTATGATCAAACTAGAAATCTGATCAACATCCAGGGGGTGCTACTAATTTGCAACAACAGTACCTCTTTCTCATTTGTTTAGGAGGATGTTACATTATGAAGATGTATCGGTTGACCTTGGCTAGTATTGAAGAGTGGTTAGATGATTTGGAGGAAGAGTATGGTTGCAGATTTAGCACTAGACCTGAATTTAATACACGCGTGTGGGTTGAACAGAATCTGTATGACTAGCTATATCATACTTTCTTCACTATCTTTCCTATAGAGCTATAAAGGTGGCTAGTTTCTTATTCATTTAAGAGGAATTAGAGGTTTCACGTTCTTGTTTAGATGTAGGAAGAATTTCATACCTTGTATGATGCAGATATGACGTGGACACATATTATATGGATCAGTGGTTTTGTGCTATTCTAAATAGCTATATTTTTAAGTACATAGTTTCTAATTACTCTTGTTTAAAGGTTGTTGAGTTCCAGTTTATGTGTGAACCCATAGGATCATATTTTTGTGGTATTCCTTTAGAAATTAAGATCTTGATTGTGACCCTAGATTTGGAAGAAAAACATACGGCTAGGTAAACCCCACCCCGTGTGGGGGCAGGAGCAGGTGTGGTGAAGGATGGTAGATCTAGCGGTAGAGAGATAGAGAGAAGAAAGACATCTTAATTTTAATTAAGCACATGAGAGGGACTTGTAGAAGAAGTGAAAGATCGACGAAATAATGGTGTTGTGGAGGGAGATGGCTCATGAAGGATTTAGATATCACGCAAAGGATGTGGAACCAGAACATCTGGAACTCCCCCATTTGGGAAAGTATGGAAGAGAACCCTCTTTGGTTTCAAATGAAGGCGTGTCTTAGGAAATATTGAGATTCGTGGTCGTGCATATGATCCTACATGGCAACCTAGCCCTTGCGCTTGGTTTCCCAGATTCCACGACAATTAACAGTAAGCAAACTAGTGTGGGTAGTAGAGTTGAAGTAGATAGAGTTAATTTACAGTCAATTTCAGGAGTTAATTAGGTACCTTATTCATCTATGGTGGCATAATCTTTGTCTATGTTATTTGGAGGTCCAACTAGAGGTATCTTTTCTGGCACATCATCAGCACATAATGTGGGCACACAGAATGTTGGCACAACATCTGGAAGTAGCATAACTTCACAGACTGTGGGAGTTCATTTTATCATGACCATTGGAACACAAGGAATTACATCCTCTGGTCCATTTCCTACTTCAGGAGGAGGATCAGGAGGGTAAGGTGGCTCAGGTACTAGTGGATCTGGTGGCTCTAGAGGTAGAGGAAACATAGGAGGAAATTTTTGGCGTAGCAGCTGAATAACACGATGAGATCCCTCTCCACCATAAATTTGAGCTTGTGGTGTGACGGTAAATCATTTGATATCATAGCTACATGATTTTTTATCACACCAAAAGTTCAAGCTTTTGGTGTGATGACAAGTCATGCAACTCTGATACCATGAAAAGAGTTTGTGAGAATTGAATCGGAAATGAGGCACCATGAAGTAGTTACACTCCAATGGAATCGTGATAGCTCCAGTGATTACAAGAAAGAATTGATCAGTAATGGAAGAACTTGCTCAACAGAAAAAAAGCTTACATATAGAGGAAAGACAGCAGAGTGTCTTGGCATGCTCATAAAGGAATAGTAAAGGGGTATATATAAGGTGTTGAGTAACCCTAGTGCATGACACACACGAAACCCTAAACCTAACCCATGTGAGATGACCCTCCAGTATGAGAAGAGGACACATAGGATAACTCACACTAACAGAAATAAAGGTTTTGGATCTGGTGGGCATGGTCCGCAGCAACCCTAGAATATTTATATAGAGATGTCTCTTCATCTTCCAGAATATAGAGGAATAGAAGATGCAGCTAAGCACATGTATATGGTTGAGATACTATGGTGCACGAAGGGGATTATAGATCCAAAGTGTAAGGCAAGTTAGTTTGAAAATACACTGCAAGGGCATGCACATAGCTGGTACATAAAGTTTGCGACGGACCAGATTTGTGTATATTATACTACGTTGTGGGATGATTTCTTGAAATATTTTTATATCCCTAAGTTTGAGCAGAAGAGTATTAGCCCAATGAAATAAATCAATTAGGGGACATTTGAGAGTGTTCGGGAATATGATGCGCAGTTTAATACTCTTTTGTCTAAGTTATCTTATGATATACATCTGATCCAACATGTTTAATGGTTCGTTGGAGGAATGATCACGCCATTCAAAAGGGCACTTTCACACAAAAATTTTACAAATCTGTGCGAGGAACTTGAAGTAGCTTTTCACATTAAGCTAGTAGGAAGTGTAGACACATGAGTAAGCCCATTTTTAGAGGTCCAGATTGCATCTATGGCTAAAAAGTTAGAAAAATTATCAGCTAACTCAACACATGAGATGCATAGTGGAATTTGGTGCACATATTGTGAAGTAGAAGGTCATATTAAGGATAGTTGTCCTCGAAAGTCAATGTGCACCATGTTACTGGACTATCAGATTTGTCACTTGGATCATGATTCAAGTAGGTTCCCACTACTTCAACGCATGATAAGGAAGAATGTGTATTATTACTGCAAGATTTACAGGTCTACCACTCATGATACTGAATTATTATAGGATGATTGATCATATTCTTAATGTCATTGATACTAGCATATGTCATACCAGCATTGCAAATAATTATAAAGAAAAGGGTGCGCATCATGATCATGATCATAGTGAAGGGAACTTTGCAGGAGGTTAGGGTAGAGGTCGATGATATAATGGAGGATTCGTAGGTTGAGGTCGTCTAGTGGAAGAAGTGATTTCCCTCATGCAACATGTTATACATGTGGATCTCCTTATCATTATAGGCGTGAATTCCCTCAGAACATTATTAATTATTTTTATGGAAAGAATCACAACTATGAATAATTCCTATACTTGTATGAACACTTGATTAAGAAGTAAAAACAAGACAAGGGCGTGGGAATGGTTAAAGTACAGAACATCGTGGAAGATCAGTGGATTTTGAAGTTAGCACCTAATCCTGATTTCGTACCTGTGAAGATCACTACATGCGCTGAGGTTGCACATGCTAGGGAAGTTCCAAAATAGAAGCCTTCCATTAAAAAGGATGATGTATTACATGCAAGGTATCCAGACCCTATGCATCAGAAGGAGGTTTTTCAAGAAACCATGTAGGAGATTAGGAATTTACAGGGTGAGATACAATGTTTGAAAGAACAGTCGTGGAAGTTAGAATAGAAGAAGGCGGATGAGCTCCATTAGACAGATGTTGATGATCTAAAGGAGGTTTGCAAGATGTTGTGATAAGAGAACATTAATCCTTTATTAGGGGACTAGTTAAAGGGAAACACTTTATATGCTTGTATTGAACATGAAAGGAATATTTTGCATGCTAACCTCCCTCCTCACATCCTGGATTATGAAAAAGAGATCACTTTGAATGTTTTTGTTGATGGCTGGATTTTGAGTAATATTTTGATCGATATAGGTGCGTAAGTGAATGTACTCACTTTGGATGCGTGGATTTAGATGGGAAGACCACCATTGCAGAAATCTTCAAATGTGTTGTTTATGGAAAATAGAACTAAGGCCATACCCATTAGTGTTTTAAAATATTTGTTTATTACTATACAAGGGGGACAATTTATTGGATACTTTGAAGTCTTTGTGCTTGCATAAGCAGATAGTTTTCCAGCATTACTTGGGTGCCCTTGGTGTTGTGAAAATAATGTTGACATGCGCTTTAATAATTAATTCATAGGTTTTGAGAACAAGGAAGAGCACGTCATTATCCCCTTGACAGGTGGTAAATTTACACCTTATGTAGAACCCTTAAGTGACGAATATTTAAACAAAATTTATGTGCACACCATTCGAGATCTGGAAATGCTTGAGCCATCGAAGGAAGGAGTTATCCAATGGTATGATGTACATTCCATGAGAGATACTACAAGTGTTTAATGTGATAGTTGGGCACATGGCACTTATGAAATGGTTGGGTGTGAAGTGAGAAGTGCAATTATGTGCGTAAGAAGGCCATGCAGTATCATGTGTTTGGGTAGTATTCAGGTACTAAGGTACATTGGTGAAGAGAATCCAAAATTATTTTAGCTTGCTATGGAATTTTAGTGGGAATGTCAAGTGAAAATAAGGAGCATGATAGTTTATACTATGTGCGCGACAGAAACATACTAGTTGATGGTTCATAGGGATAATATTTTGGAGTGGCGAGAAGTGAGAATCGCCCTATCTATTAGATTTCTCTTGAGTAATGTGCCTACTCGTATCTTTGCATTTCATGGTAATGATCATGTTCAGCACCACATTTAGTAGTCTGAGAGACTCTAGACAGAGGGGCAGGAAGCTTTACTACCTTAGTTGTGGGTGCACAAGCTCTACTTCACCTTGAGAGGTTGCGCACGCACATGGTATGTCTATGCAGAGTTGAATAGAGAGACTGTAAATTGGCAAGAACCTACTGCAGTTATGATTCAGACATTTGACTTGTTTTCCACTAAACCTCTAGTGAATGATGTGTTACATGTTTTGAAGCACTTAACTATCAGAGATAGTGCAAAGGCTAAGGAACTGATTCAATAGTTACTTGGTGATTCAAACCTGGAGGTGTGTTTTGAAGAAGAAGAAGAAACATATGTAGAACAACTTGGGTGTTCTTACCTAGAAAAGGAAAAGGGTAAGATGTTCTATATTTTGGATGATGAAGAAGTTGAGAACCTGGATTTGGAGCACACAGAGGGTACACGAGAAGTCATGGATAGTGCATATGAGAAGGTGCACACCTACCATGAGCCTATGAAGACCAAGAAGGTTAACATTGGAATGGATGTTGAACCTAAGGAGCCATCATTAGAGATTATTGGTTTGATTATGAAGTTGCTAAGATAATTGAGCTACTACACGACTTCTAGGACCTATTCCCTAGAAGCTACCATGAATTGAAGGGGGTACATGAATCGTTGGGTGAAATGGGAATCAAGTTAATGGAATGTGTGTGCCTGGTTAGGAAGAGGATTTATAGGATGAATCCCAAACTACACGTTAAGATGAAAGAAGAAATTGACAAGATGTTGAATTCTAGAATCATTGAGCTCATCGAAGAGTCTGAATGGGTTAGCCATATGGTGATCAGTATAAACAAATATGGGAGAATCATAATTTGTGTGGAATACAGGGGTTAAATGTTACATGTGTAATTGATCCCTTTCCCACACCATTTACTAAAGAAATCTTGGAAGGAATTGCAGGGTCAAAGATCTACTCCTTTACTCATGGATTTTCTTAATATCATCAGGTAAGGATAGCTAAAGAGGATCAAGAGAAGATAACTTTCACACTGAGTGGGGAATTTTTGTGTACATAGTTATGCCTTTTGTATTAAAGAATGTGCCTACAGTATTTTTGTGCATTTTTGTGCAAGTGTTCCAGGAATTTACTCACAAGTTTTGTGGGTATATTTGGATGATTGGATAGTCTATGGGCTTGTGAAGGATCACTATGATAACTTAAGATTCATGTTTGAAATATTTTGGTAGTTAAGCATCTCTTTAAACATAAAGAAGTGTTTTTTTTTTTTCACATTTTGTCACCTCCCCAAAAAAGTGTATATTTTTTGGGACCTTTCAAAAAAATTGTATAAATTGTCTATTGCCAAGTCTTTTTTTGCCTTTGTAAAGTCTAAAAGGATAGAAATAGTCTTCAGCAGCTATTCATTTTTCAAATTTTTGAGTTTGGGAATCTTTTCCTTCGTATTGTGGGTTTTTTGGGTTTTTGTGTGCCACATGTCCCATGTTCCTTTGGGATTTTTTTTTCCAATTATCTTCCTTCTCTGCATTGAACTAACCTTCCTTTGTTGTGTGGAATTTTTATTCTTTCTACGAACTCTTGGCCCATATGCTCCCATTTCGTCGATTCCTCGCATCCCCGCAGTACCCGCAGCCCTCTAAATTTTCTAAGTCTTTGTTGTGTGGATGTTTTGGCTCAGCGAAGAACCTTTGTCCCCATGTCCCATAGGCCACATGTGCGTCTCTTGCCCGATTTACCTGATTCCCAATCCATGACATTTTAGTGCGGAATTTTCGGTTCCTTTTGTCCTGGTGTCCCAAGTGCAACATGGCCTTCATTTCCTTGCAAGCCCGTAATTGCCACATCAAGGCCTCTATCTTTATGTGCAAAAATTTCAGCCTTTCTTGTCCCGAGCGTCCCATGCACCTTGGGCCTCCTATGTCGTTTCCTTCTGACATATCGGCACCAAGCACTTCTAAAGCTTCGTTCCCCACAAACCATTAATGTTCCCATTAAATGCATCCCACCGACCTTCTCCAAACGGGATATTATAAAACGGGAAGGAATCAACCATTTCTTTCACAGACTGAGCTTTACGCATTCCGTTATGAGTTGTTCTAGCCGTAGCGTGAGCAACCCTTAGCCATTTTCAAAAATTCAAAGTGTGTTCTGATCCTAAGAAGGTTGCCATTCATTCAGTGGTCAAAGGTAGAATTTCCATAGTCCTCTATGTGATTTCCAAGGTTAATCTAATCATGTGCCTTACTGCATTTTTGCTTCTAGAACGAGTATCCTCTCTTCTGAACCATTGTTCCTCAACCCTCTTTTGCCAAAATGAAGGTTCATTATAAAGGTCATGAGCATCTTTCTTCCCTCGAGATCTCCATACCTAACATAGGGGATACCAATGTACAACACTTGGATTTCAACGACTTCTAGGCGCGAATCAATGACGTGAATCCTCGGCCAGTGGCTCAGCTCATCAAAGATTGCGAGATAACGCATGTTGGAGGGTTTCCTGTTTCAGTTCAATGCACAAACACAATCTTGGCTTGTGGTTCCAATTTTTGATTCTAACACAAGTGAAATCACAGACCCTCAAGGTCAAGTAACTACCAAATTGGACATGGGATGTATCAATGCTGCTCTAAGGATCCCAATATTTGAAGATTTTAATGTCCTCACCATGGCACAAGGTCAACAATTATTTGATCAAGAACCCGATAAATACAAGCACATGGTGGCCAAATCTTGGTTCAACGCCCCAAAGAAGGGAGCTTCTAGATTGCCTAAAACCGTACCAAAGTGATTTTAAAGAACTCTCTGACATCATCATTCTCCTGTCCAGGATAATGGGGTTTTACGCAAGCAATGAATTTCACTTTTGGATGTGCCCTTACATCATTATCATATGTGAAGGGAAGCTGAATTTGGACTGGGGAGAAATCATTTGTATCAATTTGACTGAGCAATTCGCTAATGTGCAGAGAACCCATACTTTCTACATGACCTCTTATCTAATGTACACTATTGGAGCATACAGGGAATGGTTTGGTCTTTCCCCAGATGACAATAAGAAAAATGCTCCAGTATATGAGTACTACTCGAAATTGACCCTGAAGAATAGAAATCATCATTTTAGGAGGGTCAATGATGCCTTCATGATGTACATAGTCAGGATTCTGGAAGGTGACACATCCAAATGATTTTCTGATGAAGCTAAGCAGTTGATATCCACCTATGGAAGTTATTTCATTCAAGTCAGCAAGTTCTCTTACATCATATTGGCATGCTTTGAAGATTCTCCCTATAATCTACCCAGGTTCTGCAGTGATAAGATTACCCTAGTAGAAATCTGTAGGCAGCTTGATAAGTTACACAGACTTATAAAGACAAGAAGATAGGTGGTATACAATTCCCTATCACTCTAGACAATTATACTTATAATACTTCCTTGGATTCTCAAACTATTGAAAGGATAGTCGCTACTTTCAATTTCCATTTCTTTCAGAAAAGATCTTGTTTTGATCTCAAGGGTTTCATTTCCAACAATTCTAGGATGTCTTTCTATCATCTTTCTAATGTGGAAGACTATTGGGTAGATTGCTCTGATGATTATGAAGAAAGAAGGAGATATTATGGTTATCTCTCTTTACAACAAATCAAGGATTTTGGCATCTACAAGGTACCCGATGAAATGCAGGATGATGATAAAGAGCTGCAGTCTCTTGAATTTGACAGAACTATCAAGCATACTCCCCTTGAAACCATTTACTGGTTCAAGAAGGAAAGGGAAAACTTGTAAGAGATTATAAACCCAGTCTTAGTCAGGACTAAGGTTTGGTTCGATAGGAAAATGAAGATATTTATAACAACAAAAAACACGGTCTGCTTCTCAAGAAGCATTTCATCCCTCATGGAGAGACTTACTGCAACCACACCTAAGACACACACAAAATTAGCCCCCTCTCCTCTTGAGTCCTTCAACCTCTGGTGTACATTAAGAAGGGGAAGGTAAGAAAGGATCGAAAAAGCAGAGGAAGTGATTGAAGGAAGAAAGTAAATAGTTTCCCTCTTTAAAGCAAGTAGAAGCAATTGAGAATATTATTGACCTCTGTGGTGATGATGAAGAAGATACAAGAGAGCATGAGAAAGCAACCTTGAAGGGGAATCAACACAGAAAGAAGAAGAAGAAGAGGAAGGAAGATAAGAAAAAGGATCACACTTTAGAAGCTGAGACAGTGGTTATTTTAGATTCATTTGTAAAATAAAGTCATGTCAAGAAAATGCCTATTTCTAGTATTGGTACATCTTGTTTTGGAAGTATCAGCTGCACAGACCTTTGAGTGCAATGAGTACACTTGCACTAGGACCTCTTTTTCCTTCTCCTCCTAGTGCTTGTTTTTCTTGGGTTCAACCATTTATGGATAGTAAGAAAAGAAAGACTTCATCTTAGATTGTTGCTCCAAAATTTGATGTTGTGGCTATTCTCCTAGGCACAACTCCTACCCCACCTGATACAAAATCCAAAACTACTTCTAGGTTGGTATCTGACTCTAAAGGCCAACACTTTTTAGAAATTACTAAACCCAAAGTTGACAAGGATGAGAAAGATTTGGCTTTGAATGATTTGAAGTTAACAAGGATCCCTTTGGGAGAATATACCCCTGAAAGTGAGTGCATAAACTTGAAGGAAACAATGTCTAAGGTGATTGAGAGAGTGGAAAAAGGGAAACAGTCTCAAGAGAAGCTTGAAGAACATATACAGGTTCTCTTAGATTTTATCAAATCTCTACTAGCAAGTGATAAGGTGATTGATCCAACTCCTTTGAATGCAATGCCTCCCCCTACTATCCTAACCAATGAAGAGGTTCAAGTTATTAAGGATATCCATAAGCATGTTGCCCATGAAAAATCAATAAAAGATATGGTGGATGAAATGTTAGTCACTGTACCCAATTTCATTGAAGAATCTTACAAAGCATATGATCAAATCACAGGAATACAATTGAAATTCACAACACTCAGTAGTTTGAATAGAGAATTGAAAATGTGGATTGAATGTATTCATGACATCAGACTCATGAGTGAAACATATATGCAAGTTTTTCTATCCTGCAAAGTGTTTGATAATCTGAAGAGCAATCTGACCAAGCAATGGGTATTCAATATTGATTGAAAAATGAAGGTTCTTAAAGAGGCAATTGATGAACTAAGAAACATGTTGCAAAAGAGAGAAGCCTTTCAGGCTTGCATTGTATCTGAGTTCCAAGACCTTCATTGCCACCTTCTCAAAGAAGATTATGAAGAGAAATATATTGTCCAAGAAATTAAGGCAAAATTCAAAACATTTGTCAAAGATGATTTGTTCAAATCAGATACTATTTCAAAGGAGAAGATGGAAGAAATTTGTGCTCTTCAAACTTCAGTCAAGGAGGCAAATAAAGGATTTTTAGACAATGCAGGATTTCAAAAGGACATGGAAGACTGCTTGGGAAACTAGACTCATGAAAATTTTAACACCACTATTCCTCAGGGTATGGAGATAGCAGGGGCATTGGTGGAGTTTAGATATCAAATATTCAAAGTGAATACCATGGTAGCCCCTTCTTCGAATAATCTAGCAAATACATCTTAAACCTTTTTTTTATTTGATGTATTTCTTTAATTTGGCCACCTTTTATTTTAAACATGTAATATTTAAGTGGGACCAACGTAATTATAATACTTTATTAGTGGTTAATATTTGATGAAAAGAAAATAAATTGAAAAGACTCATTCGTAACCGCCCATAAGGCTATTTAAAGAGCTCTCTGTGTCATTTGAAGAGGTTAGATTTGGATATTTTGATGTAGAGATACTAAATTTACAAACAATATAGAAGAATTTCTATTCTCATCTTTTCTTGTTTTATATCCATCTATTCTTTCTATCTGATTCATTTGGTTTATATATGTTTGAATAGGAAAATTTGTGTTCTTCCAGTTGATGTTATGCTTAGAAATTTGTGTCTATTGCATATATGTCCTATATTCAAATGTGTATGATTCAGGATTTATTTTTCATGCATGCATAAGTAAGATATCATTATGAAATCTATATATCTGAAAGTGATGCCTTCTTCACTTTCTAAACCATTAATTCTTCTACATCCTTTTTTCTTATGTATTGACAATCTTATGAAATGGAAACATTTAAGACATCAAAATCCTCATTAAAATATTAATAGTTTGTACATTTGTAAATAAGTAGATTTGCCTTGTTTGTTTGTGTGTTCAATAAGGGAACCTCTCCCATAAATAAGAGGGACTGTTGTCCTCTGAATGTTACTTGTTTTTAAGTAAAATTTTACAACCAACATTTTTTTGCACCCACCATGGGTCATGTTCAGTGCTACCCACTGAAACAATTTTCAAATCAACAACAACAACACACTAGCAGATAGAAGATATACATGAGGTTAGAGAGCACAAGGTATTGAAGATCCAAATTTTAGTTACTAGAACAACAAGGCTTCATTCCAACTTCAGAAAGAAAGAATAGAGGAAAAATATCCACAAGCACTCCTCCTACTAAGGATAGAACTACAGAAAATGTTGATATTCAAACACAATCAGGTCCTAACATCCAAGCTTTGGTGTTGGTTGGAGTTGCATTTCCTTTCCAAACTATTTTCCCTAGAATGGAAGTACCTCTACCTTGGGGTCAACGAGTTGGGCCTTTTTCTCTTGCTCAACCATTGCATGATCTCCCAAAAGGGAATAGAAAGAATTTCCCCAAATTTAGAGGTGATGGGAAGGTGCATCTAGATGAACACATTTTTGAATTCATTGTGGCTTGTGGGTACTTGGATTTGAACATAAGGATGTCTCTGTCAGGATTTTTGTCAAAAATTTATAGGATAATGTTGCAGACTAGTTTTATCATCTCCCAGCTGGTGTCATTACCAACTGGAATACTATGAAAACTCAATTTCAAAACTGGTTCAAGCCTGTTGAATATGTACATGCTCTCTTATCCCATCTTTCACAAAATAAAGAAAGAACCCTATGAGCCCATGTGAGAATTTGTAGCAATATTTAACAAATTTTTCGATAAAATTCTAGTAGCCACTCATCTTATGGATCAAATTCAAAAATGTTTCTTCCTAAATACACAATTACTAGAAGTATGTTATGCATTAAGAAGAGCTAATCTTGTTACTTTGGATGCTGATAAAACTCTAGCTATAAGTGTCGAAGATGATCTGATAATGTCTAGGAAGTTGAAAAAGGAGCTCCCCAAAGCTAAGGCTTCTTCTTCAGGTACTAATTCTGACCAACTGGTACAAAAATTGGCAAATGACCTCATAGCAATAAAAAAGCAATTGGCTCAAAGTGATCCTTACAAAGATATCCCAAGGAGGAATTTTCAACCTCAAAATTGTTTGCCTCCTACTCATCCTAAACTGGAAATTGAAGCACCACCCCTCAAGGTTTCATTCAATGCAACATGTGAGGTTCAAGAACCTAAAGATGAAATAGAGGATGAAGAGTATGAGGAGCCTAAGGAAGAAGCAGACAAGGTGCTAGAAGAAGCAAATGATTCTCAAGTTAATTTCCTTACCACTGAAGGGGTTGATGATGATGAAGATGAAGATGATTATGATGATGTAGTGATGGATATGAATAGTGAATCATATGATTTTATGACCAAATAACAAACGAACAAAAAAAAAGAAGTGGTCCAGCCTACAAAGAAGTCCAAAGAGGTTCTGGTCACTCTTCTAGTTGTTACAAAAAGGGGATCTCATATCCCCACCACTTCCACTCACAAGGTAAGTAATGCTAATACTTCTACTTCTTCATATTTTGTACCTAAAGTTAATATAGCTTCAACAAATGTGTCCAAAAAAACCTCAAATTTCAAAACTTATAAGCCTAAGGCTTCCACCTCTTCCACCTTGGGATCTTTTGACATAATTGATCATATCAATAAAACCAAGGTCCAAGTTTCTAAAGTTGAGTTCTATCAAACTCACCTTGATTCCTTCACCTAGGTTATCAAGTTTGTCAAATCCAAACCTAACTCATCATCTACCACTTCTAAACCTAGGTTATCCACTCCCACCTCTTCACCTCAACAAAATTTGATGGACGCATCACCTTCTACAACCAAAAGGATTTAGCCCTTTTATGTCACACTACTCATAGCCGATCATAGGCTTAGTAATTGTGTTATTGACTTGAGACCATCAGAAAATTTGATACTTGCTAAATTCATTCATGCTCTAGGCCTTACATTGACATGCACATTCGACTAATGTTATTCTATGGAAAGCAAGGAGGTGCCACTTTTTGGGAGGATCAAGGATTCCTAAGTAGATTTTTCTATGTTCCCAAAGAAAAGATTCAAAGCTACAATTTTTATGGTATATATTCCACCATCCTATAGTATATTGTTGAGTAGAAATTTTTTTTAGAGAAGTGGGAGGAGAAATTCAAATGGATTGGTCACATTCTCTCATCCTAGTTAATGGAAAAATGAAGAATTTATTACCTGAGAGACAAACAAAATATATTATGCAGAAGACTGATGATCCTAAAGCACAAATTCTCTATGAAGACATTGGTCATGGTAACTACATGATCATATCAGAGGATGAGATGAAGGCCCCTAAGGGTGTGATAGATGACCCCAACAGTGTTTGGATTCTTGAATTTGATGGTAGTTTCTCTTCAGCTAGTTCTGGAGCAGGTGTGGTTCTGTTTTCTCCTAAAAGGAAATCTTATCCTTTCTCTTATAAGCTTCAGTTTGAAAATATGAATAATACAGTGGAATATGAAGCTCTTCTTTTGGGTCTGGAAATGGAAAGAGAAATGGGAATAAAAAATATTTGTTCACAAGGAGACACAAAACTTATTGTCAAACAAGTCAGAGGGGTGTTTTAGGTAAAAAAAAAGGCTAAAGCATTACAAAAATATGGTATGGGATTCAATTAAATTATTGGATACCTTTTCCATTGAATCTATACCAAGAGAAAAGAATACTAGACTTGATGCCTTAGTCATATCATGGTCCTTGATGATCCCTCAGCCTAACTTTTCCCAAGAGAAGTTTACAATTGAGATGATACACAGACCAAGTGCACAGGATAATGTGAATAATTGGCAGGTATTCAATGATGATCAACAATTTCTCTCTTTTCTTGAGCTTAAGGAAAACTTCATTCAACTATATTTTGAAGGAATTGAGGCTACTCCCCATGAGTCTATACCATCTTTTGTACCTAAAGAAGGAGTCGAAGAAGAATCTGATAAGGATGGTTGTATAAAATTAAAAGGTAATAAGATACCTAAAGGATTGGTAATCCTTTGGAAGATATTTTCCACAAACATGATAGGTATATCAAGTCAAAAGTATCACATGGGGCTCATCAATCAGTAGAGCATGAGAAGATTAACATTGGGAGTGAAGAAGAGCCCAAGCTTGTTAATATTGGCAAATGTTGCACTCAGGAAGAAAGGAATAGAATGGTTGAATTGTTAAAAAGGTATGTTGACGTGTTAGCTTATTCATATGATAATTTGAAACATTTCATACCTAGGGAAATGCATCACTACATTCCTCTAAAGCTAGGGATCAACCCATTCCAAAAAAAGTAAAGACAATACAATCCTAAGATCTCATATACAATTCACTAGGAGATTCAGAAGTTGTTAAATACAAGGATAATTTTCCCTATTCATCATTCATCCTTGATAGCCAACATTGTGCTTGTAAGGAAGAAGAGTGGAGAGATCCAAATTTGTGTGGATTTTAGAAACTTAAACTAGGATTCCCTCAAGGATAACTATCCAATCCCCATGATAGATCAAATCCTTCAGGTTGTCACTGGTTCAGAGATGTTATCTATGTTAGATGGTTTCTCAAGGTATAATCAGATTGAAGTAGATGTCTCAGATTAGCACAAGACAACTTTCACAACTCCCTAGGTTACTTTTTCATATAGAAGGATTCCATTTGGTGTCATTAATTCTGGTGCCATTTTTTAGAGGGCAATAGACTTAGATTTAGATGATTTAAAGGGAAATTTCATTGTAATATATCTTAATGACTTGATTGTTTTCTCCAAGAAGAGGGAGGATCATTTCCAACATCTTGAGGTTGTTCTCTAGAAATGCAGGGAGCATGGGATAACCCTAAATTCAAAAAAGTGTATCTTTGGTGTTATAGAGGGAAAGTTGCTTGGACACATTATTTCCAAAGAAGGGACCAAGATAGACCCAGAGAGAGTCTGAGCTATTCATAAAATTCCTCTCACTACAAGGAAAAAAGATGTGCACTCTTTCTTTAGCAAAAAAAAAATTCTAAGAAGATTTATTCTTGATTTTACGAATTGACTATGAACATAGCTCAGATGATGAAAGAGAGAGAATCCTTTTGCTAGACATCTAAAGGGAAGGATGCTTTTGAAAATATCAAGAAAGCTATTTCCAGAACACCCATTCTTTATTGTCTTGACTTTGAGAAGGATTTCATAATCTATTGTTATGCCACTAAGAATACTTTGGCAGCCATTTTGGTACAGAAGAATTCTCAAGGGTGTGAACTTCCCATTTCTTTCATGAGTTATGTTTTGAAATCTCATGAATTGAAATATACACAAATGGAGAAGCATGTTTTTGTTGTAGTTAAGGCAGTCAAGCAATTCCGCTTCTACATCCTCAATTCTCACTCAGTTGTCTTTGTGCCTGACTCAACTATTAAATCAATTCTCACACAATAAGAATTTGGGACTAAAAGAGGAAATTGGGTGGAAAAAGTGTAAGAGTATGATTTGGATATCAGGCCAACCAAACTGGTCCAAGACAAGGGCCTCTTTGAATTGATTGCTAACAATGCCAAAGGTAACCTATCCAAAGAAGAATATGATGATATCCCCACTATCCTCTTCCTTATCTCAACTGATGAATGGTATGTAGCTATTACTCACTTTCTAACATGCGGAAAGTGTCCAGTCCATTTGAATGCAAAGGAGAAAAGATCTGTTAAATTGAGATCTGCACAATATGTGCTCTGGGATAATTCGTTGTTCAAAAGAGGGATTGATGGAAGGTTTCTCAGATGTGTGGATAAAGAACAACAGAAAATATTGCTCAAAGAATTTCATGATCAATCCTATTGAGGCCATTTTTCATCTGCTGTGACAGCTCACAAAATCCTTCGTGTGGGATATTATTGGCTAATGTTATTCAAAGATGCAACTAAGTGGGTAAGAAAGTGTGAAGCTTGTCAAAATTTTGTGGGAATACCCAAGCTAGTCACCTTACCACTCAAGCCAGTAGTAATTCAAGAGCCCTTCCAATAGTGGGGGCTAGATTTTATAGGTACTCTCAATCCCAACTCAAGTGCTTGGCATACACATGTTCTGACTGCTACTGACTATTTCACAAAATGGGTAGAATTTATTCCTATTAAAAGTATAACTTATGAAGTATTATGTAATTTTATTAAGGAGAACATCATGATCAGGTTTGGAGTACCAAACAAAATTATCACCAACAATGCCCCTAATTTCTCTTGATATGAATTGATTGATTTCTGCTATGGGTATGGAATTTATCTTACACATTCTTCTAACTACTGTCCTTAAGGGAATAAGTAGGAAGAATCAAAAAATAAAAAAATTTTGACTATAATTCAAAAGCTTGTAAATGAATAACATAGGAATTGGCACAAAAGGCTCTATGATGTTCTTTGGGCCGATAGAATCACACCTAAAAGAGCAATTGGTATGTCTTTGTTTTAGGTGGTGTATGGGACAGAAGCTCAAGTACTAGTAACAGTGGAATTTCTAACCTTACAATTGATAAAAGCTATTGAGGATTCAAATTTCACCAGTGCCATGGAGAAAAGGATTACGTACCTGCAGAAGCTAGATGAGGACAGGTTGTATGTGGTGGATATAATTGTTGCACATCAGAAAAATTTGAAACAAATATTTGATAAGAAAGCCAAATTTAGAGACTTTCAGGTTGGAGGTATTGTCCTACTCTAGGAAAAAAGGCGAGAACCTTGAGGAAGTCATGGTAAGTTTGATTCTCTTTGGCTAGGTCCTTTAGAGATGTTATCCCGTAAAATTGACAAGGGCAATTTTACCGATAACCATACCGAAAATTTTGTTTTGATCCCTCGCTAGGGATCCCTTGCGTTCGGAACGTTGCAAAATCCCTTTCCGGGAAAATCTGGTTTCCGAACTTAGTCTTTTTGGTCTTTTTTGGCTGGGCGCATGGAATTACTATGTAACACCAACTTTTCGTGCACCCCCTTTAAAGCCTTTGGCGCATATTTTTCAGTGTCAACACACTTTTTGGTGCGCCTTGTATGTTGAATCTTCCCTGCGTGTGCCAAGGCACATGCGCCTTCATTTTAGCACAACTTTTGTTGCGCCCCCTTTCGGTGCGCCAAAGGGCGCACATAATATCATGTCGACACAACTTTTGGTGCGCCAAAGGTGCGCTTAGTTTCATGCTGGCAAACCCTTTGGTGCACCAAAGGGTGCATGCTTTCCCATGTCGACAGCAACTTTCATGCGCCCTTTACAAAGTGGTTGGCGCATTTATGACTAGTTCACCTATATATATGTTTTTGCGCCCCCAAAATGTCATTTTCATCGGTCACATAGCACGTGATTTTTATTCTCTCTGAGCCTGTCAGCCCCTGCCTCGTCGTTTTCAACGCCTTGTGGACCTGTTGCAAGTTTTTACTATTTATCCAGGTAAGAGGTTCTTCTCCCTCTCGTGCGTTTTACGTTTTTGGTTCTTGGTGTGTTTGTGGTCTGGTTTTAGTTTGCGTTTGGAGTATTGAAATATCAAATGTTGATCTAAGCCTCCTCATTTTGCTATTATCCCTCCCCCTCTGTCCAGATCTACTGGTAGGGGGACTTGTCTAAAAAGCATAGTTTTGTTTCCCTCATCTTTGAGTTGTTTCACTGCCCAAATACCCTGCTAAACTTACAGAAGAGAGATGGAGAAAAGGATTGTTTTTTCCTATGGCGCACCGGTGCATCTTGCAACATCAGAAACAGTTGCGCCCCTTAGGTGCATCTGTCACCCCTACAACATGAATAAAACCCGCATCAATGGCGCACCCATCACGCCTATTGCATCATAAACTTCTGCGCCCTCAAGGCGCGCCTCCTCCATATGCTGCAAACACTAGCCTTGCGCCCTCTTTGGTGCATCAACCTTCATTGTTGCATTGCATATCTATGCGCCCCCTCGGCACACCCTGCATCTGTGCAACACCAGCTTAATCTACGCCAAGTGCAAGACTTTGAAAGTGCAAGCTCATTCCCCATTACAACTGTATCATGTTGTGTAACCCCTTTGTGCGCCGAGCCAAACTACCTTGGGCGCACCAAATGTTCATGCAACATACAAAATCCATGCGCCTTTGGCACATCCTGTCTCTATGCAACACGATGTTTTCATGCACCCTTTTGTAAAATGCATCCTGCAGTATTCATGCACCATGCGCCTTTGGCGCCAGTTTAACCTTTGCAAAACACGTTCCCCATGCGCCTTACCTATTTAGCCCTGTAAGCTGCAGCTTTCATGCGCCATGCGCCCAGAGTCTCAAAATCTCTAACTCTTTCTTCTGCTAACATTTCAATGGAAGATCAAATGGCTAATAAAACCTTTTCAGATTGGGTCTCGCTTCTTCTTCATGCAGATCAGCAACTGAGTTCGAAAGAACATATGTCTACATCTAGCAAGAGACCTACCAAATCCAAAGGAAAGGACAAACTTACAGAAGAAGAGATGAAATATAAATATCAGAGGGTCAGAATGCCCGAGTCCCAGGCTGAGTGTAGCATGGACGTCAGAGATTTAGAATTGGGACATATTGATATGGAGGAATTCTGGGCTAGAACTCATAAAGTCATAAGGAGTCCATGGATGGACAAACTAATAGGCAATGCCCTGCACTTCGCCGGAGGAATCCCAGTCAGCGCCGTCAACAATGAATTCTTGATGGTGATTGCCCAGTGTTACAACAAAGACACAAGATGTGTCGAAAACAGCAAGGGCGAGGTAGTCATCAACCTCACTACCCGTCACTTTGAGATAATACTCGGCATCCCTCACCACCGGCACTTTGTGGCCGTCAGCCAAGCGGAGTGCATTAAGGCCTGGGATGAAAATGAGGATCAATGTATGCAACTAATGAACGAAGTCTATCTGAAGAACAAGAAGGTAATAACCCGGTGGCCCCAAATCATCCACCGCAGTGACTTCTCAGAAGAGCTCAACGACACCATTACATTTCTGAGCAGGGTCTTTGGGCTTTCTGATGCCCATTATTTCCATAAATGGATGCTGCGGTACTTAGAGACCATGAACAAGAATATGCCTGATCAGCGCTTTTGCTAGGGAGAAATTATAAGCAGCACAATCTCCGAACAGCTACAACAATTTAGCACAATGGGGACATTTCATATGAACTCCTACGTGGTCTATGCTGCAGCATTAGAAAGGGACTATCCAGGCCTGATGCGGAGTGGAGTTTGGCCTCAGGTCAAAATATACGAGTATTATCCAGAATTGAGGCTGGAGAATAGCATCTCCCAATTCACCAAAATCAACGATGCATTCTTCTACCACATCATCTTCCTGTTGAGGCCGAATATGACTTATGGTCGCACGACCAAAAGCATAGTAGTAGCCACCAAGAAATGGGGGGCCCTGTTTACCCAGTTCCCTACATTCACCTATCTAAGGGCTGCCAACTTTTTGGGAGAGCCAACCAGGCTACCGAGGTATGCTGGACCTAAGCTGATTCTGCTAGAACTGTCAAGGCAGCTAACCACATACCATGAGAAATGCCTTAAAAGAAAGAAGGGTGGAACTCCTTTCCCCCTCATAGTAGGCCGATATACATGCTCTACCCACCATAAGGCGAAGGAAATGTTTGTAGAGCTGGAGTTACTCAATTTGAAACATGACTTCCCAGCCAGGCCTACCTTCGACCCAAGGAGCTGTCTGCCGAGGGCGAAACTTGATCCAATCCATGTCCCTCAGATTAAGGACATTTACATTGACATCATCCATGAGGTGGAGCTCAGAAGAAAGGATCATTCTCACCTAGCATTAGCAGAAATCATCCAATATGGGGTAGCCATTGTCCCCAAAGGCTTCCAAACTATGGAAGATGAAGTAGACAAGGTATATACTGACACAGATGGGGACAATTGGCCCTTTACAGCCATTGATAGAACTAAGGCTCCTCAAACAATTGAGGAGAGGGTCAAGGAGACTCTGTGGAGGACAGAACATTGGTGCCGGATGAACGGCCTAATCTACCTCGGGGTTGATTTCACAACATCCCCATTGGGCAACGCACCTCCACGATCCAAAAAGTAGCCTAAAGGTAGAGGAAAAGGTGTAGAGGGTGAGTCCAGCATCACCCAAGAAGAAGTCCCTGAAAGTCCTCCTTCCGCGGCACCCGAGCAGGTAATATCTCTGGTCACGCTAGAGAAAGAAGCAGAGGAAGAAGTTCCAATAGGCCCATCCACTCAGGATGTCGGCATTGCTACAACAACCGAGGTCCCTTCCGTCCCTTCTTCTTCTCTTCCTTCCCCTCCTCGAGCGACTCAAGTGACCATCCCTTTGGTCGTGTCCTCTTCCCCTTCTTCTACTGCTTCCCCCGCCTCTTCATCTATATTTTCTTCCCTCGTTGATCTGTCCTCCTCCATTTCTTCCCTCATCTCCGAGCTCCCTTCCCCTCCTATGTCTTTCGCAGCTGCAGTTTCCCTTCCTTCCGTGGGCACTTCTTCGGATTTTCTCTCAATGTCGCCACCACGTGTCTCCACATTTTTCCCCTCTTCTACTGCAGCTGCCCCCTCCTCTGTTTCCGGTCCTTCTACCATAGGTCCAGCTTGGATCTCTCAGCAGCTAAGTCAGCAAAAGAGGAAAGTTCCCATCGTTCTGATGGACTTTTCTGTGATCCCATCTAAGGGGGCGAAGAAGCAGAAGCCTGTCACGCGCTTCTCTCAAAGTGCTGTAGGGGAGAGAGTTATGGAAATCGCATACCCCAATCCCCTCAAAGAGAAAAAGGATCTGTCTCCTACAGATTTTACTGTGACTCAAGTCACAATGGGGACATCTTCCGAAAGTCTTCAGGGGGAGGCTCTTTCTGCAGTTGACGCCCTCTGTAAAAAGCTTCAGGAAATCGAGGAAGAGAAAAGGCAACTAAAGGAGCAAAACAAATATCTGCTCCAAGCCTTACAGAAGATGGGTAGTGCGCCTCCCACAACTACCGCCGAGACTTCTGAGCTTCTCAACCAGAAGAAAATTAATGAGTATGCCAAAATCGGCGAGCAGGGTATGGCCATTTCCACTTGGAGGAGCCAAATCCTCAAAGACAGTGAAAAAGTGATCGTCGAGTTCTCCAACTTGTACCTAAACATCAGTAAGGTGAATAAAGAGCTCCAAGCGTTAGCAGGGCCCATATCAGAAGAGCTGGAACATGCCAGGCTGCAACACGAGACCTTCCAACAAATGTTTGACTGTTCAGTCGAAGATCTCGTCAATTTCGGCGTCTTCGGCCATCCAAGGACCCTCAACAAAATCATGTCCACTCTGGACTACCGGGTGGATCAGCTAGAATTTATTCTAGAAAAGATTGACAAAGTCAAGGAAGAAGCCTTGGATGCGATGCACCAAATGGAACGAATTGTTCTTAATATGTCGCCAGGGTTACTTACTCCTTCCTTCACTTTAAGGAAAGCTGATAAACCACCCAGATCTTTAAGGAGATCGCTTCTCAAGGAACGGGGCCAAAGGTCACATTTGACACAGAATCTATCAACAACTTGCTAGCCTGTAGAGACTTCATCGGTTTCCTCATTGAGGTGGAAAAGGACTATTCCAAACTCCCAGAGAAGCTCATAGATGAGCAGGAGACTTGTGAGGCGATAAGTGATGGGCACAAGGATCCTTCCCAGGATCAACTAGGGCCAATAATCAACAAGTTCATGGAATACCGCTCTCAGTTCCATATCTCGTCACCTGAGGAGCAACAAAAGCAGTCCACCCACTTTCGGCCGCAGGATGATGATGACGAATAGCTGCTGCTGCTTCTTCTTCCTCTTCTTCTTCTCCTTCTTCTCTTTCTCTTCTTCGTCTTTCTGGAAATATCTGGAGTATGTTGATGTAAATGATGATGTCATCCATGTTGCATCATGGGATGATGTCATCCATCAAGTAGTAAAAAGTCAACATGACTTTTAGATATTTTGTAAATATCTTTGTAAATAGTTGTTGGCTCCTTTTTGCCTTCTTTTCTCTTCTTCTTTTATAAATACCCCAATGCTTGTTGTATTGTGGGATGGATGGATATCTTTCAAATGAAAAATAGAAGTGAAGAAAAAAGACTTTGAGCTTTCTTGTAACAGAAGAAAATAGTAATATAATTATTGAGACTTTGTGCTGAATAGCTGTGTTATGCATCAGACATTTCTTATCTTAGATCTGTATGTGTTTATTCTGTTAGATTCATATCTACTTTTTTGTCATTTATTCATCATCAGTATTGCTTTGTTTGTTTATGCAAGTAGGTTTGGCTCTATTTACTACCAACCCCAAAACATAAATCTTCTGACCTTTCTGCTTTGGAATTCATTTCTTTTCTTCCTTCGGACCTTCTCTTTCTTCATTCCCTCTTCCTTTCCTTTCTTTTCGCAGTCGGAAACACCCCTACTGGGATGAGATCCCAAACCCCCAAAGGTAGAATCTGTGAGACTTGCATAGATTCCTGCTGGTAGAATAGCAATAAACCAGTTTCGCTTTGCTAACTCAAAGAGGGGCTATGCCCTGCACACTGTTGGCTCGTCTATCCATAGATCTGTCCAGGAGACAGATTTTCAGACCAACAAGAGATTAGACACTTTGTTGGTGAAAATTCATTTTATTTAAGTTATATGGATAGAACCTTTCTTCCATTTCCATATATTGGACAATATTTGAAGTTGTTTCAGTCCTAAGTAAAACAAGCAGTCCTTTTGTACATAATTGTAAATATGTCTTGTATAGTCCCTATTTTTTGTCTCTTCTTTGTGGTTTCCTATTTCTTATGTGTGTCTCTTCTGTATTGCCTCTGTAATGCATCTTCCATGGTTTATATCCTTGATCACTTCTGTAATTGAAGTTGTAAACGTTGATAGGTGATTCTTTTTTAAATACGCATACTCTTTTGAACTAAGTAATCATGTTTTTTGTAGATGAAATGTTTATCTTCTAAAAATGGATACAACCATGGCATGAAAATTTTGAATTTATAATGAAGTAATTCATTTTTTTTTGCTAGAATTTTTAATGTGTTATACATGTGGATGGAGGAAATAAATTCATTCTAATTCATTCATTTCCTATTTTGCAATATCTAACTTGTGCTTTAGTCTATTTGATTTCATGATGTAGTAATAGCCATACCTTGGATCAATTTCATTGATCCAAGGCATGTCTTCAGTTTTACGATGTTTTGATCATTTGACCAAGCCGATCATAATGTTTGATTTCTAAATTTAGGATACTTTAGGATCACAAGGATATCTAGTGGCATCTTTAGCATGCACCCCTTTTGAGTGATCTAATAACATCATTCTGATGCATCATAAAAGGGTAATATATGTTAATTAGTTTATTGGGACCAAATTAATCTAAGTTCCTATGATTTTTATCCTATCTTAAGCTTAAGTTAAGGTGATTCTATTAATGGTGATGATTAATTCTTTGAAGGGGTAATCCTTTGTCACTGACACTAATTTATACTAAGTTAAATTGAATTACTCCTAAGGTCCTAAGTTTGGTTTATAAGCTAATACTATATAAACCTAACCTAAGGACATCAAACTAGCCTAAGGAGAGATTAGGATGGGGTGGATTACAAGTTATTGGTGGTGGTGGCACCATTCCAAAGGCATTTTCAAGGTTTAAATGTAGTATTGAATACTCTGATTGTCGCCAATTTTGGCCAAGGCATGAAGGTAGAGGGAATTGTTGATTTGTCAACTCTACTAATTTCATTTAAATGAAGTTTTTAATTGTTAGTTCTGACTAACAGTGATTTGGCGTTGGCGGGAATTTCAGGTGGGACACTGGTAGTCTTGTTGACATTTATTATCCTTGACCAGAGTGAAAACCACCTTGGGAATAGTAGGTGGAGGAAAAATAAACGGTTTTTGGTTTTATTGTTTCATTCAAATTTTTGGAGCTTTGGATATCTGCATATTTTTTACCATTCTTTTGAACCTCCAAGTCAAATCAGTTTCATGCTTAATCTCACCCTTGCATTGCGGAAATAATAGAAAAATCTAAGCATGGAAGCTATAATTAGAAAATGAGGGAATTTGCAGAGGCTTTGTTTTGGCGTTTTCGTTGGAAATATTTCAATGGAAGATTTTCTTGAAGGCTTGGAAGAAAATAAAAAATGTCAAGAGCATTACCAAGCATGATAGGCTATATCTCTTTAAGATCTCTTGCTTTTATTTAAACATATTCATAAAAATAACTCTGCTCTTTATGAAAACGTTTCTGAGAATATTTTCTTGTGTGTTGTTTACTTATTCTTAATTCTATGACGTTTCCTATGGATATGGTTTCTTGTGGATATAAGTGATACAATGGTATGAGGTTGTTATTAAAGTTTTTAGGCATGTCTTTGTTGGAAAAAAAGTTATGTTTACAATATATATATATATATCAAACTACGAATGAATGGAAGGAGAAGAATGTGTTATATTATGTCTGATAGGTAAAACTCCTTTTATTTGTAACTTGTTGGCGAGAAATGAATTCTCAGGGTTATGGAGAAAGTATTTTAGATTTTTGGTAATGACTTAGGTTATTTTTTTGTTTAAATGGGTATCAACCAATATTATTTTGGTCGATTTTTGCTAAGCATGTGTGTGATTTCCGCATTGGTTTGTTGGTCACTTGTTTGGCTTATAATTGTAACTGATCTTTTCATCTTTTTTGTTTATTTATGTAAGTCCGGTATTGACCCATATTGGGTTCTTTTGGTAATTATTTTTTGAGCACTATAAGTGCATAATATGAAGGTATCTTATGGAGTTTTTGGCCTCTATCATTTTATGTTACATTTTTTTGTTTATCACCCTTCATGGGTGGACCTATTTTGGAAATATGGACTGGTAATCTCTCTTGTTAGTTGAGTTTACTTTGTATGAATACCCTTTGGGGTTAGCTTGAGATTTGGACTCCATTGAGTATTGGTCGCGGTCATCATAGTTTATTACTTTGAAATGGTCTTCTTTCCTTCCTTTTGTTAAACGTTCTCTTGAAGAACCATTACTCTTTGAAGCGACGTGAGTGGGATATCTTGGGCTATATCTGCTCCTATTTAATCTTGAATATTTTTGTGTTCTAGGTTATTAGATTTTATAAATACATTTACATGTTGAATATTGCATGTTTTAATTGAATGTTTAATCTCTGCAACATCTCATTGAGACTGAGTTTGTCGCTTTAGTTGGGCTGAAATGTTTATGTGGTAGCTAATGCTCTTATTGCAAATTTAGTTTTGAATGTGAATTAGACATGTGAGTTATTGTGATCATTTTTAAAGGAAATTTTTATTCTTTAAACTTGAATACTGATCTTTACAAGTAAAGACCCCGCACTGTGATTTTGTTCCTTGGATCTGTTCAGCTTTCATTATCCTTAAGTTTTTGCAAGGGTAACTTGTGCATTCGTTTGTAGCTTGATCATTTGAAATGCATGGTTTTGTTTCAACTATGTTTCCCTTCTTGGTTCAGTTGATATGATATGAATAAATAGGTTTTGGAAACCAATTCATTTTGTTAAGTCATACTTTTCTGAATTCTTAACTTGTGTTGGTTCTTCCTTTTCCTTGATTAGAGTATCCTCCTATAGGAATGTACAATGAGTACACTTGGTTCATGTAAAGTGATCTATTTTTGGTTGGATTCCTTTTATGGATGGTAACAGGGATTTGGTTAGATGTACTATGGTGGTAACATCTTGTTCATGTCAAATTGTAATTGTTCCTAGATACCTTTTAGATTGAATGATAAGGAACTGAATGTGATTTTGTATAACTTTGGCTTGGTGAATTAAATTGAAAAGAATGAGGATAGAATATGAATTTTAATTAATTCTCTTCTTATATTTGGTTACAGTTTGAAATGTTATCATGTTGAAATGATTATCATTACTGTGACATAGATGGAAATTAAATTTTGTTGGATTATTTAACTTCTTTATGAACAATTGATTCTTAAATAGATTTAGTAATGTCTTCTCTATTTCTGACATAGTGGTTTTTGAGCAGTTAACTTTATTGTTCTTATTTTGAGTACTTAGAACATTTTATTAAATAGTACTGTTCCTTTTATGAAACAGTTAGATAAAATCATATTGTTTTAACGTTATAGTGCTTATCATGCTCAGTTCTTGTGAACTGACTCATGCTAACAATTTTACATATGGACTTCATGAAAAGTGAAAGGAGAAAGACTTATAAAAAGTTACATTTGTTTTATTAACAAATTCATTTTCCTCATTCAGATTCTTTATGTATTGAAATTCTATTGAAATGAACGTGTTGAATAAATTATGAGGATGTATCAAATTGGTTTTGTAATGATGAAAGAATTTTTCTTATAAACTTATGGAATACATATTGAGTTTGGAGTGTAGTGAACTCTCTTTTTGATAAATGAATTGTTGTGTGAAAGCTGTTGATTTCTGATTTACTCTAGGGTCATATATGACTTAGATTTGATTAATATTCTTAAATATTATCATGCATGGCTTAATGGATTCTAAGGAATAAAATGATACTAGGAATAAGGATCTATACTTATAGTTCCATTTCATTTCATTTTGGGGAAAATGTATAACTAAGTTGATTATAATTGATAAATATTTATTCGGAAAAGGGAATAAGTATAGTTTTATATAGAAGAATGTGTCTTTCTTATTACGAAACTATACCATATGTTTTCTGATTTCATTAATAGGACAATAGTCCTTAATAAGAAAGAAAAGGATGTTTCCTTTTATCATTAAATAAAGAACTATGTATGTTATCTTGTTAGGAGATTATGTTTAAATCATAAAGCATGATTGGTTGTATGCTCCTTATCTGTAAATAATAAATGGAAACATGAAAGCTTAAAAGAGTTATTAGAAATATTTAGACTTTATGAAATCTCTAAGTCTAATGTATAATATTTCAATCAAGTTTGTTTACAATGATAAACTATAGTAAGAAAACTTAATGATCTTACTCACTTAATATCGAATTCAGATATATTGATAAATGAAAATAATGGTTTAAGATTAAAATGATCATATGCATGAACACATATTTTATCTACATACCTTCAACTAGTGTAAAAGTAAACTTCGTACCCTTCTTTGGGTTAATTGTGCATATTGAACCCTTAGGTGCGTTGTTCAATGACAAATTAAACAAGATTATAAATTGATGGATTAATGATCAAACGTTCTTAAGTATGTTAGTTTAGTTGAAAGAACTCAGTTGGTTGTTGTAATATCAGGGACTGCAGCAGGGTACCCTCATAATGATGGGAGTCATTATGAGGATACTGTGATGCAACCATCTATGCTTCAACTCCCCACTTAGTTAAATTTACTCTATTGACATAAGTAGAAATTTGGTTCATAGTTCTACTCTAAACATAGATAGAAACATGGACTAGTGTATTGGTCAACTCATGTTGACTTAGGGTAACTAAACACACCCAATCAACTAAATTCAATTGAGTATGTCTATGTATCCTTAGTCACCACGAGTAGTCTTCCACACTAGTGCATGTAAGCTGCCCTTGTTTAGTGTGAAACTTTGACTTCGGGTTTGGTTGACAGTAGTCAAGGATGACCAATCTAGATAATAGTATGAGTGTGGTGAAAGACATATTCCTTTCAACAAGTATGTCGTCTTGGAATGTAAACATGGTAAACATGTTTAAAACTTTGGCTAAAGTATCACAAGTTGTTGGTTGCATTGTCTTATGTCACCTATTCTAAGTTGTGGGATTTCAGATGAATATCAGTAACAAATATTCATATAGGCTTCTTAGACATAAGACTTGAGTGACCCTTAAAGGGTAAAAGAACCAAGTATATATAGTATACACTTGAACAAATTAACATGAGAGATAGGATTTAATACTGAGTTATGGAATTAGGGATCGGTGTTTCATCGAGTCATTATAACTGCAGATGATTTTCTATTATGAGATGGATTAGCAATGGAATGTGTGTTCTGAATCATATTAATTTAGAACAGAGCACATTATGTAAAAAAAAATTCTCAGTCATAAAAATAGGATTTTACAACCTCATTCTTGACTCTATTGCCCAATGGTCTTGTACTTGACATAAACCAGAGATTCAAAGGTTTTTTTGTCCTTCTTTGTTCTTCTTTTGCATTAGGTCAGTCCATCCCTAGAAAGAGCTAGTTGTTGTCACCTCCCCAAAAAATTTTTGGGGACCTTTCGAAAATTTTGGGTAAGTTGTCTGTTGCCAAGTCTTTGTTTGCCTTTGTGAAGTCTGAAAGGAAAGAATTGTCTTCAACAATTAGTCATTTCTCAATTTTTTTGAGTTTGGGACTCTTTTCCTTCGTATTGTAGGTTTTTTGGTTTTTTGTGTCCTGCATGTCCCATATTCCTTTAGGCTTCTTGTTCTCTAATTCCCCACCTTCTCCGCATCAAACTAACCTTCCTTTGTTGTGTAGAAGTTTCCGTCTTTTTGTGAACTCTTGGCCCGTGTGCTCCCGTGTCATCGATTCCCCGCATCCCTGCAGTACCCGCAGCCCTCTAAATTTTATAAGTATTTTGTTGTGCGGATGTTTCGGCTCAGCGAGAGAACCTTTGTCCCCATGTCCCATTGGGTCACCTGTGTGCCTCTCGCCCAATTTTCCTGATTCCCATTTCATGACAGTATAGTGCAGGGTTTTCAGTTCCTTTTGTCCCAGGTTGTCCCAAGTGCAACATGGCCTTCATTTCCTTGCAAGCACACATTTTCCACATCAAGGCCTCTATCTTTATGTGCAAAAATTTCAGCCTTTCTTGTCCCGAGCGTCCCATGCACCTTGGGCCTCCTATGTCGTTTCCTTCTGACATATCGGCACCAAGCACTTCTAAAGCTTCGTTCCCCACAAACCATTAATGTTCCCATTAAATGCATCCCACCGGACCTTCTCCAAACGGGATATTATAAAACGGGAAGGAATCAACCATTTCTTTCACAGACTGAGCTTTACGCATTCCGTTATGAGTTGTTCTAGCTGTAGCGTCAAGCCACCCCTAGCCATTTTCAAAAATTCAAAGTGTTTTCTAATCCTGAGAAGATCGCCATTCATCCAGTGGTTGAAGGTAAAATTTCCATAGTCCTCTATGTGATTTCCAAGGTTAATCTAATCATGTGCCCTAATGCATTTTTTCTTCTAGAATGAGTATCCTCTCTTCTGAACCATTATTCCTCAACCCTCTTTTGCCAAAATGAAGGTTCATTATAAAGGTCATGAGCATCTTTCTTCCCTTGAGACCTCCATACCTAACATAGGGGATACTGATGTACAACACTTGGATTTCAATGACTTTTGGGCATGAATCAATGACGTGAATCCTCATCCTGTGGCTCAGCTCATCAAATATTGCGGGATAATGCATGTTGGAGGGTTCCTTGTTTCAGTTCAATGCATAAACACAATCTTGGCTTGTTTTTCCCATTTTGATTCTAGCACAAGTGAAATCACATACCCTCAAGGTCAAGTAACTACCAAATTAGACGTGGGATGTATCAATACTGCCCTTGAGGATCCCAGTATTTGAAGATTCTAATGTCCTCACCATGACACAAGCCCAAAAATTGTTTGATCAAGAACATGATAAATACAAACACATGGGTGGAAAAATCCTAGTTCAAGGCCCCAAATAAGGGAGCTTCTATATTACCAAAAATCATGTACCAAAGTGATTTAAAAGAAGAAATCTTTGACATCATAATTCTCATGTCTATGATAATGGGTATTCCTATAAGCAATGAGTTTCACTTTTGGATGTGCCCTTACATCAATATCATATGTGAAGGGAAGCTGAATTTGGACTGGGGAGAAATTATTTGTATCAATATAACTGAGCAATTGGCTAATGTGCAGAGAACCCATACTTTCTACATGACCTCTTATCTAATGTACACTATTGGGGCATACAGGGAATGGTTGGGTCTTTCCCCATATGACAATAAGAAAAATGCTCCAGTATATGAGTACTACTCGAAATTGACCCTGAAGAATAGCAATCATCATTTTAGGAGGGTCAATGATGCCTTCACGATGTACATAGTCAGGCTTCTAGAAGGTGACACAGCCAAAATATTTTCTGATGAAGCTAAGAAACTAATATCCACCTATGGTAGTTATTTCATTCAATTCAGCAAGGTCTCTTACATCATATTGGCATGCTTTGAATATTCTCCCTATAAGCTCCCCATGTTCTGCAGTGATAAGATTGCCCTAGTAGAAATCTATAGGCAGCTTGATAAGTTGCACAGGACCTGTAAAGACAAGAAGATAGGTGGTATACAATTCCCTATCACTCTAGGAAATTATACTTGTAAGACTACCTTGGATGCTCAAAATATTGAAAGGATAGTGGTTGCTTTCAATTTCCATTTCTTTCAGAAAATATCTTGTTTTGATCTCAAGGGTTTCATTTCCAACAATTTCAGGATGTCTTTCTATCATCTTTATGATGTGGATGAGTATTGGGAAGATTTCTCTGATGATTATGAAGCAAGAAGGAGATATTATGGTCATCTCTCTTTACAACAAATCAAGGATTTTGGCCTCTACAAGGTACCTAATGAACTACAAGATGATGATGAAGAGTTGCAGTCTCTTTAATTTGATAGAAATATCAAGCATACTCCCCTTGAAACCATTGACTGGTTCAAGAAGGAAAGGGACAACTTGCAAGAGATCATAAACCCAGTCTTAGTCAGGACTAAGGTTTGGTTCGATAGGAAAATGAAGATATTTAGAACAAGAAGAACAAGGTATGCTTCTCAAGAATATTTCATCCCTCATGGAGAGACTTCTGCAACAACACCTGAGACACACACACAGTCAGCCCCTTCTCCTCTTGAGTCCTCAACTCTGGTGTACATTAAGAAGGGGAAAGGTAAGAAAGTTGAAAAGGTAGAGGAAGTGATTGAGGAAGAAAGTAAATAGTTTCCCTCTCCAAAGAAAGTAGAAGCAATTGAGCATATTATTGACCTTTGTGGTGATGATGAGGAAGATACAAGAGAGCATGAGAAAAGTGACCTTGAAGGGGGCAGAAGAAAAATAGAAGAAGAGGAAGGCGATAAGAAAAAGGATCACACTTCAGAAGCTGAGACAGTGGTTATTTTAGAGCCATCTGTTAGAGAAACACCTTTCAAGGAAATGCATTTTTCTAGTATTGGTACATTTGTTTTGGAAGTATCGGTTGCACAGACTTTGAGTGCAATGAGTACACTTGCATTAGGGATTCTTGTTCCTTCTCCTCCTAGTACTTATTTTACTTGGGTTTAACCATTTGTGGATAGTAAAAAAATAAATAACTCATCTCATATTGTTCACTCCAAAATTTGATGTTGTGGCTGCTCTCCTAGGCACAACTCCTACCCCATGTGCTAAGAAATCCAAAACTACTTCCAAGTTAGTATCTAAATCTAAAGGCCAACGATTTTCAGAAATTGGTAAACCCAAAGTTGACAAGGATGAGAAATATTTGTCTTTGAATGATTTGAAGTTAACAACAATCCATTTAGGAGAATCTACTCCTGAAAATGAGGTGCATAACTTGAAGGAAATAGTGTCTAAGGTGATTGAGAGAATGGAAAAAGGGAAACAATCGCAAGAGTAGCTTGAAGAACATATACATGTTCTCTCAGATTTCATCAGATCTATGCTATCAAGTGATAAGGTGATTGATCCAACTCCTTTGAATAAAATGCCTCCCCTTATTTTCTTAACCAATGAAGAGGTTCAAGTTATTAAGGATATCCATAAGCATGTTGCGTATGGAAAAACAATAGAAGCTATGGTGGATGAAATTTTAGTCCCTGGACTCAAATTCATTGAATAAGCTTACAAATCATATGATCAAATCACAGGAATACAATTGAAATTCACCACAACACTCAGTTTTCTGAATAGAGAATTGAAAATGTGGACCGAATTTTTTTAAGACATCAAACTCATGAGTGAAATAGATATGCAAGTTCTTCTAGATAGCAAAGTGTTTGATGATCCAAAGAACAATTTGACCAAACAATGGGTATTCAACATTGACTGGAATATGAAATTCCTTTAGGAGGAAATTGATGAACTAAGAAACATGCTACAAAAGGGAGAAGCCTTTCAGGCTTGCATTATATCTGATTTCTAGGACCTTCATTTTCAACTTCTCAAAGAAGATTTTGAAGAGAAATATACTATCTAAGAAATTAAGGCTAAATTCAAAACATTTGTCAAAGATGACTTTTTGAAATTAGATATTATCTCAAAGGAGAAGATGGAAGAAATATGTTCCCTTCAAACTTCAGTCAAGGAGGAAAATAAAGGATTTTTAGACAATGTAGGATTTGGAAAGGATATGGAAGATTGCTTGGGAAGATGGACTCATGTAACTACCAACACCACTATTCCCCAAGGTATAGAGATAGTAGGGGCATTGGTGAAGTTCAGGAATCAAATACTCAAAGTGAAGACCGTGGCAGTCTCTTCTTCAAATACTCCAGTAGCCAGCTCTTAGACCTTTCTTTTATTTGATGTATTTCATTAATTTGGCCACCTTTTATTGTAAACATATAATATTTAAGTGGGGCCAACTTAATTATAACATTGGATTAAATATTAATCTTTGATTAAAAGAAAGGTAACTGAAAAAGACTTGTTAGTAACTACCCTTGAGGGTATTTAAAGATCTCTTATTGTCATTTGAGGGGGTTGGATTTTGATGTTTTGATGTAGACACACTAAATTTGCAATCAATACAGAAGAAGTTTTAATCTCATCTTTTCTTGTGTTCTATCTATCTCTACTTTCTATCTGATTCATGTGGGTTATATATGTTTGAATAGGAAACTTTATGTTCTTCCAGTTGATGTTATGCTTAGAACTTTGTGTCTATTGCATATATGTCATGTATTCAGATGTGTATGATTCTGGATTTATTTTTCATGCATGCATAAGTAAGATATCATTCTGAAATCTATATATCTGAAAGTGTTGCCTTCTTCACTTTCTAAACCATTAATTCTTCTGCATCCTTTTTCTTCTGTATTGAGAATATTATGAAATGGAAACATTTAAGGCATCAAAATCCTCATTAAAAGATTGATAGTTTATACATCTGACAATAAGTAGATTTACATGTTTTTTTATGTGTTCAATAAGGAAACCTCTCCCATAAATAGGAGGGATGGTTGTCCCCTGACTATTACTTGTTTTCAAGTCAAATTTCATAACCAACACCATGCCCTTTGGAGTTTTTTGGGACATATCATTTGTAAGGAAGGCTTGCTAGTGGATCCTATTAAGGTTGCTATTATTTTGGGCTTAGAGGAACCTACTAACCAAAGCAAGATGCATGGATTCCTTGGGAACACAGGATATTAAAAAAAAATTATCAAAGGTAATGCCAAGATAGTTACACCCTTATAAGATTTATTGAAAGGAAAAAGCAAGTTTTATTGGGGTGAGGCACAATAGCACGCGTTTGAGACACTAAAGGAAAGGCTTACTACAGAACCTATTATGTGCTTTCTTTTGTGGACCAAACCTTTTCATTTGCATGTGGACACCTCTAGCATGGCCATTGGTGTAGTATTAGCCATCCTAGAGAAGGGATTGCCGATCATCCTATTTGCTTTTCAAGCAAGAAGTTAACTCCAGCAAAATAGAATTACACAACTACAGAGCGCGAGGCCTTGTCCATGATCTACGCACTCTATAAGTTTTGACAGTACTAAATGGAAATACTTTTTATCTTTTATATAGACCACATGGCATTGAATTACTTGTTAAACAATCCTGTCTTACAAGGGCACATATCCCATTGGATTTTTTTCTTTCAGGAGTTTACTTTTACTATGGTGGTTAAGCTAGGCAAGACTAATTATGGTCTAGACCATTTATCAAGGATTCAATTAGGAGAGCACATGCATAGCATCGAGGATACAATGCCAGATGCACAACTACTTAGATTGAACCATGTGCCTTCAGACTTAGAGGATGTTTTTGTATTTTTATGCATAGGTGTGGTGCCTAAGGGAATGAAGGATTTGGAGAAGAAACAACTTGTTATCTGCATTGTGCCATATATGTTGATCAGTGGAGACTTATATAAACTAGGTCGGGATGTATTTTTGAGCCAGTGTGTTCTTGAGCATGAGCGTAAGGCTATTATGGAAGCTTGTGGTGGTATTATAGGTGAACACAATGCAAGGGATGTCACCACGTGTAATATTTTAGTGGCTGGTCTATAGTGGGAAACATTGTACAAGGATTGTAAAGAATATTGTAAGGTATGTGATCATTTTTAATGCCTTGGAAATTCTGGGCATAGAGATGAAATGCCTTTGAGTCCTATCGCTAGTGTTGAACCTTTTGAAAAGTGGGAAATTGACTTTGTGGGTCCTATTTTCCCACCCACACGTAAGACCAAGTCATGCTACATTATAACTTGTATAGATTATCTTACAAGGTGGGCAAAAGTGGCACCTAAAAAGGATTGCATAATAGCAAGGTTATAGTGGAAAAATATTATCAGCAGGTATGGGTGCCCTTTAATTATAACAAGTGATAGGGGTATTCATTTTCTTAATGAGACCATCAGGATACTATTGGATGAATTTATAGATGCACACCATAAAATAACATGCTACCATCCTCAAGAAAATGGAACTAATGAGGCCTTCAACAAGATATTGTGCCATACCTTGACTAAAATTTGTGATGTTGGAAGGAAATATTAGGATGATAAAGTCTTTGTTGTAATTTGTACGTACAAGACAACCTACAAGAGATTGAATAAGGCCACATCATTTCAGTTGGTTTTTGGCACATATGTTGTTCTACCAGTGGAATTCATGTTACCATCTTTGTTTATTGCATGCGCAAGAGGTTTGACAGATGATAAATCACTTGAACAGTGCATTGATAAACCGATGTCGTTAGATGAAATGTGCGCCATAGCACAATGGATTCAGAAGCAAGAAAAGGTCAGGCAGAAGGCATGGCATGATAGGCACATCAAGGATAAGAAGCTTGAGGTTGGGTAAATGGTACTTCTATATGATTTAAATTTTTTGCACCACCCTGGAAAGATTAAAGTGCATTAGTCAGGACCATATGTTATAACTTATATACTTGATTCAGGCACTTGTCAGTTACATGTGCTAGATGGAACACGGTTTCCCAGTTACTTCAAAAAAATTAATTTGAATCCCTACTATAAATAAGTCTTCTTGGTGTTTTTGATAAGGCATTATTTTCATTATATTATATTTCCTTAATGCATTCCTTTGATATGTGTTTCCTTCATTGTTGTTATGCTTTGTCAATTTAGTTCATTGTTTTGTGTAATAAGCACACTTGCGCACCAGAAGATGATTATTATCTAAGTTTTTTCATGCACAAAGGATGATGCATACCCTAAGTTTGGGGTGGGATATATATAGGGTTCATTTCCAAGTTTTAATATTATCTAAAGATAGGTATGCATAGCAAAGAAATATTATACAAGTTCTCAAAGGAAAGGTGCATATATAGAAATATTTCTTAGTATTGAAGACCGCATAGGGATAAATTGATGTATAATGTAACATGGTAGGTTGCAGCAGTGAAAACTACTTCGTAAAAGGTGTAGTGGAAAAGTACTTCAGCACGTGAGGGTGCACAAAAGGAGGTTTGTGGCCAAAAATCAGAAGGGATGCCAGAAGGTTATGACTGTGGAGTGGAAACAAGCAGTGTAAAAGATTGACGGAACAACAAATCAATATTGAGAATTGTGGGAGGTAAAGGGAAATAAATGTGGAAACTTTTGAAAATATATATAAGGTTGTATTATGAAATCATTTTCAACTTTGCGATTAAGAGCATTCGAGCGAGTTGTTGATGAGTGAGCTAGTGCACGAGCTGTGAAATACAGAGAGCTACGAACCAGTTTCCTTTGTTAGATTTATGCACCATGGTGATTGTCACTCATTTGGATAAGTGTTTGAGTGAAACAGAGGTGTTCGAGGAGGAAAATTGACACTTAGGGTTTTGATTTTAGCTAGGACATGTAGTTTTGAGCTAAGGCATGCAGAGTTGAGTTGTAGAGATCAAAATAGCTAAAAGGATGCACCTTTATCATGGAAATGGAACCAAAAAGAGCACTTGGAGTGGAGACAAAGTGGGTGAAGAAAAAAGAGGTTGAAATCAAAGTTGAATATTCTCCTAAGATAAGGTTTTTTGTAATGCAGTACCTAAAAGGGGTTTACATGGGTTACGATTGGGATTCACATGTTTGTCGATGCACGGTGAGTGATTACAATCACAGAAAAAAGTATAAAAAGGATGAAATGGATAAGTTATTGGTTTTTGGGATGAATAAGAGAACAGCAGATGACATAGTCATATATGATGACATGGGTGAAAATTTGTTGGAAAAGGTAGGATTTTTACAGTTGTATGAACTCCATTATTTTGGAAAACTAGAAAAATTATACCAGTAGTTAATGAGAAGAGTCCATGAGGACTTCTATTTTTTCAGAAACTGAAGTGAGCAGTGACCCCACAGATAAAGAGGAAATAATGGTGACCATGAATGCATCAGGTTACCTAAAGGGAGGGCATGGAATGGATATTGACAAATTGTAAAAGTACTCAGTGGTCCAAGCAGCAGCACACCTCCTCACAAAGTTAAATAACCAGGAGCGATGGTCACAGGTAAAATACCTTATGGCTGGACATAACAAAGAAAATAACTGAAGGGGTAACTTACAACTTGGCTGGTTTCATTTCTAAAACCATCATTGAGGAAGTGCATGAAGGTGAGAAGATTATTTTTGGCGCGATCCTTTTGTCACTTGTATTTTTAGAAATTGGGGTTTTAGATGGGCCAAAGGATAAAGTTTGGTAATATCCTGAGGTGAAGAAATATCTTGCAGAGAGATTTGAGAAGTACACTTTTGATGGGACCATGAGTTGACCATTTAAACATTGGGCTGAGTTATGGTATGAGTGAATCCACGCCATGTTTGAGGAGGAATGGAGAATACCCAATGAGTTACCTTTGGTGTTGGGTAAGCAAGTACAGTTTGTAATTTATCAACAGTTTTATATTGCATGTTTTGGGATGAAGGATGGGAAGTGGAGCCCTTGGTGTAAGCTCCCTTATGCCTTCACCATGCATTACTTCCAAGAATCTATACATAGGTTTTCAGACATGCGTCGGTTGACTTTCAAAGCTGTTAAGGTAGACTGCGACTACCACACCCTCATAAAAACTTATGTTTATCTAAGTAGGTATCCATATATTGAGAGGTTAATTTCAAATAATATTAACATGAAGGCCATGAGTTTATCAATTGATGAGATTGGGGTAGCCCTTGTATATATCCAACTCAAGACCAAGTTGGAAAATGGGAGATATGTGGAGAATGAATTCAAACTTCCTGGCCCACCCAAGGGGAAACATATAGTTGGCACACTAGAAAATGAGGAACTAGCCTCTTCCCTTATAGAATAAGGAAAGGAAGAAGAACTGTAGGAAGAAAGTGGTGGTTTGGAGCATAGGGGTAGAAGATAGCCTACTATTAGAGAGAAAAGTGATCGCGCGATAACCCCTTTATTACAGCAAGAGGATGAAGTGTTAGAGATAGACGCACTGGAGGTGGACCTGGACCAAACTCTTGAGGAGCCTCAATATAAGAGGGTGCTAAGAAGAACAAAGGCTCAAAGTGTGGGAACTTCATATCCCCTTCGAAGGGCACATAGGACTTCACCTGTGAAGGAGAATCAAAAAAGAAGAAAAGGCACAGGTATGTCCCCCACAAAGATGATGAAGATGAGAAGTTTAAGGAAAGCATGCCGAATACTCCAATACATATTGAAGATATAGAGGACCCTCTAGAAGAGGAGATGAATCATGATGAAGAGGATTTGAAAAAAATAGGGCTAGAAATAGATAAGGGCAAGCCTTCAGATGCGACCCATACTATGCAAATAGGTAAAGGGCCAGTGTTAGGTTCAAGAGTACGTACTCCTAAGGGAAAGTGATCTAAAAAAGAGAAGGAGGATGAAAATTATGAGACTCCATCTATCTGGTATGTTGATGACCCAAGAAAGATTATATCCACATAGTTCCAAAGTAATTTGGATCCCAAGCACTTATATGCATGGGAACTCATGGATGTGGATATGGCAAACACATGCACAAGGAATAATTATCATGAAGCATGCAAACTCACGTGGATGATCTTGATTTTGACATGTGTGAAGATTTATGAGTCTCACACAGATTGAAGAAGGTGCCCCATTCGTGTCATGTGATTTTCAATCCCCCTCTCATGTCTAATGAACAGGTAAGCAATGCTTTAGTCAAGGTATCTATAGAATTACGTGCTAGAATATTGATAAATCGGAAACTATTTGAGTGCTATTAGAAGATAAGAAGGATGCAGCTACTGAGATAAATCACCTTACATATGAGAATGGAAAATTTGAGGGAGAAGTGTAGAAATTACTTAAGATGGCAGAGAAAATTGGTGATGAGATCATAGAAAAGAGGCCACACTTTCAAGATAAGGTTGTAATAGAATTTAAGTCCACTCTACATTATTTACGCACAACATTTCAATTGTTACTTGAGGAAGGGCCCATGCGTATGTGAACACCAAAGAATGTTGTAGAGGAGGTAGCAAGGGCCAAGGCCATAATTCCAAGAAAAATTATAGGTTATGAGTCAATTTTAAATACTTTACAGGATGACCTTAAGAAATCAGATCTGGCATTAACAATGTGCATGGCACCAGATGTTATAATAAAAACAAGTACTATGGAAGAATAATATGAATTCCTTTAGGCAGCAAAGAATGAAATAATTGGGTGTGTAGAGAGACTTATACTGGTAGAAGAAAAGCATGATGTGCTTGAATCTTCTTAGGTCCTGCACAAGAAAAGAAAGAAATAAATTGGGAAACTTGTTACAGAAAGGATGGATGTAATGGAGGGAATGGTCTCTAGTATGGACAATGTACTCAGGGTCTTACAGAATGAAGGTGAAAAGTTAACTCTTAATGAAATAGAAGCCATAGTTGTAGACATTCTAGATAATACAAATAAAGTGCTAAGTGATTGGAATGCATTGGAGGTAGAGATTAAGATTAAATATCCAAAGTTGATCCTACTTGTAGAAGAGAAAATCATTGGATAGTTTATCATTCTTTATGTGTAGTAGTTCATTTATTATTTCATTCATTATTCATTATTCTTTGTTCTTGAAGAGATAAGTTTGGTTGCCCATTTCTAAGGATGGAAATGAAATTATTGTGGGGTAATTTTGAGCTGATGAAATATAGCTTAAGTATGAAAGGGTGGAAGGATTGGGCACGTGGCACAGGTCATGTAGGAGTACATGAAAGTATAGCAAAACAGGGCATGCCCAAAATAGTTTGAAATTAGGACTTAGCCATTTTACATATTGAGGCTAATTTTTTTACATGAAGTGTGGAGCACTTCTTCTTGGAGACTTGAATATCATGCAAATACTATTTTGGATAAGTAGAAGAACAAGTTCCATGCATAGCTTTGAAGCTATTAATAGTATTATACAGAAGTTATTCTAGTATATGATCTATTATTAGCGATCTTGCATGCTTTTGTATTCTCATGTAAAGGTGCATGGATATTATTAATATGTAGCCTATTTTGGAAGGTGCATGGGCGGTGAAGGAAAATTTCCCACCCCTATAAATATGTATTAATTTGCACGGTTTAGAGGGCTGATATTATTGTAGTGTTATGTTGCAAGTTTGTTAGCACACATGATTATGGTGACATTGTTATGTATGTAAGAAGCTTCTATGTTTTGCAGCATTTAATATAATGGATCTTATTGGCTAGATATTGGTGTTGGATGTAACTAAGTGTGGATCTTGTATGGTAAGTCTTATTATAGTAATTGTTTAGTTATTCCTTCATATGGTTAATAACTAGATCTTGTTTATGCAATGTGGAATATTTGATTATATGTTATGGAAATGAAATATACATTCAAATCATGCTAACATCTTGAACAAGCTTCTCTAAATAGGGATTTGATACCCTTTCGTGCTTTGGGTGAGCACTCAGTTCACGTTGAGTGATGTGTCAATGCACCTTGGGTTGTTGGTGGTAATATTTAGGCTACACCTATCCTACTCCTCATCCTCTTCTCCCTCATCAAGGAGCTTCGATGGTGGAATCTTATGCAATGAGCACTTATATAGAATAATTGAAGGAACCCCTTGATTTCACCATATGAGGTGTTATTCTTCCATGCCTATTTCCCGGTCTAGCTAAATTTAAAGGAAAGGGGAATCCAAATGCTCACATCAAGGCCTATGCCACTACAGTTAGGGAATTACTTCCTTAGGACTTTGTAGTGGATAAAATATTTCCAAATACCCTTGAGGTAATCATGTTTGATTGGTACTATCAAACCCCTAGGATTCCTTCAAATAGCTTGTTTCTAAAATCATCAAAGCCTTTGGTATGAACAAGTTGTTGTGAAAGGGAATCAGAGATTTTTTGCACATTAAACAACAATAAAATGAATTTTCTACTCATTTCATTCAGATATGGTGTCAATTTATTTACTCCTCCACAAGCACACATAACATGGAAAAAATTAAACTTTACTCAATTGAGAAACCAAGGAGGAAGTGCATGAGTTTCCTTTTCACAATTATGAAAAATTATTAGAAGGTGCACTTTGAATTGACCAAGCCGCTATTGACAACAGACATAATACCTATGGTCTCAATGGAAAATTGGTATTTTCTAATCAAAAAAACATAAATTATCAAAATAATAGAACCAATAACAAAGATTCTAAGGTCTTGAATCTCAATCATGGTGTCACTATGAATGGTGTTACTGACTAAGCATTGAATCCTAATGTTACAAACACTGTTAACGCTAACAACAATAGTAGGAACATGGGAAACCAAAGAGATCCTAATTCTATCCACTCAGTTAACACGTTTGATTTAAATTTTCCCCCTCTTTGACATGCTCAAACTGAAGGCTATAACCAATATCAAAATCTTTTCCAAGGGGAAACAAAATATAGTTATAACAATTAGTTTCAAAACAATAACTAAAGTTATAACTAACAACAAAATCTGAATCAAATCCCAAGGGACTACAATCCTAATTTATATTATGGTTTTCACCATATTGTTGGTCATGATGAACACTCTTTTAGAGACTATAATAATTGTTAGGAAATAAGGGATAAAATATGCGGAATAATCCCTCACAGAATCACAACAGTAGAAACTAATATGCACAAATTATTACAGATCTCAAATAAAATTGCAGAATAAAATAACACAACACAAAGAGACAGTATTTAACGTGGTTCACCCAATTTGGGCTACATCCACCAAGAATCACTTGCTCAGATTTTATTACAAGCCACCGCTCTCTCAATACAATACCCAGATCCGTTTGGAGCTATGCTCAACAAACTCTACAGAATTCACACCCGAATTCAAAAGACATCTGCAATACATTTGCTTGTACATCTATCATATGCATAAGACCATATAAATAGACAACTGCTTAAGCAGTTTTACAAAACCGTGGGTATCAAAACCATGGGCAAAACCCATCCCATAAACCTATGGGTCAAAAAACTTGCCCATATGAAAAGAGCACGTTTCTTGATATGTCGGGTGCATTTTTCGAGGCCAAAAAAAAATTACGCCTAAAAAAAAAATCTACTGAGGGTTGCCGCCCCTGGACCCCCGCTCAGGGCCCGACCCAACCCCAAACCCCAATGAGGATACATGAAAAGTGTATAGTACTCTTAGTGTACAGTCTTTAACACTTTCACACATGAAAACAGGCTCCACAACCTAACAATAATTTCATTCAAATACTTCCAAAATATCAATGACAACTCTTTATAGATATGTTTTTAGCAAACCCTGAACAATCTTCGCAACCGAGTTATACAGGACCTATTACACCTCATAATGCAAACTTGGGAATCTATTCGGACCCATTCCCTAAACATTATGCTGATGAGAAAGTAGGTCCTCAAAACATAAATAAGGGTATTCCTATTGTGACAAATGACCATGAAGCCTCCATTTCTAAAAATCCTCAAGTTGCCCCTAACCTAGACCCAAGAAATAAAGAAAATATTTTGGGGCTAGTCGAGTTAGAAATTGAGCCAGAGATAAATGAAACGACTTGAATAAGGGATTACACTTCGTAGAATATTCTCATTCATTCCCTTTTATATGATGATACTCCTATAGTCCCAAAACTTGTAGGATCTTATCATTTGATTCTAGATTTAAACAAGACATTTTCTCACATTTAATTTCTAGATTTTTTAAAGAATTCCCCAATGCATTATTATTCTTTACTAGATGCATAGGGGCTTTGTCATTTAATCCATGTTATGCCTCCACTCAAAGATCAAATCAATCATATAGAATTCAACATGGACACTCCTGGGGAAAAATAACATGGATAACAGATTTGTGTTCGATATAAACAAGATTCCCTCTAATGCATAAAATATCCCCAACAGGAGATCCTGCATTATACTTGCAAGTTTGGGTCTATAACAATTACATCAAAATGGCCATGATTGATGATGGGATTGTTTTGAATGTAGTCCCCTTTAATTTCTTGTAGAAGTTGGGATATGGGAAGACTATTACTCCTCTACTAGAAACACATTACGTGGATATGATAGTCTTAAGGCTGCCTCAATTAAAACTATAGTCCTTGTTCCCCTTGGGCCAAAAACTATTATAACTTATTTTTACATCATTGATAAGGAAACGAACTAAAATATGCTTTTAAGAAGACCATGGATTCACAGGATGAAGGCCATTCCTTCAACTTTGTTCCAAGAGGTTACATTCCTCCATTTTGGTAAGGTCTTCATCACTCAAGGGGATCATAATCCCTTCGATATACATTTGGATAACATCAAGAAGAAACCCATAGCTCAATCTGAATATGAACTCCCATTAAATTAATTAAACAACCCACCTCTACCAAAGGGATCAGTTACGACTACCAAGTGGGTTCCAAAAGCTGAGGTTGATAAGTCAAAAGTGATTGAAGTGGCGAAAACGGATGAGGGTAAGATTTTTTCTATAAAAACCATGTCCTCAAAAACCACAGTGGAAATTCTAAAACTCTTAGAGAATTATTCACCAATCACCCTTCCCTTTAAACCACAAGGAGTTAGCAGTTTTCTCAGTCTAGCCTCTCTTCATGCCAGTGATCTCATAGACATATGTATGGTAGAAATATTAGAGAAAGAAGAGGATGTTGCATGCAAAAAAATATCCACCAAAGCCATCTCTATGGCTTCTCCCATTGCCAACATTAGTCTAGATGTAAATGTGTCAAAAACCAATTTTTTTGTTTCTACGAGACACACACCCTTAACACAAAATACGTCTAATGCGACCACACCTTCCTATATAAGGGGAAAATATTAAAAACACCATAAATCTCATGAAAATATTATGATTCAACACCACAATAAATAAATCTATGAATATCTCATGCAAGTAGGTAATCTTATGCTAAGGTTTGATTTTGGGTGGATAAGAAAGTGGGAAAAGGTTATAATTTTAGACCTAAATTATTAGGTCCTTCTCAAGCAAATGAAAATTTCAATAATCATATATATTGTTTGTGTACCTTAGAAGGTGAGGGTTTTGGTGAATCCATTGACTTGCATCACCTAGAGAACTTCTTTATATACTCATTGCATCTCCACGTGATTTAATCTAAATTTAATTAAACCTTTAATTCATAGTAACTTATTATAGCTAATTATATACATGAATTAAATTATAGTAGTACACAAGTAATAAGCATTAAACAATGTAAAACCCCTAAGAAGATTAGAGGGGAAGATGAATTACCTAATTTTGTGCAACTTGAGAGTGATATGGACTGAGTATCTATTGGATCTAGCTAGAAACGGTGTCAAATAGGCTCAATGAGGGTTTATAACCCTAGGAATGTAAGGGAAAGAAGCACCCACAAAAGGACAAGAGTGCCCTAGGAGCTAGTAACTAATATGGGTGCTTGTGTCCACTCAGATGCTTAGAATCTTATCTTTTCTGGGTGAGAGGATCTTTACTTCTACTCGCTCTTTGTCTCTCTAGTTTTGTTGTTAGATCAGTGATCACACCTATAACTTGCAAAACAAATGTCTACCTACACATATCTATAAACCACATCAAATCAAATAAAAATAAGTATAATTTGGATTCGGACTGACCCACAATGGTCACCCAAAGAGTACGACTAAGCATTCCACTACATCACATACTCCATGTAGTTCTTCATGTTTTTGTGTGTAATGATGCCCTAGTTTTCCCTTAGGTAAGTTGTATAATGATAGCAAGCTAGATCTAGATTGTACCAAGTATGAAAGATGTGTATAATGGAATAGAATGAACTCCCCTCTTGTGTTGTGTATCCATATTGATGAAGTCCTTGTCCCTTGTATGAATGTGTTATATGTATCCTTATAATGCTCTTGTGCCTTTGTATAATATTAGGTGGTGATAAATAATTCTTAGAATACTTGGCCCCTTATTTATTATAATTAACTAAGTATATATATGATTCCCTTATTTTAATTTCGTAATTAACAACTGAAAGGCCAACCCAAAGTTTTAATAGGTTACCAAAAGGTGAAAAGTAACCAAAAGAGTAATAAGAAGATAAAGAATCTCAGGATCACCCAGGAGGGACAGGAGCACCTGGGTGTTTTTGTCTTAGCTGGGTGCTAGTGTCTAAGGTCATCAAAATATAAAGCAGTCAAGTGTCGATAGAGCTGTAAGATGTGTAAAGCCAGTAAAATGCAATAGATAATGCAATAAAAATTCCAAAAGGATTTGTCAACCACTAGTTTTCTTTCTTAGGAATCAAGTATACATTAGTATGATTTATGACCTAGAAATGTACCCAAGTACATATATTTTGTGTATACACCACATTGTCCTTTTGCATTCTCATCATCTATATCATTTACATTGTCATTTAGTTAAAATTGTACTACGGAAACTTACTTTTCAAGTGATTATTAAATTTTCAAACATTGGAAAATATCTTAATCATGACACTTCTACAATTTCTTCACGCTCTCAAATTATATAATTTTCATCATCATTTCCAATCATGAGAAAAAAATTGACATTTATCCTATAAGGACTTGCGTGCTTTATACTTTTTACAGTTTCTTCCAATTCGGTTGTTTCTCACCTATAATTTTCTCGATAAGCTTCCTAATGGAAGATCTCTCCCTAAAAATATATATCCGTAGCAAATACATTCTAACCATTTCACCCAAAACTTTTTTTTGCCCATCTCAGTCTTAAGTGATGATCCCTCGCATATTAATTGTTACGTGGGGTTGAGATCAGGGGGGAAAAAAATTTTGGTAGTATGAGGTTAGAAAAGGAGGAAGATGTCCTTACTTAGCTACATTTTTTCCTTGGTGATGATCCCATACTTCTTACTAGTAGCATGTAGTAAGATGTAAGGGTTCATGTTAAATATAAGAAAAATAGCCTTGAAGAAATAAAAAAAGTTCTTGAATATTTAAAATTCCCAAGAAAATGGTTTAGATATTTATGTTAGGAGAGACAATCATTCCTTAACCAAATCTTGCCAATCAGTAATCCGTCCACAGATCTGAGTCTAGTCAATGCTTATAAGTGGAAATAATCTTAAAATTGGTTAGTCTTGATTGGGGTTGAGTTGTAGGTATGTGAATAAGTATTTAACAAAATTATTCTCTCTTGGTAATCATTTCTACTCATAAAGTCTTTAATCATACATCTCATGTCCTTCTTGGCTCTCAGTGATGATCCCTTGCATCTTACTAGTTAGGTGGGGTCAAGAACAGAGTGATATCATCCTATCATAATATCGTCTTTAGCATATTTTTCCAATGGAATAGAAATTCTAAGAAGTGTTTAAAAAATAAAGTTTCCTAAGTATGATTTGTTACCATATGTGTAACCATATACATCATTTTCTTTATCACATTGTGCTATCATCCATAACATTCATTCAAAAAATGTAAAAATACCAAACATTCCTAACCATACAAGACTGAAAAAAGGAGTTAAATCATACATAAACAAATTTACAAAGGGGATTCGAACCAATAAAATAGGCATATATATGTATCTATATGTTAATGTATTAGTACAGTTTTGTCACACCATAGGATAAGTATGGTCAAAATGCTCAATCGCGAGATAAAAATCCAAAAAAATGATATACACACAAAGAAACTGAGACTAATAAATAAAGGCACTTTTCCTATCCATCTCTTTGAGACCCCTTACGACCGCTTCAGATACGAAATTCCTAGAAATTCCTCCTCGAATGCATTCAAAAATAAATAGCTATATCCTAACATAAAATTACCAAATATATCATTTCTAACCTATTCATGGGCCCCATACACTTCCATTGGATTTTTCATCATCATTTCTAAATACCTATCGATTTGACTATACTCATGAATGAAACGATCACTAGAAATACACAGCTCTAAATTCAGCAAACTTGCAAAACAAAAATGATTTCTAAAAATAGTGATAATGACATATATATAGTACATATTTGTATTTTATGATATTGTTTTGAGTAAGTGTATGCATGGTTAGCGTGCATAGGGAAGGTATAATTATCACCCCTACACGAATGGTACGTAATCTTATCTTTTTATTTCAAAACTTTTGTCAAAATTCTTTTATATTGCACTTCATTCATGTTTTTCTTGTATAAGTAGCGGGAAAGCTCAGCTGGCATCAAATTAACATGTGGTCAGATGAGGTAAAATTTTTGACCATCCCATTTGGGAGCGTCATTCTCAAAAATCATGTTTTATCCCATTCATGGCTAAAATGCTCTCCCAAGGGGGCAATGTGTATGCACCCAAAAATCACACGGTGCAACACAGAACAACATGAAATGTCTCCAATGATGACAAAAACCTTTTTCAATTTAAAATTAATTCCATATCCTTCCCCCTTCTCTTTTTTTTTCTTATCACGACTCGTGTTGTCTTATTTTCTAAGTTAAATACTTCATCTTTTGCCCCTTTTTGAGCTTATTTGTCTATGATGGTTACATAACCACTGCGGTGTTTGTGTAACCACTATTGTTGATAAATCAGCGGTTCTACAACTACCACTCTATCAACAATGGCACTCTTGTCATTGCCCAACACAAAATTAAAACACACATTTTTCAACGCGTGTTTAGAGTTTGAGAGTGATTTTATCACTCGTTTCTCAGTCATTTTGCCTATTTTTTGACTCATTGGAATCATATTGATTTCCTCTTCTTGTTTGGCTAAATTTATAACAATGAATTCCATTCATTTGAATGATTTTTCACTTATTAATCAACACTTGTAATTTGACTTCTTCTTCCCTATAATTTATAAAATCCAACTTTTTACCTGTATGATTGGTAGGATATTTCTCTTTTTTGAGATAAATTTATGTTGTTGAACTTTTGAGAGGAACCACACAAAAAAACTAGCTCATTGCTTTATTATTTCCTTCCATATAATTTTAGTCATCTCTTACATCAAGCCAGCCACAACTATTTTTTTGCTTTTCTTTGTTACCATCCAACATCTACATATCCCAAGATCAATTGGACATCAAATTTGGAAGGATAAAAAACTGAGGAGACAACAAGCACATATCACCTTTGGGAAGCTACCACATTACAATAGTAACTATGTTGGGTTTGTACTTAAATTATTTGAAGCTTTGAATAATTTTTATTTTTTGTTATTCATAAGAAGTTGTGTATTTAGATTAAAATAAGAAGAAGGTTTCATCACTTCTCAAATGCATTTGTTTTATTTCTAGTATTACTTTCAAAATATTTATTACATAAATCTTCCCTTGATAACTTCTTCCCATCTTATCCCTGTGGAACTGCTAAGGAAATTAGTTAGAGGAAGAAGTGAATAAATCCCTGCACTTATTTCATTATTTTTTTCTTTCGATTAATTTATTTTTACTTCTGCCAAGAAAAGTTCATATGGTAAAGAGGAAATTACTTCTGAGAAGATTTTTCCTTTCAAGAAAACTTAAGATAGAAGATTTTCTAGAAGAATTTAATTTTATTTTATTTAGATTAATAACTTTCGAATACATTTTTTTAGAATAGCATTATCAAACAACCATGAACAGAGGAATATCCACATCCGACTAGTCCTTGTTTTAGTTTAATTTTAATTAGAATCAATTTTTTAGTTTTAATTCTTTATCTGTGTCTATGTCTGTATAAGTTATTTTGTTTATTTTATTTTAATTAATCTTGAAAAATACAAAAATTAAAATTTGTTTAATTAGTTTCTTTCAATTTCATTTATTTTAAAATCTTGTGAGAATACAAACAAATAGAATAGATATTTGTCTTGTTTTATTTAATTAGTTGGGAATGAATCTAGTTAATTAAAAGATTAAACACACTCATCTTTTATTTAAACTAATTTTATTTCCTTTACTTATTTAAAACAAATTTTCAACATAGTTTAGAAACCAAACCGAAATAACAAATCTAATTTTAGGGAACTCACACTACCCGATCATAGCCACTATTTATCCCTTCTACCAACTCAACTATTAGGATTTCACATTACGAGTTCATAGCCCCTAAAATTCCTTTAGTTTCCTATCAATTATTCATCTAAACTCACACACTTTAGTTATCTCAGCATGACTTCGGGAAGTTGAGTACATCAGGAATCACGTGTCATTTGTTCCGGTGTAAAGTTCCCAAGTGGAACCTTAAGTGAAAAGTGTAATCTCAACATCAAATTAGAACACAAGAACCAAGAAAGTGCATGTCAATGAGAAAATAGAATTTGTAACTAACTTAATTTCTAAAAAGTGCAAGCCCAACATCAAATTAGAAGTTAGAACTCACTTAAGTTCCAAAACTACACTTTTATTTCCCATGAGGAACCTTAAGTGAAAAAGTGCAATCTCAATATCAAATTAGAACCACCTAATTCCCAAAATCACATTTTGGAGTGTTGTAAGGAACTAAGGTCCAATTTTAACTTTAAATTATAACCAATTACTTCACTTTGAGTTGTGAGGAGGAATAGAAGTTCCCATTAGTGCATCCAGAGGCCTGAACAGGAACTAAATGTTGAAACTTCCATTCCCATAGTAAGAGTAGGACTTTTTATGTTGTATAACACATGAACTTCAATGGAAATCATCCAATGAATCTATTCCCATAATTTTCAAGGGCTGAAAGTTCTCTCTTTTTTATTTTTGATCCAAAACTCAAAAGTGGCTGAAGTAGGCATAACGGGGTAGCAGATGGTTTTTGGCTACAGAGTAAAATTATAATGATCAATACAAAAAACAATATTGGGAACATTTGAAGGACTAAATTATCCCTCTTTTGACTTCTGGTAGGGTTCTCATATTCATCTGTAACTCCTAAAACCTTCTATGTAAGTTGATACTGTAATAGGACCAAGGCTTTATATTTCATGAAGGATTTTCATTTTTAGATGCCTCCAAAACTTTATCTTGAACACATTAGCATGTATTAGACCCTAAAATATTTCCAATGACCGTGGTCTAGGATTTTAAAACCATTGGAGGCTCCTAAAACCTTCTTCAAATTTGATCTTCCTCTGAAGACTGAGAACACCTTTTCTTCAAAAAGTTTCAGTAGTGAATATGTTCCCAATACTATTGCAAAGCTCCTAGAATATTCCCTAAATCACATTGGCATAAAGTATACTCAAATACCTTTTCCAATGAATAAAATTTTGTCTCCTGGAACCTTTCACATGCATTAGTACTTGCAAAGAGACACTTTTGATCAACTTTCTCGAGAAATAGAAAAAAATTCCATGTGGTTGTCAAGTAAAATACTAAAACATTTGACATGCTAACAAGTAGTTTCAAGTTATAAATCCTTGTGCAAGTTTGTATGTTTAAATACTAAAGATAAAATACTTGTAAGATTTTTAATTATGCAAATTAAAAAAACCAAAATTACCTCCACAATGTACCAAGAACTGATAAAAATTAAAAGAAGGTGGGTGTAAACCTATAACATTATAAATCTTCTAGTGCATGTAAACCTTAACCTAGATTTGCAATATTATAACATTTATAATATTAAAATGAACCAGATAAACCTCTAAAATGAGCCAATGAAAGCTAAAAATGAAAAGAAAGTGGGTGCAAAGAAGAAGGTAAAATAATATTGAAATGGTATGACAAGGCAGTCACTTCAAATATATGTTTTTTTAATAATGGAGATAAAGTATGCCCCCAATATTTATAAAATAGTAAATCCAAATCCATATTAAAATTATTATAGCATTACAAAAATTTGAGTGTAAAATGTTTCTATTAGATGATCCCTTTCTAGTTTATAATGTGTTAATAGGCCAAAAACATAATAAACACAAACAAATAATTCTTGGGTGAAAAATAAAACATCTAAACACTATAATGGTGTATGACAAGGAGTCATTTCAAAAAAGGTAAAACAATATTTATATGGCATAACAAGGAAGTCACTTCACACTTAAGGGTTTCATCCCTAAGATTAAAAAACCTCATTTCCAACATTTAATTTCAATCATGTAACTCAAAACAACCATGAACACCACCATTGTTACACCCTTATTCCTATAGGTTATACTGGATATGTACAGATGACTTGTGGCTTACATAATCCCTTTTCTTTTTATATTTCATTCATTTATGATTTCATATGCTTAGTAGGTCATCCTTGATGTTGGCCATATTATAGGAATGGTATATATAGGAGATAGTAAGGAGTAGTTAATCATCATATTGATTTTTTTATTAGAGTTAAAAGTTAGGGTTGAGGGGACCGTACCCCCTTATAAAGAGTTACAGCATACTTACATATTGGCCAAAGTATTTACCTTAAAAGGCCATTCATGGTCCAAAATTTCAAAAACAAAGACAACAGTATATGATATCCGTAAGATAGAATTTACAATATATAGCAATCTGAAGGATGAAACTAACAGCATAAAGGTAAACAAACATTAGATTCCAAACCATTGCATTTCATTTATCTTTGACCAAATCTTCCACCGTTTCCATGCAACCATTCCATTCTTTGACCAGAGTTGCTATAGTCTCCTTCCAGTACTTGTAGTTAGGTTCTTTGATCACCACATTTGGCCCTGTACCATCCTTTCCCTTTTCTTTTGCCAATTCCATGGACTATATCATTTCGGCCAGCAGTTTGAGATGGTAAATAGTACTTTTCACATTAAGGATATGTGCATCTCTGATTTGCATAATAATTCCTTTCATTTTCAGCAACTCATTCTCTATTTCCATGCTTTTGGCATTGGCATTTTTGAGGTTTTCGCTGAGGAGGAGGGAAGACATTTTATCAACTTTGTCATGCAGCTCCTTAAGGTCCATAGTGATCAAGCTGATTTTGTGCCTATTGATATCAGTGTTTAATTTGCAATTTTCAAACTCTCTAATGAAAGCATGGGTTTTAATAGTTGGTTCCTGGGCTGAGAAAAGATCCATCTGAGTTGTTTTAAGATTATGTAGACTGTGGATAGCTTCCTCATTATTCTTGGAATGCTTATCCTTAGAAGACTCCTATTCTTTTATGTTGGCCACATCCTCACTATTCTCTGCTTCCCCTTTGTCCTTATCATGAGAGGATTCCTTCTAGGTAGGGGTTTCACCATGGAATTCATCCAAAACATAGGTGATGTTATCCTCCTCAGCCTGACCAGGATACTGCACTTTCCTGTTCTAAGTCTTATCTCCCCTTTTACCCTTGCTTGATCTGGTAGGTTTGGCCACCGGATTCCCAGGACCAATATCATCACAGCTATCATCCTTAGGTTCCATAATCCCTATCCTTTTACCCAACAAGATGTTTGAATCCGAAGCCCCAAATTTATAATTTTTTTCCCAAAAGGGGAGTTCTCTGTCGAATGATAGTTTTTATCAGACCTTGGTGTAAAGGGAGAATGAAAGTGCCTTTCTTCACCATAGTTATAGATTTATCCAGAGAAGAGAATAAGTAGAAAGAAAATTTGTATGGTTTGGAATTGTGAATATGGTTTAACATTGGGAAATGGTAGCCATAGATTACTTTATATCTACCTTCCAATGTAATGTAAAACATTATCAGTTTGGCAATTTCATCAAAAGGGGAAGGCAACTTACTCCGAGGGTATCCATTATGTAGAGAAATGGGGTCCCCTTTTCCTTGAAAGAAATAATCAATCTCAAGACTGTAATCAGATTTTGGTTAGAAAATACATCTACCTTCTAGTGTGAGTCCATTCACTTTAGCAATGAGCTTGGGTGAAATTGTGAGAGAACAATTGCCGACTTGTACTTTTCCCTTGTTCCATGTTTTTGCAACCGCTTCGCTCAGACTCTCATCATGGCCCTCGAAATTTTTGAGAAAAGACAATATTCCCGTTATTTCTAGAAGAACTTCGGCCTCCTTGGATATCTCTAGACAACTAGAAGGTTCAATGCGAACCAGGTCCCCTCCCATCCTTCTGTACCCAAAAAATCTATTACGAAGAAACCAGACTTGAAAATTAGTTTTTGTTGATGTCGAATCGCAGCACCCCTGAATGTCTGCAACATGATGGGTTGAGACTCTCAGTGCAATTGCATAACATGGAGCTTTTCCCAAGTGTGGGACCTTGCAAAATCGGAAAAGCTCTCTGGATAAAGGCTGGTTCCTATTCCTCTGTTCATATGCACACGTAAAAAATGCAGAGGATTTACTCAAAAACCTAATCTAATTTGCCAAGGAGACAGGGTAAGAAAATGCCTTCCCTATACACATGACCTGAAACTACAAGGTGATTCACAAAAGAATTTAAAAATGACTTAGTCTTTACATATGAAGTCAAACTATAAGATATGGCAGGTCTCGATGAGCCCTTCATATAATAAATAGATGTCACAATGAATCTCCTTCCACTTCCAGAAGGTTGACAACCTTTTTCTTTTGCAATCTTCACCCCCCAGAGAGGATAGAGCAGCTGCCTCCGCAGACATGCATTTGATTGTTGTCGAAGGTCAAAGAAATACAGAAAGACTATAAAATGACCAAGAGGCAAAGTTGTCCCTTATGACTCCTCCTCCCCATGCATTCCCCAGGTTCCCTTTAGCTACTCCATCGAAGTTGACCTGTTTTAGAGAACCTTCATAAGGAGGATTCCACTTAATCCACAATTTGGGATTAGGCCTGTTTGGTAGAGAAATCCCTGAAACATTACAATTCATTAAGAATAATGTTGTTCAGGGATCAGAGAGGATTTCCAAATCTACCTTTACCACCTTGAGTGTTACATTTAATTCATCTTATAACTACCCGTAAGTGAGGTATTTTGGCAAACCCAGTTTGATAGGAAGACTCTTGTATTTTGAATATCCTTCTAAGTTTCTTTCCTTCCCAGATTTCCCACCTTAGATGACTTAAGCTTATGGTCTATAGGACCTTTTTAGCCCTTGACTATGAAAAGGGCAACCTTCCATTTGAATCCAAGCTTCCTTTATATCTTTGGGGATGACCCAATTTATTGAGAAACCCATCCAAATATCTGTGCTAGGATAACTAGTTGGTGTGCATACGGACATTCCAAAAACATATGGTTTATAGATTCTTGATTTTTCTTTTGCCATAACGGATCACATCTATTAACCCATTGTCAACACCTCTTGTTGTGTGCCATGGGCGTATCCACTTCCATGTCGAGGATTTTATTTCCAAACGTGAGCCAGCTCAAACACATTAACCTTGGGTGTTATATTCTTGTTCCAAATCTTTCGACAGCCATTAAATCTTCATTCACCAATTTGTCCTTCAAAAAAGAGGCCATAGTGCATCCATTTGACATGTAAAAATTCCACATGGTTCCTGCATCCCAAATGATTCTATCTTGCGTCCTTGCTATTAGCGTAATACATAATTTTTTAAAAACTCGATTGATCCACTCTCATTTGATCATTTAATTCATGTCTATGGCTAATTCTAGAGTTTTCCATGTCTGAAAACACTCTTCACTTAGCCATGTAGGTGTTGACTTTTTCTGCGCATACTTAGCTTCCAGTAATGCAAAGATTTGTGGAAATTTGAGCTTCTTAATGGGTGAAATATCCTTCTGCATTTGTCTATATCTACCTGGAAAGAAAGACCTATACAACATTGCCTCTTCCTATTTTCCATCTTCTGCCTATTGATGGCGAATCACAGGCCAGGCTGCCCTGAATGTCTGCAACTCTATGGGATTGAGACTCTCAGCATGCGATTGAGATAATCATGAAAGGCTACTTTCCCAAGTGTGGAGACCTTAGCAAAATCAGAAAAGACTCTCCGGATGAAGGCCGGTTCCTGATTCCTCAATGTTCAAATTGGCATACATTAAAAATGTAGAGGGTTTACTAACATGGAGACCATTAATGGTAACTTTCCAATAGGAGCAACAGGGTAAGCACTCGCATTGCATAAAATAAACACCTAAACTGACAAGAGGTGATGCACCGAGGAATTTGAAGAATGACCTAGTCTTGCCAATGAAACACAAACCATAAAAAACGCATATGGCAAGATCATGCACAGATAACCAGATTCACAGTGACAAGATCAGGAGGATGCAAATGAACATAGAGAGGGTCTGATAATCCACTTCCAGAAGGTTACATGCATTTATTCTTCTCCAAAGATTGATATAACACACTGCAAGAATGCCAAGAGTAGCAAAGTTGCATTACAGTTTCAAATGGGAGGTGTTGAACTCCACAAGTTGACCTACCAAAGAAGTAAGCAAGGGAGGGGCAAAACGACCAGAAGAGTCCAACCTTTAGAAATAATCCCCCTGCTTTCCTTACGGATTCCCTATAGCTGCTCCATCAAAGTTGAGTTTTAGAGAACCTTCACAGAGAGAGGAATTCCAAAACTTAACCCCAACCACCTCTAGGTTGCATTTAATTCATCTCATTATGATGGTAGGTGAGAACCCCAGCGAACATTCCAATTCAGTGGCGAACTGTATTTTTCATTTTTAAGAATTTCCAATTCTTCATTCCTGAGGATTGAAGATATCCAGTTTCTAAGTTGCCTGATAGAGGACCTTGTATAGATAGTTCTGATAGGAAGTCCAACTCTTGTTTTTGAATCCGAGCTCCCAGTCAAAAGTTTATGGCCATCTGAGATATCTGCGCCATAGATGACTCAAGCTTCCTGGTCAGCGCTAAAAATGTTAGCGCCTCCTGACTAGGTGCGCCATAGGGCACATCCGTGTGTGTGTCCGAGCATCCTCTTACATCTGTGCCAAGGCACCAAATTTTTCCCTATTGACACTCTGTGTCAAAATGCGCCATGATAATAGTTGATGTACATACAAACATTCCATAAACATATGGTTTATAGATTCCATTTTTCTTTTGCATAGCACACATCTATTAACCCATTGGAGACCTCTTTTAACCATATTATCAACCATGAGGATTTTATTTCCAAAATTGAGCCAGTTGAACACATTTACCTTAGGTGTTATATTCTTGTTCCAAATATTTCTAGCCATTAAATCTTCCTCTCCAGTTTGTCCCTCAAAAAAGAGGCCATAGGCTGATTTGATAGAAAAATTTCCACATGGTTCCTTATCCCAAATGATTCTATCTTGGTCCTTTCTATTATATGATACATAATTTTAAAAAAACTCATTGATCCCTCTCATTTGATCATTTAGTTCCTGTCTATCTAATTCTAGAGTTTTCCATGTCTAAAAACTCTCTTCCTTAGCCATATAGTTGTTTACTTTTTCTCCATATTTAGCTTCCAGAAATGAAGAGATTTGTGGAAATTTATCTTGAAGGGTGAAATATCTTGCCCATTTTTCTTTCCAAAAATCTATCTTATTGCCTCTTCCTATTTTCCATCTATTGCCCTTGTTCAGAATTTCTTTGGCCCATTTTATGGCTTTCCATATGCATGAGCCATTGAAAGTTTCCTGTTTAAACATCCATCTTTTATCATTATTATCTAGCCAATATTTTCTCTTAAGAATTTTGTCCCAAACTCATTTTCCTTTGTTAGTCTCCATTCAATCTTAGCCAGTAGAGCTTTATTCATCTTGGACCAATCTCTAAGACCGAGTCCTCCAAGCTTTTTGAGTCTGCACACTCTGATCTAGGCAACTTAAGGGATTCTATCTTTACTTTCTATGCCGCTCCATAAAAACATTTTTTGGATCTTTTCCAATATTTCCCCTATTGTAACAGGAAGTTGGTATAGTGACATGGCATATACAGGAAGACTCTAGAGAGAGCTAATCAGAAGAGTAATTTTTCTTGCTTGGGATAAAAGATTAGCTTTCCAGTTAGTTAATTTCCTTTCAAACCTTTTAATTAGAAAGTTCCATTCAGAATAGGAGGGTCTCCTATCCCCAAGAAGAATTCCTAAATATAAGGTGGGAAAGGGTTTATGGGTACATTCAGAAATTTCTGCAATCTTCTTACAGTAGCTATCCATAGAATTCAGACAGAAAAGAGAACTTTTTTTGAAGTTGATTAGCTGTCCCGAGACATCCATAGAGTCATCAAAAATGCTTTTAAGTTTTATTGCTTCCGGAACAGTAGCATCCCCCACCACGAAAGTTTCATCAACAAAGTGTTGGTGAGTAACTTTTTCCATATCAAGTTCCAGAGAAATCCCTTTAATGAAGCCTTTTTCCATTTCAACATTGAGTCTTCTACTGAGAGTTTCTGCCATTAAAATGAAAAGAAAAGGGGACAGGGGATCCCCTTGCCATAATCTTTGTGTGCTAGGAAAGAACCCAATAGGACTACCATTTGTGAGAATAGAAAACCATACATTGGAGATGCATGCCTGAACCAGATGTCTCAAATCTATTTCAAACCCAAACCTATCAAGGATTTTGTCTAAAAATCTCCACGAAACCCTGTCATAAGCTTTTGCCATATCCAGTTTTAAGAATAAAGCTTCCTTCTTACTAATTTTTGTCGAATGAATAGTCTCTTTGATAGAAATTATCCCATCATATATTTGTCTACCTATAACAAAGCCCCCTTGATGTTTCGAAATGATATTGGGCAGGATCATCTGAAGCCTGAGGGCAAGAATTTTCGTGTAGATTTTATAGAAAGTGTTACAAAGACTTATAGGTCTGAAGTCTTTTAGTTCCATAGCATTACTACATTTCATAACCAGAGTCAGAAAGGTGCAATTCATGTCCTTTAACATAACCTTCTTCTTGAAAAATTCCATCACTGCTTCAAAAACATCTTTTTTAATAATGTCCCAGAAATTTTGAAAGAAAAACGCTGGAAATCCATCAGGCCCAGGAGCCTTGTCTGGGCTGAGTTGTTTGACAGCAAATTCCACTTCCTCTATGGTAGGAATCACTAAGAGCATAGCATTTTCTTTGACCGAGACTAACTTAGGAATACAATTTAAGAAATCCTATTCTTTCAAGAGATTATGATCCTTGTTGTTTGAGAATAAATTTTGTAAGAAAGAAATTATCTCTTTGTCAATTTCTTCTTGTTCCACAACCATGACACCCCCTTCCTTACTAATTTTGTTAATTTTGTTAAATCTTCTCCGCTTTAAGGTGGATAAATGGAAGAATCTAGTGTTTTTGTCTCCTTCCTTTAACAAAGTGATTCTAGATTTTTGTCTCCAGAAGATTTCCTCTTTTCCCAGAATATTGTGGTAGTCTGACAGGAGATATATTTCCTTAACATGGTCAGCATAATCATTCTCGATACCCTGTCTTTCAGTTCTTCTTTGGACAATATGTATTTCCTCTCTGATTTATGCCTTCTTTTGGAAGATATTACCAAAGCTTTTTTTATTCCACACTTTAAGGTGTGCTTTCACATTCTGATTTTTTTTAGAGAGTCTAAACATCAATGTTCCTTTAACCTTTAGTTTCCACCATTATTTGATGAGATCATTCAGATCCTCGCTTTGGAGCCACATCTTCTCAAAATGAAATGGATTTCTTATTCGAGAAGGGTTCTTAATTTGAAGAAGAATAGGGTTGTGGTCTGATCCAATCAGAGGAAGAGAAAAAAGGGATATGACCTGGTTTAACCATTCCTCTGAAACCATAGCCCTATCCAATCTAACTTGAATGAGTGTCAGTCCTTCTGTTAGACCATGTGAAGTTGTTACCTTTTAGATCTATATCATGGAGTTAGGAAGATGTTATGAAATGATTAAAATCCTCCATGCCAATAGAGAACTCCTTAGAACCTCCTTTTTTTCCCCGGGAGTCCTTGGGGTATTGAAATCCCCCATTATAATCTAGCCATAGCCTTTAATAGAGTGATTAAAGGATAAGAGATGGTGCCAAATTTGTTTCCTTTCTTTGTGATGGGTGGAAGCATATATATTTGAAATAACCCATATACTCCTATTTTCAAGATCTCTCATCATCACTACCACATGGTTATCTGTCTTAACTAACAGAGTACCCTTGAACTTATTCAGGCTCCAAACCACAGCTAAACCTCTAAAAGCTCCTTTCGAGCTAACAACAAAAGCTTTAGAATTATTCCAACATAATTTACAAGAGGATAGGAAGGATTCTTCTTTCATTTTAGTTTCTTGCACAACAAGTAAATCAATTTTCTATCTTTCAATCATATCCTTAAGTGATCAATATGATGATCATTCATCTCTATTTGTGTTTTATTTGGTGTTCTATTTCTGCTAATATTCAAATCTATCTAAGTAATTTCATTACAACCATAATGAACCAACGTCATATAATAAAGACACAATAGTTAGTGCAAAGGAGTAGGTAAATAAATATTGAAATGGTGTTTTAGGAAATTTACTTCACACTTATCAATGATGGAATGTGGTTAGTGGTAGTAACATAAATCGATTATGGGTTTTATCTAAGAGATAAAAAAACCTCGTTTCAAACATTTTATTTCAACTATGTAGCTCAAATATGTCCACAATATTCTATAAAATTTAAATATTGTAGTAACCGAACAAATAAAAAATGATATATGGGTCTTTATTTCATTCTTAGTACCTAGAATGTGCACGCTTAAAAGTTAATAAAATGTATAAGCTCAAAGACAAGTTATGCAAGAATGGAAATAAAATAGTCATTACTCCTTGATTATAATAGGTATAGTAACATCCCTACACTGAGATCGATAAAAATAAATGAGTAAAGTGGAAAGAGTTCCAAGATTCAAATTAATGTAACATATTCATAAAATATAATCAGTGTTAACCAATATCTCCAAACCGAAAAGAAAGTGTGTGCAAAGAAAAAAGGGAAACAATTCTGAAATGGGTTTTATCCATAGATATCAAACTTTATTTCAAACATTTTGATTTCCACGATAAAAAACCTCATTCTAAACATTATATTCTAATCATGCAACTCAAATATGCCTTATTTATTCCAAAAATTGGATAAAATACTACAACCCTAAAGAAATATAGAAGGTAGCATAGAATCAATAACCCAAAAAAACATTCAACACAAATAAATAACTCTCAAGTGAAAAATTAAACATCTAAACATAATGATGGTGTGAAAACAAGCCATTTGCAAAAAAAAAATTGTTACATCAAAATGAACCACCACAAACACCTCCATAATAAACTTGCAAGTCCTCCATAATGAACAATCATCGGGTAAGAACAGGGTTCATTTTAAGAAGACCCCTCTGAAAAATTACTTTCAAATCATTGGTGAATCTCAAAAATCGACTTTCAAATTGTTAGCGAATATCTGAAAAAAATGATTCGTGGCAAAGGTGATTTTGTAGAGAGCATTTTTCCCTTTTTTCACAAAGTTGGTCAGGTAGGTTGGTCAGGGATTGGGTGGTTAAGGGGTTGGGCGGGTGAGGGTTGTAAAACTAAGGGTTGGCTGGGTAGGATGGATGGATGAGGGGTTGGATGGCTAAGTGTTGGGAAGGTAGGTTAGACAAGTGAGGAGTTGGATGCCTAAGGATTGGACAGGCGATGGGTTGGATGGGTGAGGGGTTGGATGGCTAAGGGTTGGATAGGTGGGTTAGTCATGTGATGGGTTGGACGGTTAAGCCTTGAGGGGTTGGATAGCTAGGGGTTGGGTGGGTATGTTGGATGGGTGAGGGGTTGGACGGATAAGGGTTGTATGGGCATGTTGGATGGGGTGGGGGTTGGACAGCTAAGGGTTGGGTGGGTAGGATGGATGGAAAAGTGTTTGTTGGCTAATGGTTGGATGGTATAGTGTTGGATGGCTAAGGGTTGGGCGGGTGGATTAGACAGTTAAGGGGTTAGATGGCTCAGATTTCAAAGTTAGATGGGTCAAGGTTAGATGGCTCAGGTTTGGATGGCTCAGAGTTGGATGGCTTGTGGTTGGACAGCTCAGATTTCAACTTTGGTGGCTGAGGATTTTCTTATGTTTATTTCGGCTTATATGTGCATGATATGATTTGAAACGGTGGCAAATTGCATTCATAAGCTCTTATATATATGTAAAATATAGGTGAAATGAATAGTATAAGGGACATGTCAGTCAAATTTTTCAGCAAATAAGTCGGTTGCAAACCACAAAATATTCGCCAATTCAAATTTCCATAATCCTCGATTTTTGTGAGTTTATGAAAAATTCGCCACTAAAAATTTCCCTGGGTAAGAATGAAATGAAAGTCGATGCAAAAGAGTAGGTATAGTAATATTGAAATTACATGCTATGACACTCACTTCACAATCATAGGTGATATAATGTGGGTGGTTGGTGGTGGTAGGTGCAGTAAACACACTACATACAACATTTAATGCCCTTAAATGTTTTAATGTGATTTTTTTTTGCATTTTTAGGTGCCACATATTTTAATTAGACTCATAAGTTATTTTAGTCAAAACTATTAGTTTGAGTAATAAAATGGGGAAAATGGATAGTTCATAAGAAAACACACTTTATAGGGGTACGTGTCATTTAAAAGTCATAAAAAACACCTCTACAACATGTTGAATTTATGAATCATGCAAATAAGTCATTTTGGCATAAATATACACTTCTAGTGATGTTCCACACTCAAAAATTTAGGGGGTCCCAACTATTGGTCCCCTTTCCCTAATTTGTATGCAACCATTTCCTTCACATAGGTATTGTAACATTCCTTTAGGCTAATGTGAGTTATATAGCCATGACTACATTCTATAGATGACATGAAATGGAAATAAATCACTCCATTATTAAATCCTAACAAAACCATATAATAGGGAAACTTTTTATCATTATCCTACCATGTCTAAAATTTAAAAGAAGTGACTTTTATGATAATTTAATAGGAAAGTTCATGTTTATCTATGTTTTCTCCTTCTTTTGTACTACCTCTGCACAGATAGATCATTGGGGATGTTTAATACCTTTTTTTGTTTATTATTTTAAGTTATATTTGTTCTCACTTATTGTCTGTGTAATGTTATCACTATAATATGATAATTTATCATCTTCTTGGTATATGCATGCCTATAGCGGTGTAAGTTATGGTGGTTTTTATATACCACCTCCATATTTTTATGATGTTATCACCTATTTGTGTTGTGGAAATGTAAAGTGTGGTATACCAAATGTTAAATCACTCTATAATCATTTTAGATAGCTAACAAACCTTTCAACCCACACTTGTCATAAATAACTCACATGTAAATACAAGCAACATTTGTAACAACATCTATAAAAAAACCACAAGACAACTTAAGAAATATAATCGTAGCATGTAGTATTAATGTAACAAGTAATTGTAAACACTCAAATATGTAAATTTAATCTTTGACATTGTTGGTTTTGACATTGCGCTCTTGCAAAGATAAACACAACCTTTACATTCCCACTTAGCACATTTCAAGGTTTCTTGTATAGCTTTTTTATCCTTACACAGTGACATGTCATTAATTTATGAGAGTAAAATTCATAAAATCCATAGGAAAGAATCAATTTAAAAGTTGTTAACTTCATATTGCATGCTTTCCATCATTGGCCAATGTCATTAGTTTTGTTAGGATATTATATTTTATCTTAGCCGACTTGTACAATCTTACACTAACATGTTCTCCAACTTTTCTTTCAATTTCACATTCTTTTTTGGATTTTTTAATCCCTTTGTGTCATATTTTCCTTGATAAATCACCTATGGAACCCTATATAAGCAAGTAAACACTAACATATTTTCTAACTTGGAAATCTTATGGTACTACATTGATACACTCATCTCCAACACTTGTAAAAGGAACCCAAGGCTCCCTAAATCTTTCAATAGCACATCTACACCCATTAGGGTAACAATCACTACATTTTTAAAGCTTCTTACCTAGTTAAGGAGTTATCCCATCTCATCTACAAGAACTAAAACAACCCTTCTTTGAGTATTTTAGCAAGAACCAAACTCAACTCAAGTATTATCAAAGAGGATTGTCAAATATAGTTACATTCATTCATATATCACATGTTAGGTGGAGAACGATGTGTGGTTTGAGGCCTCTTTAGAGTAGTGCCAACATTAGTGGTGCATGGGGTGCCCACAATCCAACTAATGTTTATTTTGGAGTGTCTCCTCCTACCCATGGTTAGGTTTTGAGACCACATTCATGATGCTCAGAGAGCTTTGTTGCATGATCAAAAAATTATGGTTTGACAATAACAACATTTCTAGGTCGGCGACAATATCAGGAAATTGTAGATCCATAATCTAAGAAAGTTCAAAACCATACATAAGGGTAAAGATCGTAGGGTACGGTCCTGGAAAAGTGTAGAAATTTACACCAGGTCAATTTCTAGTCACCATTCTATAAATAAAGCATCACCAATCTCATATCTTCTACACTCCCATAACTTCTCAAAACCATATATAATTAGCTAATTACTCTCATCTCCTTGTGTTTTCAAGTTTATATTTTTTTTACTAAAAAAATTGTAAGTATTAACACATTGTTCTAATATTGGTAATAAATTTTAGAAGTTAATTAATTAGAATAACCTCTTGTAGCTAACCCTTACATCCCTTATTGTACCTAATTTTCTAATTTAGATTTCACATAATCTAATTAGGGTGTAAAATTTTTGGGAAACTTGACTCACAACTCTATCTCTCCATTAGCCCTAGGTTCATATTATTATATGATCCTTCTTCTAGGCCTATTTATTTTACTTCTAAATTGCAATAATGTCTTCCTCTCCTGATCATACCATATATATCCTTAAATATCTCAAATAAAATCATATTTATAAGTATTTTCTCCTACAACTTCTTCACAATACTCAAATTCATCCCAATACACATGTCGATCATATTCAAGTTATCCTCCAAAAGGATCTCTCTTTTGATATTTATGTTAATGTTATTACCACTTCCACCCCCCAATTAACAATGGTCTTCCTATCTATGTTCAATTATTTCTACACAAGACCCTGGTTAAGCATGTTCTTCTTCACTCTGAATCAAGCATCAATATTTGTAGCCTTTCTTTTATCCATGTTTTAGGAATCTCTATTTAGGATATGTCCCCTACTCATCATAAAATTTGTATCTATGACAATATTCCTCTTCAAGGTTGTGGTTCTATTGTTATTGGCCCCAAGACATTTGACACCATCTGTTATGTTGACCCTAATGATTCTACCTATAATAAGATCCTTGAGAACCATTGGTAACATACTTAAAATATCACCTTATCATCATATGGTCTCACATTTTCTCATCAACTCTCTACTTATTTTTACAAATAGGACCCTTCCCCTATAAATTCTATGCTCCCCAACAATAGGAATTAGTTAACGATCATACCCCATCTCTTCCTATTACTCCACCTAGACAATTATTCACTTGTTTACCTTATCCTCCACATGTTGTGTTGAAACACTTACTTATGTACAACCTTATGTCTCTCCGTCCATTATTTGAGTTTGTTACAAGTGAGTATTACTGTAAGTAATTCAATTATCATGTTTATTGTAATTATCATATATGCATTAAACACCATATCAATCAATGTGTTAGACTTCATCATGTTATATACAATATCTTATTTATGCACATGCTTTCAAGTGGGATACCCTCCCCGAATCCTTTATGCCATCTATGTTTTCCACACATTTGGATCAATCCCTCTCTTTATCCCCTCCATTGGTTCCTCAAACTCTACCTCCCATAGCTACTACTATTGTACCAATGATGTTGGGGATATATCATCTTATACTTTAAAATTTCACCAGTACTATGGTGCTCTAGTCAGTAACTTGGAATAATGCTAGACACAAAGCCAATGATCATACATATCTTTCCACTACACTTGATACCCAGCCCCCATCTTCCACTTTACCAATTCTAATTCTTATCATTGCCCATTTTCTTATGACTCCTATAAATCTACTCCTATGGATATTTCTACCCCCACTTATCTATATACATCTGAAACCCTTGTTACAACTCTACATGACTATATATTACAATTACAACAAGGTCCCTCTGATTTTTATCATGCATAAATCCTAATTCAATTACTGTATGGCACCTATATACCCATTAGAGATACTTCCCTATTACATCCTACTTCTCATGTTTCTCTCCATATCAGTCTTGATACTATTGTTACTCTTGGCTTATCTCCCTTTGACATAGGGATTGACCCTTCCCTTGACTCTCACAGTGCAGCCACATGTTCTACAATTATGGGACCTAATTCTTCATGGATTCATGTCTTATCTTTGACACCTATTTTTTATGATATATTATTATGGCTTTAGCCTATGAGTTCCATGGGTTACATCCTCCTTCTGAAACTCAGTAACATGGGTACTACCCCTCTTTCTTGTACATAGATAGACACTTTAAAGATATTAAAACATTTACATAGTTTCAAAATATGAAAATATTCACATATTTACAAAAATACAAAATCAAGACTTATACACTTCACTTGATTTGTTAGCACTTTCCATTATACATGTTATTTTTCACTTTAGTTTGATATATACCATACTTCTTTACTCTTTAAACACATGCATTCAAGTGGTATTTTGAGCTCGATGCAGGACACACATAGTGGAACATGATCATAGGTGTTGGTCGGTAATTTACCTAGGCTTCATATGCATCCGAGGGCATCTATTGTACACTAAATTCAAGTGTCATGGTTTTATTATAGTTCCTTTCCACTTCCTCACTATGTTTGATTAAATATATTGTGTACATGCTATCTTTTTAGCTAACACGACTAACACATGTTTCTGGTGAAATGTTGACATCTTTTGTTTCACATGTCTTCACCTATATTTATTATGATAACATATCATTATATTTTTCATATGTACTTGTATGCATGTGTGTTACTACTTGTTTATTTCACTACTTATGGCATATGTTTCTTAATTATCTTGCGACGCCAAGGGTTTCCCATGTTTGTGGCTCTATGCCTATCTTGTTTTCTCTTGTTTACAAACCTATGAGCCTTGATTTTATTGTGACATTATGGGTATCTTATGATTGCGGATCTACACCTTTTGGTGTGAGATTGTTTGTAATTTTTTTTCATCTAACTTTATTATTATTGTACTTGTCTTCTTTTACATGCGTTAGTATTATTGTTGTTACTATCTCCATTGTTTCTATCATTTTTTAATCACATTCCATGGTTTATACCATGCACAAACACCTTTTTTTTATAGGTACAATTTCTTCAAGGTGGAAACCTCTTCAACATGTTACACTCTTTTACATATTCTCAGTCATTTATTTCATAAGATCACTTATTTTCTTTTGAATCAATTGTTTAACATGGTTTTAACACATGCCTCAAAGGAGGGGACATTCATCTAAGTATATTCTACACCTAAAATAGACACATATATAATTTTAGGGTAATATATAGGTACAAACAAGCTACAGTACTCAAAAACACAACCAAGCACAAAAATCTAGAAAAATAGGAATAAGGTCAAAAATGTGTAGTTTGGTTAGGACCGTTTGGTACAGTCCTGCCACTTTCACATTTATTTTTCCAAGGGAAGTTACACCAAATTTCTTAGAAGTCTCAAAATTTCAGATATAATTATAGGTTTCTGACAGATTTAAATCTAATCCACTCAATTTAAATCAGTTACATGGGGCATCAAGTACTTCACTCCTATACCAAAACATTTAGTTTCTATTATAGTTTTAGGAATATTGGGGGCATGGGTCTCTTTCTTCATTTACATTTCAGTACATTACAAATTTTATTCAATTGTGTAGCACATGAGAAGGGAATAGGGGAACTCATTCTCTTTTTTACTATGTCCTTATTTACATAATTAAACCTAGATCTGTATGTACTGTGTGGTCTGTTTTCACACAGATTGTGCACCCATTGAATCACTAAGTGATCCTATGCAATGTTAGAACATCCCCAAGGTGTGGGACCTTATCGCCTTGGGATGAACCTTCAGAGAAGGTTGGCTTCCTTTAATACTTGGAGCACTTGATTTAAGATCAATATGCAAGGCTAAAGCACTTGAAAATACTTCTAATCTATTCAGTTCATGGGATTTAAAGTTAGAGATAAAAAAATAAAAATAAGGTGATGCACCAAGTATATGTAATAGATATACCTACTTAAATGCACAATCAACACCTCACAACAATATATGATATGCACGTGTCTTGCAATCTTCCTCCATCTATGATTATAAATAATAATGCAACTTTATAACAAAAAGGAGATAACCTTTCCACAACTGATATTGAAAGTCACCATATAATTTTTCACATAGATTGAAATGAGATAGCTGAGATAAAGGTAGATTAACCAATCACACCAAGGAATTAAACATTCACAAACTATGAATTGATCAATGATTAACACAATAAACCAGATATTTCATGGTAAAATATTGTTCTAAATATAACAGAAAGGCTCAAATTATATGAAGCACTCTTCCAAGCTTGAATAATAACTTCCCAAATGATCTAAAAGTCTCCTTAAAACTTAATGCGTGTAATTATTTATAAGTTCAAGATGTTGAGCCATTACAACTTAACCTTTAACTTACTGGTTACCAAAAATAGAGTGTAATTAAGTTCAAGGGAACATGATCCCATAAAAATAGCAAAGTTATTACACCGGTTTGACCAAGTCAAACCTATAACTTTGACTAACTTAGAGCTTTGGATTCATTCCAACAATGGCCACCAGGCTTAGCTGGGACCTACAACATTTGTTTCTTGTTCAAGTTTCTCTTGATCCTTTACCCATATATCCAAACGATGCTTTTTATCAATGAAACATTTGATGATTCCTTATATCTCTTCTTTCTTTTGCCCACACAGATAATGATTTAAGACATCTGTTGTGTCAACCTCTCTTGTAACCTTGACTGGAAGCCTTTTCAACTTGTTCACAACCTTCTTCAGCTGGCTTATGAAATTATGACATGAAACTTATCTATAAATTGAATTAATATTGAAATTTTTAGTTACCTCATCATCCTTCTTAACTAAAACTTTGAAACTTACTTTAATCTAATCAATCGGAAGAGCATAAATATTCTCATTGAAGAATTTTCATTTGATGTTATCAAACTCCTCTAAATGTCACTTAGTCCATCCATTGTTTCAACAAGTTTATCCTCTAATTTCTCGATTAAATCCTACAACACCTAAGATCTGAATTCCATGGCCTTTTAATACTCAAATAACTTAGAGACAATATCAATTAAACCCTTCTAGAGAAGTAGATTTGGATTCATATCTCTAATTTCCTCCCTAGTAGTAAAATTCAAGTTCAAATTATTGTTATCTTCAGGGAGGATTTCATCTAGCTTCTGAACAGAAAATTTCTTTGTCTAAAAATCATGGTATAGTTCCATAGTTGTTTTGATTAAAGGGTTAGTCTTCTAGAACATAAACTCAATCCACATGTCCATAGATCATCCCTTCTGACACATCTTCTCAATTTCATGAAATGGGATATCATCAAGACTGGAAGAGATAGTCAGAGTAGTTGTAGTTGAAGGATCCATGGTTGGAGTAGGTTGTGTGACTTTCTTCAAAAGAGTAGTGAGCTGCTCAACATTTGGTTTCAATTCATCCTTATAAGCCTTATCTTTTTTATAATTTTCTATCAAATTCCCAAGGGCCATTTGAAGATCTTGTTTTGTACCCTCATGTGTTTCCTTTCCTAATGAAAACCCAAAGATTTGATAATCTGTTACAGTAATGGTTTCTTTAGTTTTTCCTTCAATAGGGGAGACTATCTTCATGAACCTTTCTCCTCACTGGCTTACTGATAAATTAGAAACAATCTTTATCCATTTATCCTACCTCTTTGGAGTGGGTTCCAGCACACTCAAATCAATCACATCTACAAGGGGCACCTTATTCTTTTTCTTTGGGGTCTAGCGAGATAGCCATTAAGGTATAGTAGATGCAGATGAAAGTGACATGGTCATAGCTAAGCTTAGAGCACTGAGTACAATAGTTAAAATGGAAGTGGTAATGATAGATGGTGTGGGATCTACAATAGTTTTGGGTGCAGATGAAATGGGAATGGAAATGGAAATGGAAGGAAATGGAAGTTGCTGAGAAAATGGAGTGAAAAGTGAAGACACAATCATCTCTCCAACTGAGAGAACAAGAAGGGATGAGAAAACTTGGGCCATATATGGAGATGGAAAAGTAGAGATGAGTAGAGGAGTGGTAGATAGTGATGGAGGTGATGGAGCTGAGGATGGTGATCATGGTAGTGAAAGAGAAAGTGGAAAACCTTGTGATACAACTAGAGAAACACTAACATCTATAACTTCATATACTTACAATGTAGAAGATACAACTTTGGTGGTAAGGATTTTTGCAAGTGAATAACCACCAACAACAAATGAGATATTTATTGGATCTGTAGTGACCTTATTAGTAGACCTCTTACCTTTTTTAGGTGTAGGAAAACTTAGGGCTGGTTGGGTTTCTATTCTTATAGGTTGGTCTAACCCTTTGGGTGAGATTCCCAAGGTAGCAAACCAATCATATGTTCTTTGCAAAATGGGTCCCAACCTTTCCTTTGTATTAGAACATTCTTCTTGATACCAATCAATCCATGGTAATGGTTGATTAGCAATGTTATCACTCATATAAATTGGGTCAAGCACATCATCATCTTCTTCGATTCCATCAGGAAAATCTGCAATACCATATTATTTAACTTCATCAAGATTTAACCTTTCAAACTCTCATTGTCTAAGGATGACCTCATCTCGACAGTGGATCCATATATCTTCTAACTAAGGAACATGGGAACTGGCCAGCCCTGTTTTTCTAAATTTTCCCCAATAATCAAATTTAGTTCTAGGGTGAAAATTTTGCAAGGTAACTTCAGACATTTCTCCATCGACATTCTTTTCCTTATAAATACTATCACAAGTGTATCTTCCAATTGAAATGGGAAACTGGACTCCTGCTTTATGTCATTTATTTTGAATCTTATGATAATCCAAGAATTGATGAACCAGTTCTAACAAGACCCATTTATCATTTGGGGATCTTGGTAATTTATTAGGAGCACCTAAGAAACCTAGAACCCTGATGTATGTGAATGTTGGGAATTGGAGATATATGGATCCCCATTCCCTTACCTCCTTGAAAGCTTCATCATAAATTCTATGATTGTATAAATTCTTATCAAAATGATAAAGGAAGATGGCAAAAAAGGCATCATTCACTCTACGGAAATGTTTATTTTCTTCTTCCATTGTGAGTTGAGGATAAAACTCATAAATCTGTGAAATGCTCCTAACACCTTTTGTATTCAACCCATTAAATTATCCCATGGAAGTTGCCACATAGATGAGGAAAGAAGTCATGAAGAAGTTTTTTGAAGTCAAGACACTGCCCAACTGAAAACAAATTGAACTACTAATATGGTTTTCCCATCTTATAAACTCCTTATTTTTCTTAATGGTAGCAATATAAAGAAACATCCACTCTTGAAATTCTCTTTCTGAAGTGAGACCTGAAACTCTACTCAAAATCACAATAAGGTCATTGACTTCCTGGATGAAGTCTAAGTGGAACAATGTTTTGGAGAGCTTAGTAACATTCTTGGCTAAATAATTCTTTATCATGATCTTTGTTTATAGTTCAGATTCCCTATCTTAGTATTCAATTTCAGACTCTGCGGAAATTGTTGCATATTCCTAGACATCTAGAAGTTTGAATAAGTCTTTGAAATAATCGGTGTCTAGCCTAATCACAACTTTACCATCATCATCCTTTACTGATTTAGAGGCCTTATTAAAGTGAGCTATTGCAGCCAAGAAAAACTCAGGGCAATGCATGGATGAAGGAAAACTAGTAGTGAGAGCAAGACCACTTTCAAATAATGCTTGCATCCAAAATTTCTTATTAGGGGCCTTTAGTATTTCTCACAATTCTGGCATATCCAACTATCCCAAGTCTGTGTCTCCAATGTTTCCCAAATCTGAGGACATGCATGTATGAGGGGAAACTCCTAAGAAGGTATACTTAATTTTTTATTTTCCTTTTGATGAAGAAGTTGACATCAGTTTAGAGTTCGAAACTCGATCGAAACTTGAAAATTTTATAGAAACAATTTTGAAGACTCTGAAACACCGAAGTATGAAGGTCTGAAATAAAAATCTCCAAAAAAAATCTAATTCAGAAAAGATGAAGCTTGAAAATCTGAAAATCCAAACTCTACTTAGTTCCGAAACCAGAAAAGCACACCTTCGAAAATCCTAAAAGCAACAAGTTCCAAAGGTCTGAAAATAAACCAATTCCAAAAAGGTCTAAAATGATGCTAACTTCAAAAATAAACTTTGAAATCAAACTCCTCATAGTTCTAAAAAGCACAGTTCTAAAATGCGAAAAGTCATACCTCCAAAATGTAGACCTTCGAAACGCCAAAAAGCACACCACCTCCAAAAGCTAAAATTTCCAAACATCTGAAAGGAGGCTTTTGTAAAATCCCTAGATTTGAAGAGACTCTATGCCTGCATGATTCTAAGCTCGCCAGATTGAATGAAATACCAAATGACATGTTTGAAATGAAAATTATGAACAACGAATTGGTAGTGTTTTCTATGTTTAAGCAAGAAGAAAAAGAATGAAAAGGAACAACAAACAAAACCATGGTAATCTAAATCAAAAATATTAAAGAAAACCCAAAAAATTACCTTAAAAGTGATGCCTAAAAAGAATGATACTATGTGGAAAAAATTGAGGTGTCAGAGTGAAATCTAGGTGAAAATATGAGTTTATATAGATAAACTTAAAATCCAACACATGTGGGGTGGTTGGGAATTAAATTTTATATAGAGAGTCTGAAACCTGAAATGCAGGCATGACCATTCTAATGTGAAACCTGAAGTCTGAAACCTGAAAGACCAAGGTTTCAAAATTTCAGAACTTCAGGATTTTGGACTTCGGAACGCGGGAACGAAATTATCCCTAGGTGTGAAGTGAGACTGCAAAACCTAAAAACCTGAAGTTCTGAAATTTTGGAAATTTGGAATTTTGGAGCTCAGAACTAAAACATGAAAAATGATCGAAAATGTCAAAGAGAACTCCAAAACCTGAAATCCCAAAGTTTTGAAATTTCGGAACTCAAGAAAAAAATTTACTTGCAAATGACACAAAACCTGAAGTAAGAGAACCTCCACATTCCAAAGTCTGAAATTTCAGACTTTGGAAAAATCCCACTTCCCTGAAAAACTTAGGCAAGAAATTTCATCAAATGATAGAAAATTTTAAAACTACCCTCCCGTTAATGGTAATTTAAAGGTTAGCATGGTCCATGGGGTTACGAAATGTATCAAAGCGGATAATTTCTTCTTAGGTAGTTCTTCCTTTCCTCTTACACTCAAAGGGGAAGATATCAAAGTTTTTGAATGACTTTGATACACGGTCTTCTTCCTTAGTGGGGTGTTTCAACACTTTATTCTTTCTCTTCTCTCTTCTACATTTTCTGTTGGGTTATATGCACATAACACTCTAGTTTCTCCTTGGGACAATTGGGGATCGATCACCCCATTCCTTCAACAAACTCGACAAATGTGTAGACACTAAATCATGAACTTTGGGTACATTATTAGGTCCTAATCACATACTACTATTCATATGATTCATACGGTAGAAAATTATTGGTTGATCACTATGCTTGGCCTCTTAGGTTCTTTCATAGTCTCTCTTTTGACCTAACGAGCCTCGTAGCCTAGTCTAACCCTTTATAGTTCACCTTTTATTGCTTTAAACACCAACGCCTAGCCAAGATGTTAGTGCACAGGTGCCCTCATCCCCTTTGGGTGCCCTAGACCTCTTTGTATTTAGCTCACTTGATTTTGGGTCCTTTCTAGCCATTGGACGTCCTTATCTCTTAGGGGTTGGCCTTTTAGTTATCAATTACGAAATTTGAACAAGAGAAGCATATAAATATAAAGTTATGCAACCAAATTAAAGGAACAAGCTTTAAGCATCTATATTATCACCTAAGTTTACATCTCACAAGCATCTAAAGAACATCATTACATCCATCTAACACCATTGCAAGGGACAAGGGCTAGTTTTCTGCATCACACTTCATATGAGGTAAGTTTATTCTATTCCATGCACACATTTATTACATCTAGCTACTTTTCTCACTGTCAAGTGTGACACGCATAAGAACCACCTAGGGCACGATTCCACACATGCACATAGAACTATATTAGGTCATAGATGTAGTGTAGTACTCAGTCGTAAGATCACTTTTGTGATAGTTAAGGACAATCTAAACCCTCATTTTATATCTTTATTTTTAGGATTTGATGTTATTTTGAGGGTTTTGTAGGTGATCAATTTATTGCAGGTTATCGGTGATACCAGCAGGAGTTGTGTGACATACTAGGGATGGATAATGAGGGTTTAAAATCAGCTGGTGACCCTTTGAAATTTATATCTGGACCTCCTGCACATACCTTGGTGTCTAGGAAGGGATCCTAGCATCCAGAAGCCCTAGTACCACTCTATGAACCTCAGTCCCTATTCCTCCTACACTTATACATGTTTCTTGGCTCAGTTGCGACCTCTTGTGTTCCAATTTTATCAGTTTTCCACTTTCACACATTTCCAGGAATATTACGAAATTAGATAAATGTATTAACTCTTTATTGCACTTAGGGTTTTACTTTCATTGCTTGTTGTTTGAGTCCTATAGAGTACCTTACTGCCATATCTACTTGTTGTAACACATCTTAGAATTTAACATAAGTAATACTATCCATTTAGTTTTGTTTTGTTAAATCATTTAATGATGAGCACATACCTCCACCTGTTATTGACAGCCCATGTGCTCCATTGCTTATCATTTTTATTATCATAAAAATCTATCTCAAGTGAGTATTGATTGACAACGGTTCCGATATAAATTTGTGTGCTCATTCTCTTCTTAAACAAATTGATATTCAAGATAATCTAATAACTAATACTTTACTCTCATCCAAGGTTATGATTCCACTACATGCATGTGCTTGGGTACTATTACTTTACTTATTGAGGTTGGACCTAAAATTGTGCCTACATTGTTCTTTGTCATTGAAGCATCTTTCTAGTATTAACCTATTATTAGGTAGACCATGGATTCATTTTATGCATGTAGTACCATCTATAGTACATCGATGTGTCAAATTCTTACATGATGGTTATGATGAAAAAATTGTTGGTGACCTTAAACCATTCAAATATTGTTACATAGATCATGTTACTTCTATGCCTATCCCTTCGACACAACTTATTCCATTTCATAGTCTTGATATATATGATGTTGGTTAGCCTATTGTTTCACTACCTTCATCCACATCTGTGAGCATACCTTCTATTCCTACTCATACTACTGATATTATATTGCCCTCTACAGCTACTTCTACCACTACTATTGTTACACCTCCCCTAATGGTTATCTCTCCAACATCTAGCTCCACTCCTAAAACTACTATTAATTTTATTACCATTCAGGGTTATGTCAGCACTGATGACTCTAATGACGAGGTTGATATTGTTGAACTTTCTGATGATAAATTATATAGCCTTAACTTCACTCATGTTGACATTGATGACTTATATTTTGATGATAATTTTTTTGCGGCTGGCCTAAGTGAATATAAATTCAAGAAACCACCCATTTTACTAATGTTGTGGTACTCTATCAGGGGTATTTCCATACATTGGATGTCATTCCACCTATACAAGCTTCCCCTAAACAATATATAATCACGCTCTCTCTTTTCACATGTACTTGTTTCATAAATAACTCCTATTGGAATCATATTCTGTTGGATTGTACTTTCCCTGATACTATTTGTACATATGATGGCTTGACTAGGCTTGTCTTGAAACTCAATGATATCTTATCACCACCTCACTCACCTCATCTCTATCATGGATATATTCACATTACAATTGTTTATGGTCTTCGTATTTTTCATTTAACAATCTTTGTTTCATGTGCCCCTCATGTTTCTCCAGTGGTGCTTGGGCAATCTTGGCTTGATTATATAGGAGGAACTTTAGACTCTAGACACACTTCTATTACTTTTTCTATGTCATTTGGTCATGTTTCTATTGGTAATGATTCATATCCCAGCTATTCATAAAATCTCACTCGTTGGTACACACACGGGTGTCCTCCAACACCTTTCACCGATGAAGATTATGCAATGACCACATATACTTTATGATGTAATAGCTCTTTATACGATCCACCTCATACTATTACTAATCAATTTTTTTATGCTTCCCCATTTGTCTTTGACTATGACAATGATGATCTCCTAGATGACATTACATGATTTTGCTCTTTATCACATACACTTGGGGTGCATCATGCTCATCCCCCCCATCCCACTCTTGCATCACTAGAAATCTATCATTTCTATAATCACATTCTATACATCATACTACACATTTATAAGCGTTCATCACAAACACTTTGATATGTTATTTGTATCGTCATTACCCTATGATGCACTCTTGTGCTAAGGTTCACACTTGACTGTTGAGGGCATGTTATACAAATGAACCTCACACACTACACATTTCACATCTATGACACATTATTCTACACATTGCACATCCTACACATATTCAACATATTCTTCTTGCATCTACTATATATCTTATGCATTTTGCACTTTATATATATTACACATCTTACACCTCTATGACATCTTATTCTTCGTACACATAATACATATTGTGCGATTTCTACATTTTCTATTTGCATCTTCTTCTATAAATCATACGCACTTTTTGCTACACACTATACACATCTTTAACATTGTCTTCTTACCTATATTATGCATCATATGTGTTTTGCACCCTTCTACTACACCTTCTATACATCTTGCGTTACACACTACACATCTTCACTCGGCCCATATATCACACATCTTCCTAGTGTCACATATTCGTACAACACAATGAAACTTTTCAATCTACATCTCCTTAGCACATCCTACTTACACATCTCACTGTTCACTTTAGGATTGAACCCTTCTAAGCGCATACTACGTGATGACGCACTCTAGTCTCATGGTTCATAATCAAGTGCTAAGGGGATAAATCTGAATTGAACCTCACCTCATCACATTTACATCATTCTATGATTGGTATTTGTAATAAATCAATCTTTATAGATGTCACATCATGCAACGCTATTCTACAATTTATGCATTGTTATTCATAATCATCACTCTCCTATAATCTTATTCACACATTCTACGATTTATGCTTCATCATCAATCATTCTAGCATCTCATTCACACCTTCCTACATCCTAATTCAATTGTACACATAGTATGACATCACTTTATAATCTATTCTTTTTTCTTCACATTCAACACTCTTTTTGGCATCTTACTCAATCCTTCTATCATCTACTCAATATTATTTTATAATTTACACTTTATGCACTCTTGATCACATCTTTCTACATAAAAACATCATTTGAACCATTTCCCGATGATGCACTCTTGTTATATGGTTCATTCTTGACTATTGAGGGGTCTTGTATATATGAACCTAATTTCACTCATGCATACATATATACTTAGGGGGAACACTACCCATATCACACTCACATTGCATTCCATTACATATCATCCACATCATGTTGCATATCTTAGATGAATTTATTCTTCCTTTCTTATGCTCACATGTACGCTTTATTACACATGCTAGATAGTTATCTTGTATGTCATTATATTTGTTATAAACACATGTGTGTTCACTTTCGTTCTAGTTGTGATCCCATACTATACACAGATTGATACACACAGCATGGATGCTTGGCACAGAACCTCATACCATTCCCATAGTAGTTCTTGGGGGCATCCATATTCACACACATTCTAGGTGATATTGTTTCATTTTTCATAGCACACTACTATATCATATTTTACATGATTTGACATACTTTATACTTTTCTAACATTCTAAAGGTTGCTTCATGTGCAGCATTTGATTTACAGGTTTATTTTCCTCCGTGGTTATATGATGTTTTTTTACTATTATTTATAATTGTTTCCCATTGTATGCCATTATTTGCGGGTTTTTCTCTATGTTGTGTCTTATTTGCACACTCTCTACTTTCGGCCATTATGTCCTCAATTGTCTTGTGACATCGTTGAGTGATGTCACATGTTTACAACCTGCTTTTCATGGCCAACTTTTTCTTCTTTCTTGGTAGTTTACATATTTTTTTCAATATGCGTGTTTATCTTATTTGCACTAACACTTGTCTTCTAGCCATTGTTTTCATGTACCTTGGTTTCTAACAATCCCATTCCCTCCTACATATCAGTATTAGTTTCACAAGGGGTCCTCTTTTAGGTTGCATCCTCCTAGTGATTTTGTATGCACCCCAAATGAGTGGGCATATATTGGATGAATCAATCACCCCATTCAGTGGTTATAGTCATAGTTTAGTATAGTATAGCACAAATTCAACATAGTCTATAAACTCAAACAAGGCTCACAATAAAACTTGGGTCCTTACTTAAGCATAGACACTTGTGCCTAGAATTAGACTTGGGTGCCTATGCACTTCTATCCCTTCCTTAGCACCTAAGACCATAGGGTAGTTTTCATCATTGTCACAGAGGCTTTTCATAAGGTAGGTAGTCCTTCAGCATTGGGAAATTGCATTTGGTCACACATATTTGTATTGGATCAGACTTCTACACACCATCTGTAGTGGTGTTTTTACTTTGGAAAGTATTCAAAGGTTGGTTAATGACACTAGACCTTTCTCCCTACACTACTTCTGTCATGGCGTAGGATCTTCCAAAAACCAAAATTCAGTGCGCTTTCCGCTCACCAATATAAAGTGAGGGAAAATCTAGACATTAAATCACACACTTTAAGTACATTATTAGGTCCTAATCACATAATCACATATTACTATTCATATGCTTCTTATGGGAGAAAATTATTGGTTGATTACTATACTTGGCCTCTTAGGTTCTTTCATAGTCTATCTTTTGACCTGACAAGCATCACTACCCAATCTGACCCTTCATACTTCACCTTTTCTAGATCTAGATATCAACACCCAGTCAAGACACTAGCACTTAGGCTCCCTCATCCCCTTTGGGAGCCTTGGACCTATTTCTATTTATCTTGTTCCTTTTTGGGTCCTTTCTATCTATTGGGCATCCTTATCTCTTAGGGGTCGGCCTTTTAGTGGTCAATTATGAAATTTGAACAAGATAAGCATATAAATATAAAGTTATTTGACCAAATTAAAGGACCAAGATCTAAGCATATATACTATCACCTAAGGTTGCATCTCACAAGCATCTAAAGAGCATCATTACATCCATCTAACACCATTTCAAGGGATAAGGTATAGTTTTTTGCATTACACTTCATAGGATGGAATTCTATTTTATCCCATGTACACATTTATTACATCTATCTACTTTTCTTGTTATCAATTTCGACATGCACAAGAGCCACCTAAGGCATGATTCCACACACACAAACATAGAACTACATTGGGTTTGATATTTAATGCAGCGCTCAGTCGTAAGGTTACCATTGTGACAGCTGAGGACAGTCAGACCCCTCATTTTTCATCTTTCTTTTTTAGGATTTGATGTTATTTTGAGGGTTTTGTTGGTGATCTCTTTATAGTAGGTTATCGGTGACACCCACGGGATTTTTGAGACATACTAATGATAGACAACAAGGGTTTTAAATTAATCAATGACCCTACGAAATTGATTTATGGACCTCCTACACAGACTCTGGAGTCTAGGAAAGGATCATAGAATCCAGGCGCCCCAATATCACTCCAAGCACCTCAGTCCCTACTCCTCATGTACTTATACATTTTTCTAGGCTTGGTCATGACCTCCTATATTCCAGTTTGATCATTTTTCCACCTTCACACATTGCTAGGAATATTACAAAATCAGTTAAGTATCTTAACTCTTCATTACACTTAGGGTTTTACTTTCATTGTTTGTTGTTTGAGTCCTCTAGTGTACCTTACTACCATATATGCTTATTGTAACACATCTTAGAATTTAATATAATTAATATTATCCATTTATTTTATTTTTGTTAAATAGAAATGTAAATCTTCAAACAAAAATAAAGAAAAGGAAACTCTCCCTCTACAAAAAAACATGTGCATTCCTTCCATGTTTTTCATTTCTTTCCATCTCACTTCATGCAAATGTAAATCTTACGTATTACATTTTACATTTGAGTTAAATTTCAACTCTTTATCATGGACATTAACTAAACTCTATGTTGTAGGTTTCATCGTGGAGCATGCCAACTCTAACACAACAAGACTCTATAAAACAAACTCCAAGTGAAGACAAATTTTGTCTAGACACTCAAGTATATTTTCCTTTAAGCATGTAAATTTTGTAAACACAAAATCATGTGCATATTACTATTTTTCTATGTCGTCATTATGTTTTTATATACATGAATATCTAGTAAGAAAAGTGTTCACTAGTGACATTATCCCTTTCCCATTTGAGTCTTTGATTTATTTTTGTTGTTATCCTATTCTACATGTGTCATTTATGTATCCATTTCTATCCAGGTCACAGGGATCCATGTTTTTCTTTCTTTTCACATATGTCATCATTTATCCCAAGAAAGTAGTGCCCATTCTAGATACTAACGCCTAGGCACTTATGTCCATTATGGGTTCTCCTATCCTATTTATTCTTTTTACATAATTATACATTTGTGGTCGGCATTTTTATTTTTTTCTTATCCTTATCATGTGTGCGTAGTTGGCCTTCTTTGTCACTAGTATCAAAATTCAATTAAGAGATCCATATATATACACAACATACACATTATTATTCTTGCTAGTAATTCTAAGGGGCAATCACATCTACATACTATCACTACCATCAAATGGCTTAAATTTTTGGACTACATACACTACATAGGAAGGGGAAGTGTTGAATTCCATACTACACATTTTCATCTATTCTAGTTATATCCCACTATCTTGGCATCATTGGTGCAAGGGAACATTAAAGACACTATTTCACACACAAGCACACAAAACTACATGGATTATAAAATGTAGTGTACCGATCAGTAATACATTCACTCTATGGTGATTATCGGGGTCAGTCTAACTTCATATTTTTCATATTTCATTCAGATTTCATGTTTCTATGATATTTTGTAGGTAGTTACGGTTTTTTTGTATATTACAGGTTTCTTCAGTGATTAAAGAGTGAAAACCAAGTGACCAACAAGAATCAACAATGAAACCCTTACAACATAGAAAAAATCATATCCTAATCATTTGCAACACCCATCCATGTGTCACCCACCACTATTTATACCCTTGACTACACCCCACATCATCCATTTGTATAGGCTCGATGTCTACATCTACCTCATATGGTTCTAGATTCACTAGTTTTGCTTCTATCAGACCTAACCTCGCCCTTGGTCATCTCACTGCCCTAGTAGATCAACACCCTATATCTGAATCTGGTGATGTAGACACTAAAACATGCACTTTGGGTATATTTCTAGTCCTGATCACATACCATGATTCATATGATTCCTAAGCAAGAAAAGTATTAATTAACCACTATCTTTTTCCTCTTTGATTTCTTTCTATTTTCATTCTTGGTCTTGCACACCTTCTTTCCCAGTATGTCTTTTCATACTTTGGAATTTCTGACTCTGGACACTAGCACCCATCCAGGATTTCATTGCCTAGGCACCCACATCCCCTCTACGCACCTAATCCAAAAATGGTACTGTTATTTTTCTGTAATTTTAAAATTTCTGGATACTAGGAACTCAACATCAATTTTACAGAATTAAAACACTCCAAAAATGATTAATTCCCTTTTAAAAATGCACTTCAAACTAATTTTTAATCACTATATTGAAATGTGCATTCACTAATATTGTTGTGGTTTATGAATACTGGATTTAACTTAAGTCTAATTTCATGTTTAAAGATGATTACTTAATCAAATTATTCAAAATCCATAACTAATTTTATCTTATTAAAAGCTTCATAAAAAATGAAATGAAAACATCCAAAAAATATAAATTGATAATGGAGTTCACCTGTAGGCTATGTCTCTAGATTCACAGAAAGTGAATTGGTTTATTAAGAGTCCAAAAAATTAGAATTAACCTTCCAAAATGAAAATAGAACTTTATACCTGAAATAAATCTTTAAAAATAGGTTTGCAGAATCTGATTTCCTGTCAAATCTATCCACAAGTTCACATGTGGCTCCACAAGCTCTCCACAGTGCTTTTCCTTTGCTAATTCAACCGAAAAATTGCCACATAAGAAAATATACACCACTTTGTGGAAAACAAAGACCACTAATGTCTTTGTGTCAAAATTTTGAACATTTTTGGTTTTGCCACCAAGTCCAAATTCAATCTTTTAGTGCCTCAAAACCTTTGTTGAATAGAATATGCTCCTTATCCTTCTCCATAGTCTTACAGACAGAGATCTTTAAATAGAACAAAGCTCATTTTACACCTTGTTGAGTCACTTGGGCTTAGTGGCGAGTTAAACGGATTTAGGGTCGTGAGATATAGGGTTTGAATCCCCTCTCCTACTCCTTTTTCATCGTTTTGTTTTCCATATAGTGGGTAAATCCCACTTGGACAGCGTGTAGGGTGGGGTTATAGTTTAAAATAGGTGCTTTTTCCTATCTAACTTGTGGCATATAGCCACATCCATAACTATTTTTCCGCCACGACCAATAATGGGTTGAGCAGTTAAACACATCTGAGTTGTGCAATAAACACTGCACCATACAAAACACTGAGCTATTGGTGATAGGGAAGATTGGTTTCACTACCAAATGCATAATATTCATTTGGGCTATTGATTCTATGTGAATCCACCGAGTAAGGTAGAGTCAATTCTTTGACTGCCATATCATATTCACCTTGAGCTTTGTGGATATGTTGCTAAGGTAAGATAGATGATAATCTCACAATAAGGGGCAAGTCATGTGGAAGTTTTTTGGGCCCCAAAATATTGGTGAGTACAAGAAGGCACGTGGGCATGCAAGACCTTTTTAAAGAAGGGTGCACAGGGTGAAGGCATACAAGGCAGGGTTCTAACAAGGTTTTACATAACACACGACACATGCGTGTAAAACAAGATGGGTTTTGGGACTTATTCATATTCAGCATTCCATGAAGCACACGAGAAAAGTTGACCCATCTAGCATGCAGAGTGGATAAGGTGCCATCTTGGCAGCTTGATGGTCAAGGGAGGAATATTACATGCATGTGATGGAAGGATTCAGAAAGACATCATTGCAAAGAGTGGAGATCTTGGATCAAAGGAAGCATACTCCATGGGAGGACCAAATTGGACACTTGGTAACCAATCTGTTACCTTAGAAGGCATGGTGGTGAAGGCAAAAAGCTATATATTAAGATGCTCAGGTAGTAGAAGGTGTGGTGGTGGTGGTAGAAGAGAAGCAAATATGTGCAGAAATATTATGGAGGATTCTATGGGTTGGGATTAGAGAAAATATAGCAGTGATGGAATATTTAGAGGGATGGTTCTATGTTTATCTATGTAATGTGAAGGACGTAGTTTAGTTTCTAATGCATGACCTTGCTCTGCATTATTATATTGGTTTGTTATGGCCTCAATGAATGTAATGTGGTTATTGAACTCATTAATATAAGTATAAGGTTCTATTTTAAAGAATATATGTGTTCATGAGCATAAATCCTAGTGCATTTCCTTTTTGTTATGAATTAGTTTTGTATGCTATTAGATAATTCTCTTTTATGGATGCATTGATATAACTCATCCTAGGCTCTTAGAATGAACATGTGCTTATTTTCTTTCCTACATCTAAATATGTAATTAAGGATGTATTCTCACAAGAATCATATAAATGGGTGGCTTGGTGCCCACGCGTGCCTCGAGTGAGTGCTCAGTGCCTGTTGGGTAATAGGTCGGCACTCATGGGATTTGACTATTGTTTTAAGGGCGTAAAAATGACTACATATTGGTTCCATTTATGGGACATATTTTTGAAGTTGTTGTGAGAAATGGCATACATCTTGGTCCTGATGATGCATGATGACAAAACATATGACCTTGGAAAGTGTTGAAACATGGTTCAAGAGCACAGAGGATGCGTTTTCTCAAAGATTCCACATTAGACCTAAGTTCAATGTACGTAGATGGGTAGAAGAGAACCTATACCATGAGTTGTATGAGACATTCTTCTAATGTTTTCTGGTAGAACTATATGAATGGCTTTCAGCATATGCATCCAAATCAAGCCGGTACTATAGATCACGCGTATGGAACCAAGATGACTATCAGAGGCTGTAACATACAAATCTGACTTGGACATGTGTTGTTGATCACTTGTGGAAAGGAGTCCTGACTAGTTATACTTTAGAATATGCCATTTCTATGTATTTTTCCCAGAGGTTGTTGAGTTTAAGTTCCTGAGGGAGCCAAGAGGATCATTTTTGTGTCCTTTTCCTTTGGCTATGAAGATCCTTGTCATCACCCTAAGTTTAGAAGCATTTCCCATGGTCGGCTAATATTCTCTGAGTGTTGGGCGAGGAAGCTAGGGTCGAGGAAGATGGCAGACATTGTGGATGAAAAGGAAAGGGAGGAGAGATGACTCAAGTATAGTGAAGCTTTTGAAATGGAGATGACTAGACAACGTGAGGTTGCAAATGTGATGGATCTATAGAGGTAGACGTTGCGAGAAGGAGTAAAGGTTTATGTAGAGGACATGGAACCTAAGTAGTCCGTGCTACCCCATCTTGGCAAGTGCAGGAGAGAATCCCATTCAGATTCTAATGAGAGTTCATCACATGGAGAAAGGAGAGACATCAACGTGCATCTAAACCCACATGGTGACCAACCCTTGATGCTTGGTTTTCTAGATCAAGGGAGAAGTTGTTGTTGCAAATCAGCAGCACCCCTGGATGCAAATCAGGTTTTTAAGTTGATGTTTCAGGCATCTAGTGTGATTGCACAACATTGAAACCTCTCTCTAAGTGTGGGACTTGTAAAATGAGAGAGGAATCTCCAAATTAGAGGCTGGTTCCTCAAACTCCTCTGATCAGATCTATTATTTACACAATTGCAGAGGTTTGAATCCTAATCCTACTCTAAATTCTAAGGAGACAGAGATAGAAAGTGCAAAAATTGAAACTAAACTAATAGGTGATACACCAAAGGAGTGGTGAACATTTCTTGTTCATGTAAATTGACACAATTTCATAAAATGCAACATGAAAAATCATACACAGGCTGATAAGATGCAATTAGAGGTCTGAAATGAAGCAAGACAATACAAACAAAGGACTGAAAATTGATCACAGAGTCTACACTGTCATTTTTCACTGTCAAAATCCTTGCATTTGCAACATCAAAGAGGTAGAAACCTGTTATAATCATGAAGAAGGTCTGATACTTGCAAAAATCACTTGTTGAAGGTGAAAGAAGAAGCTTGCTATCCAAAAAAAATGTTCAACCACAAAAATGAGCCAAATCTGGCTTTTACAATGCATAGGACGAGCCCAGGAGAGAGAAAATGTGTAAAAAACGTGGAAGCCACTCCCCATTGAATGAAGATGCATTAAAACAGCATGGGCATCCTTACAGACCCATGCCTTGACATTTTTGGCCATGTTGAAGAAGAATGCGACCCATTTTGCATTAAAATTGGTTGTTGAAATGTCATTTCTGGCCATTACCACGTGCCAGAGGTGTTTCTTGATTTTATGTTATCTTTGACATGCGCAGTATGACTCTTAAATGAAGCATCACTAGATTTCTTTGGTGCCTCCTTGTTATGGGATTGATTGGTGACTTTGGAATTTAAAATAGGAAGTTGTTTAGCCATGTCATTAATTTGATTCATGAGGGCTTGAGTAGGATCAGTGGCTGAATCAGTTGATTTTCCTTTGTTCCTTTCGTCAGATTTTTCTTTGTTTGATTCATTGCCTTTGGCGTTGTTCGAGGTGGATTGTTTCGATCATCATTATTCATATGACTAGGTCCTGCCTCATTGTCATTGTTTGTCGAAATGAAAGGTTCACCCTTGTTAGGTGGTGGTTTGCCAAGTAATGTTTGTAAACTAGCTTCATCGAAGTCATAGGCTAATTTTTCTCCCATCTCAAGGAGATGAAGCAAAAATTGATCTTTATTCATACGTAAAATAGTTTCAATGTGGGATTGTTCTTCAAGTGAGATGTCATTCTAATCATTCTCAGATTTTTGGTCATTATCATTATCAAAATTTCCAAAAGGATTTCGTTCGCCCCTTCCAAAAGGACTATATAATATTTGCGTCGTGTTCCCACCATTTTAAAAGAGGCAGGGAGCAAAAAGAGATATGTGAAAGATAACTCAACTCGTAGCCAAGTGAATGCGATGATGGAAGAGAGGTGTCCGATTAAGTTTGATAATAACTTGTCCCTTAACAAAGTGAATGCTAATATGGGCAAGAGGTTTGGAAGATATGAGTGACGTAACCCTTAACAAAGTGAATATCAAGATGGAAGCGTGTGAATTTTTTTGATAAACTCAACCCTTGACAAAGTGAATGCTAAGATGGAAGAGTGGCACGATGTGATGAAGGTTCTCATCCTCTAACAAAGTGAATGCTAGAATGGAGGAGGGTTATAGTGATAAAATTCTGAATGTGTTCAACCTCTAACAATGTGAGTGCTAGAGTGAAGAAGCGAGGATATATTGATTGCAAAATGCATTCTGCCACCTAGCAAAAATGAATGCTAAATGGGAAGAGGGTATGAAAAAAAAGGAGTCAAATCATATGCAATGTGCTCAACCCTTAACAAGAATTATTTAAGAAGGAAGAGGCTAATGAAGAGATAAGACTCAAATATTGATAGTGTAAGCATTGGAAATAAGATATGATGAAGTGTCTAGAATACAACAAATATGTTGTCAAGTTAGAGACGTGAAGAAAGAAAATGTATATAGTTTAACAATGATGTTGTCAAACTAAAGGTCGTAAGAGGAGAATGAAGATAAAATGTGATGAAATAAGTTGTGGCAAAGTGAAACACAACACCGATAAGATGTGGGTTATAAGATGAAAGTGCTTGCGCGAGAACGTGGATATCTGTAACTCAAGACTTGATGTTGAAAAGAGTGAAAACTGAAACTTTAGGAAATGTAATCCAAATGTTTAAGTGTTGAATGAAATGGGAGATGAACTCAAGGATGTGAATACAACAGATAGAAGGATTTGATAATTGCGAAAGGGAAAGAATCAAATAAGTGAATAAAAACTCCAAATGAGTGAAAGCAGCTTAAATGGAGAAGACAATGAGGATGAAAAGAAGAGAAAATTGAAATAATGAAAAAGAGACGAAAGTTCTGAAAAGGGGAAAATTGAGAGTAAAATGAAGGTTAGTGAATGAATGATGAAGAGAATAGATGAAATGAGGATGAAAGTAGAATCCAAACAAGGATAGTTTGGAAAAAAAGATGAAAAGATAAGAAAAGTGAAAGATGGATCCCAAACAAGGAGTATTTGGGAAAAAGTGAGTGTGGAACACTACTACAAAAAGAAAGAAAAACAAAAGAAGAAAATTGAAAAAGAAGTTTTTGTTTGAATGTTTGTTTTTAGCCTCTACCTTAGATTGGCTTGGAAAGTGTTTGCTTCCTGGGTGGCTCTCTCAACTAGGTGTCAACGAAATATCTGAGCCAGTGCGACGCTATTGCTAACTGAAGAATTTACTTAACCCCCTTTGAAACCTTGAGCAAAGACCTTGTTCAGAATTAATCGCACTGGGATTGCCATTAAGGATATTTGTGAATCTAATTCACAAAGGCTTTACTAGTCAAGGAGGATAAAAAGGTTCCCGTTTCGTCCACTAGTTCCCTCAAGGTGTAGACTACTTTGGGGTTCCTAGAACCACCCCTTTGTTATAGCTCAAGGCTTATGCAAAGGGGGTTATGTTCTCGTTAAGTGGTCGAGCTGTAGCTCTTAACCGAACCTGTAAATCAAGTGTTTTGAATGTGGTGTTTTTTTAATCTTTTGATTTAGGTGTGGTTTGGTTGAACTCCTTTGGCAACCTGTAGTTAGTAGTTTTCAATGTTTTAATCCACCTTGTGAGAGCAGGTCCTGAAAACAATGATTAGAAAGTTTTCTGGAATGAGGGAAAAATATCAAAACAAATAAACAAGACGATAGAAGCGAACCCACGTTTTTTATTTCCAAGATCGCTTAAAAAACGTGAGGAAAGAGCATATGTGTGGGTTGGCTTTGATTAAGTTAAACGTTAATTCCCCAAAAATGAAAAAATAAAGAAACGACCACATTTCTGATTCCCAAGATCGCTTTAAAAAGTGCAAGGGAAGAGCATACGCGTGGGTGAGTTGTGTTAGTCTCACAAAAACAAAAGAAAATGATAAACGAGAATCATGCAAAAACATGATAAAGAGGCTTAGTTCGGGTTAGAAAGCGATAAACTTCATACAAAATGGCGAAAAAGCAAGAAAAATTGGACCGAAACGTCTAATAACATGAAAGTGGAGAGCTTTACAATTAGTTCACTATGGTGATTAAAAATGTCCTCGAACCCTGTAAAAGCAAAAAAAAAACACGATTAGTCGTATGCTAACAAAAATAAAGAAATAAATAAAAACAATGCCCAAATGTGTAGTAAAAATTCCTAAATGAGTGAATTTAATTAACGTTGAATGAAGGAGAACAAGCTATAAATTAGGAAAATTTAAAAGTGGAGAGAAAATGTCGTAAAGAAAAGGAATTGAAAATAAAAGAACTAAATAAAATACACTAACCTAAAGTTAGAAAATGATAATCAAAAGAAAAGAAAACTAAAATAATTAAAAAAAAAACAATCTAGAGCCTAAAGTTCAAACCTAAGTCAACTATCAAGTGGAAGAAACCCTAAACATAGAAATATAATAATTGATAACTTAACCTTAAAAGCATAAACATTGACAATATAAACTAAAAAAAAGTCAAATGGATGTGAAGGTTGTGTGTTATGTGGTGTGTGCAGGTCGGAGAGCTCAGGAAAGAGTGGTGAGGTGGGGCGAGTAGCTCGGTGGGGGTGAGGAGGGAGCTCGACTGTGGAGGGCGAGCTATTGGCTTAGGGCAAGTTGCAGGGATGGATAGCGGATGGGACGATAACGGGCTCGATAGGGACGGATGGGGGTGGGTCTGTAAGAGGGTAAGGTCTACAAACGGAGATGGGCACAGGGAGTTGTCAGGCGGAGCCGAGGGCACGGGGATAGGGAGGACCGATTTAAACGGGGAAGGGCAGGTCTGTAGGAGGGTATGAGGTCATGTAGGGATATGGAAAACCATTTTGAGGGTAGGGGAGGGTATCGTAGAGTGGAATTGAGGTAGTGGCGAGTTACCCATGGGGTCAAGTCTCAGGATAGAATCGGGGATGATTTTTCCAGGGACAATGGGTAGTGAGGTGGCTCGGCCGAGATGGCTGAGCTAGGTAGGGAGGTGGGAGGGGTAGTTAGGGTTTAGCGGTTTGAAATTTTAACTTTTTAAATTTGTTTTTTATTTCAATTTCCATATTTTGTAAATTTAAAAATGAGAAAAAATATATAGATATTTATAATAGGATCATTTTTTTAACAAATCTAATCTAACTCCATTGTATTCTCTATATGTTTATGCATGTAGTCTTCAACTGCAAATAAATGGAAATCAAAATGAAAACTATGTAACATGAGAAGTATAATTTTGAATTAACTATGTGCAAACAAAAATGATCTACCTCAAACTTGTAAAAATAGAAACACATGTGAATGCAACATACAACAATAAACATATAATTTTTATTTTTCCTAGGAAAATGTTGTTTGCTTTATAGCTGCACAATAGTGTTCATCCAAAAACCTGCACAACCACACAAAAAAACAACATAATCACTCCAAAACAAAGTTAAACAAACAAAATGAAACAAAAATGAAAGAGGAGGGGTGTGAGTCCCACCAGGCGTGCCAAAATGTATGCATGAAAAATTACAGTAATGAAAGATAAACAAACAAACATGCAAACCTTCCAGTAACCTTCCAATGCAAACCTCAATAAGGGTCTCCTGTGAAACCTTGCAAATGAATGTCAGAGATGATTTGTGGGTTCTCTTGAGTGCTCTCCAAGACTTTGAAGGCAAATGGCTACCAACACAGTTCAATAGAGTTTTTGTGCTTCAGATTCAAGAGGATTTGAAAGGAAGGTAAGCTTGTAATTTATAGAGGCAGAAGTAGTTAAATTGGTTATACATTGATGAATGAATATGCTAAAAATAGCATTGTGGGCAGTTGCAATAGTGCTGGGGTAGTAAATGAATTAATTGCAAAAAGTTGCATCCAGAAAGGTGGTTGTACGTGCATTTTAATTGCCCCCACCTTTCTAGGATTCTAGAAGTGTAGTTAACTAGGGTAAGGATTCCAAGTGGAGTCTAAGTGGAGTTTGATCAAGTGGCAGATGACTAGGATGTGCACACACTTAATTAATTAATTAATAATAATTAATTTAGTTAAAGGGGTACAAAGGGTACATAGGATTAATTTAATTAATCCAAAGGGGTACAATGTGTATTAATTAATCAATTTAATTAATTAATTGCAAATGGGTGAATAACATGGTTTATTAACATAATACTGGGAACAAGTGGAAACATGAATGTAAATTTGGAGTGTCTATAGGGACAACTGATCAATAATGCACGGTAGCCAATCACACTCTCTGGCTCGGCTCCAGGGAATGTACAAGTCCTTATGCGTTTACCAAAACAAGCAAAAGAACAAGTTAACAACATGATTCAATACATAAGCTCCTAAAAAATAATGCAAAACAACTTAAAATCCAAAAAATCACTTAAGTTGCTCAAAATAAGGTTATGCCACAACAATTACAAAATTGTCACCCTGTGCAGAGTGACGGTTGCGTAATTGTCACGGCAGTTATGTAACCGCCGCCTTGCGTAGGGCGATGGTTTTGTGACCATCACCCTGCGCAGGGAGGCGGTCATGTCCAAAATGGACAAGCCGTCCTCTTTGACCCAAAAATGCAACAAAATACAAAAATTGACCATTTTAGACAAAATAAAAGCTAGACCCAACTAGATGACCTCCTAGGGAACATTGACTGGAATATTTGTAAAAATTACCCCTTAGGTGTAGAATTTTCTATTTTACACATTTTAGTTTAAAAAAAACAAATGTAAAATACTAACCTTTTGCCTAGTTGTTGGAACTCTCGCTCATAGGGCCATGATCACGACGTCACACTCTTCGTTTTGACTATATTAGCGCTCAAAATAGTTACAGGTAATCCAAAGATCCAAAATCACTATGAGGGTGAGTGCAAATGAATTTGAAAATTATGGTTTTAGATATATATATGTGCTTTATTTTAACTTCGCGTTGAGTATGTGTGCTTTGCAGGGTTGGGGTGTTGGCGCAAGTATGTTTCTATCCCTACACAAATGGTAAGTCCGCATGTCGTTTTGTTTTAGCGTATATTTTTTGATATCATGTCTATATGCACTTGAGTCTTGTTTGCATTTTGTAGGTAGCGGGAGCTTGGATGGCGTCACTTCTACACACGGGCATGTCAGGTATAACTTCTAACTCCCTATTTTGGGAACGTCATACTCGAACTCTACGTTTTACGCCTCTTCATGGCTAAAACATTTCTCTGAAGGGGAAATATTTATGCACCCAATTTTCACGTGCTACATTGTCGAAAACAGTTCAAAAGTCCCTAATGATGATTCATGTCTTTTCCAAAGGTGTTCGAGCCCCTTTACCTCTTTACAGTTAATATTTGTGGCTTAGATTACCTTACTTAGCCATTTCCTACTTTTCCGTAGCTTTCTGCAATGCTTTTCCTTTAGTTTTGGCCTTTAGTTACAAAACAACCGCCCTGTCTAGGTGGTAGTTGCGTAAACATTGCCCTACCTGAGCGGCTGTTTCGTAACCATCGCTTTGCATAGGGCGGCAGTTCCATGCGAATTGTCTGAAACTTTCTCAGCATGAATTAGATGCGTGTTAACTCACTCCAGTTCACCTCTAGCGCACGTTTTTTGATCAATTTGGTTGATTTTAAGCTTGACTGATTCATATCAACCTCCTGTTCCACTTCTAATTATTGATTGAGTGTTTAACTCCCTCTTCTTGTTGTGATTTGGCATCCCATTGCTTCTAAATGGATTGGACTATTTCCTAGATTGTGTTCTATAAAATCATTGCTTCTTTTGAAGCAAATGACCAGAGATTATTTGTGTAACTTACTTGATTGAGCTGCCACAATCTTGCTAGACACTGCACAACCAAGCTTTGTTCTCTTACATTATCTTTCTTCTTCCTGCATTGCAACCAAAATGCCATCAAACTACCATTACTCCACTGCTTTCTTCTAGCTACTTCCTTTGCATTCTCAGTTCCCTGGACTCATGTGGACACAAAAGATTGGTAAAGATAATTGTTGAACACTGCACAATTATATAAAAAACATCGAATATAATTGTATTGAATTTATAAATCTTCTGGGATCTCTTTTCATAGATGGAATTTACATTATATAAGAGGATGTTCTCCTTAATATAAGGAGTCAACATCAATCCTCAATAACCTGCATATCTCTCTCCAATCCCTAAAATCTCTCAAACTTATCCCTAAGATATCTCTCACACTAAAATAGTTACGTGAGTTGTTCTCACAACTCATCAATAATAAAACTAACAACTATATTATTAATACAAGTTCTATAAACTCATTATTAATAATATTACATTTTATTTAATAATGTTGCATAATATTTTGGTAACATTCACTCCCCTATTGTTAATATTATTAATTCCCAATATACACTCCCCTAATGTTGACATCATAGAAACAACAATCACACTTCCTTTTACAGCTTTTCACCCATGCGTACTCATGATCTAGATCATTTTGTAGGTCAACCAAAAACCTGAAACAAAGGATGGTTTTACAAGACAACCAACAACCTAAAACAAAGGATGGTTTTACAGGACAACCAACAACCCAAATATCATGTTGCTTCTTTTCCTTTGTGTGTTTGTCTATCCACTATGTATTTCCTTCAGGGAATCATGTAGGAACCACTGCTTACTGAATACAAATTGAATAGAGGGAAAATTGAACATTGAGACCATGTTCCAGTCACCCCTCAATGCGAACATTTCACTTATTCAAACAAGAAATCTGAAATCATAATACACACAATCAACTGCAACTCTGAAAAATAAAAGAAAACTCGCGCACACACACACACACGCTGCCACCACAGCTTCATGTATTCCCGTCATTGGTGACTAACGAGAGGTCGTTGATTGACCTACATCCATTGTTTCCTCCGTCCTCCATGTTGAGTCCAAACAAATTTTGCTTGAGTGCCACTGTTGCACTCTCTGCTTATGACCCAAATAGTTTGCTCAATGTCGTCCATATCAAATGTGATGTCTTTGTTAGATCTATGTGATGTAGGTAGGCATCAGATAAACCTAGGCCATTAATCACCGTTTTTTTTCGATCCTTACTATCCCATTTTGATACTTCATCTACGTCATGTGGTTTATTGATTTTTCCTTCCATAATCTCACATAAATCTTAGTTAATCAACAACAATTGAGTTCTAACCTTCCATGTTCGATTCAACTTGTCCATGTCGATTTAAAGAATTGGATGTCAGTTTCAATCGAAAATGCGTCCGTGAGGTAATTTTTTATTTTATTTTCCAGACTTTTACAATAACCCTTTTTTAAAATTTTGACAAAACAAAAACAATATTGACAACCATTTACAATTGATGATAAAAGACTTTTGACACCTTTCTTAAAAGACTCACTAAAAATGATATACAAATATGACTCTTGACAACATAGAAGCTTGTCCACATTACATAGATTTTAACCATTGTTTATAAATGAAACAAACTAAACCCAACATACATATTTAAAAATGAGGAGACTTTACCAAATACCATAGGCTCATTACCACTAAAGTTAAAACCTATAAACATGACATTCAGACTTTTGAGCTAAACAAAACTAAAAAGTCTCATGCAAATCGAATCTATAAAACTGAACTTGTCTCCATACCCGTGAGTCATGTGTCGAAACAGTGGGTGAACAAGTCAAAGGAAAATGGAAGAAAAATTAAACCGCCATATACTCATTCAGGTGAATGATATTTCTACATTTGTTGATGGTCTTGGAGATTTGTTGTTATTGACGAGTGTGAAGCACGTGGGTAGGTTTAATGAGAACACAAAATGTATTCACATAGATACATAACCGCATATTCAATTCAATCAACACGTCCATGCACAATATGGTCTACACAGTATGGATTACACCGTTGAGAACACCTTATCCTCCACTCTAATGCCAAGTCTTCAATGAAAATTTCAATCCAGGATTTTAACTCTGATAATTTTTCTATAAAATCAAGTCACCAGTAGATTCGAAATGAATGCATCGGTCAGGAAATGCGAATGGAATAACGTTGAACAATTATGTTTGCTTGCATGCAGCTATCGCTTCATAGGTACCATGCCCAAATAATGAAATATACAAAAACAATGATGAAATTGGTTTCATCAAGTTCCAGATTTGCACAATTTCCAATTAATAGAATGAGCACGTTGAATTCTATCATAGAGAATGAAACTGTATATCACGCATAAAATTCTGAAGTATGAACAAGTGTGCAGATCTCCAGATCGACAAAACTTAGATCACACCACTTAACAAGCATGCACAGGGCAATAAAGAACATAGGCAACTCTTGAATTTTCTTCTAATTCTCCATACTAGCAGCGAGAGATGTGACCTGCTCTAATACCACTGTTGAACTCTGCACAATTATATTAAAAAAATGAATATAATTGTATTGAATTTAGAAATAATTTGGGATGTCTTTTCATAGATGGAGTTTGCATTATATAAGAGGATGTTATCCTTAATACAAGGAGTCAACATCAATCCTCAACAACCCACATATCTCTCTGCAACCCCTACAATCTCTCAAACTTATCCCTAAGATATATCTCACACTAAAATATTTACGTGAGTTGTTCTCACAACTCACCAATAATAAAACTATTACAACTATATTATTAATATGATTTCTATAAAGTCATTATTAATAATATTACATTTTATTTAATAATGTTACAAAATATTTTGGTAATAATAACTGAGGGGACAAAGTGATACCACAACTGGCATTGCCTATGCACTGTAATTCCAGGTTGGGGGTTTTTATTGGGTTTCCTTATTTCTTCATTTATTTCTGAACGCACACACACTTATCAACTAGAGTATAAGAAATCATTTTGTTTATTGCAAATAGTTAGATCATTTCCAAGAAGCTTTCACATCCTCTATAGAAGTTTCTGGTGATAGATCCTTTCCTTCCTATCCCTGTGGATTTGTGAGGGAAGAATATCTGGAGGAAGCTTGCTATATCACCATAGATAATAATAAATCTGTTGTAAATTGTGGTTTCTATTGAATCTTCTCGTATTCTATCTAGGAAGTTATAGGGGAAGAAAAACTTCTCAGAAGCTTCAAATCTTCCCATGTCTCTGAGATAAGAAGAGGATTTGATAATCCACAATTATTAATTGGAAAAAGCTTCATTTAAATTAGAATATGTGTAATATATTGTTGCACAGATAAATAGCTACATCCGCCTATTTATTTGTATATGATTTATTAATTAGGATTAGAAGTAATTTATTTCTTCATTATTCGAGAAAGTTCCAGAAAACACAAAAATATTTCTTTTAATTAGATTAATTCCTTTGCATTGCTTTATTTCTTTTATATCAAAAATACAAAAACATAGTGTAGCTTTTATTTACTTAGATTAGCTTGTTATTTGTTTTCATAGATTAAGTTGCACAAATACATACATGACCATTCCTGGACCACAACAAGAAAGAACATACGGTTGTGATCCACGGGTCCCCCAACTGAACGGGCCCAAACTTCTCACGGATATAGATACTGGATTTCATATGCTTGTCCTCAAAACACCATCACGATATTCTGATCGCATTGCACAACTCAACGTCTTAAACATTGAGGCCGACAAGGCTTACAAATATTGGACTGCCCCTGACAATAGAGTCTAGATCAAACACACATGACCATTTGAGGACCACAACCACCAAGAGTTTACGGTTGTGATCTGCAGGTTCCCCAACCAAACAGGCCTGAAGACCAATTAGGTCTTGACACTGGATTATGCGCACTAGTCATTAGGACATCCCCACTTCCGCTAGACATTATCAGACAACTAAACATTCTTGATAAAGAAGCTCATTGAGCCCTCACGTTCTGGACTGAACCAACTAACCGCGCATAGATCTAGTGGAACCATATCTCTCTCGTTTATTCCATGACCTTATGTGGACATCATTACGAGGCACCCACTGGTTTTCCATGCATTCCACAACCATTAGAGAGTATTTCCGCAGAGCTCGACATTGATTGGAGTCTTCGTGTGGCTATTCTTTCCGACCCATCCATTAGATCCATCCATGTTAGAAGGGCCTTTCTTGCCCTTGACAAGAAGATCCCAATACTATGCGTCGAGGACATTATTTTGCCTTCATATCTTGTTCATCCCATTTCCACATATTTCGTCTACATATCACATATTCGCTATATTCTACTATCCGTAGCCATCCACTCATTCTACATTGGTTGTCCTGACATGACCTCGGGAGGTCGAGTGCGACCGAAGGTCACATGTTGATTTTCAGTTGTACAGTCTCCCTATTATAATGATTGCATGGGCTTTACAAAACGGGTTTAGATCTCAAAGATACATCTATCTAAAATGAAGAATTATAGAAATGATATGTCAAAACTTCACCAAATGCCTAAAGATGCCAGGAAATTAAGAGAAATATTTATTCTTCATGTCAATATTTCTAGTCGTTGTATACTAATAACATGTGGAATGGGGTATCTGCACACTACTCTAGATGTCGATCATGGTACTTGCCTTGTGTTAGAGCATTTCTCTTTGAAAATATGAGTTACTAGGTATTTACAAATCTCTCCATATCACCATAAAAAATACTCTTCATGTCAATATTTTAGAAATCCTATTGTCATAATATTTTTTTAGGTCATATTGGCTACAGTAAAATAAAATCATTTATGATCTATATCTACATATATTTAATTTTTTTTATTTGCATTTTTTTTTTTTGAAAATAATTATGTGGACATTCTGGCTCGGATTTTCACTATGGGAATACTAGTGAAAACATGAATCACATTGCTCACAATATCTTTGAGCCCAAAAAAAAGGTTCTTTTGTTGTTCGCTATCTAAGAAGATATCCTTAAAATGGAAAATCAAATTCCCATGTTCATTTTAGAAGAGTTTATCCAATGGAAGAGATCTCCAGAGGGAAATAAGAGGGATTCCCTCGATGTAACTTTGCGAGGGCCGTCTCCATTTTTAGAAACTAAAGAAACGTCTTACCACAACTACAATGACATAGGTGAAAAGTATATGTCGAAGTATCTCTACAACAAAATCATGTTACCGTTCATGAAGATGAATAATCTCAGTGTCTCTACAAATAAAAAATGATTAGTACCAATTTATCCAAGATAATGTCTTGATGGGTTTCATCTAGAAGTGTAGCAACAACAACATGGCCACCGTCGATCTTCCATCGACAATGGAACTGCCACCAAGGGGTGATAAGGATGGGATATTGTCTCATACCCGTAACAATTCTCCATATGATAAAACATTGATGATTCAAACTTCTAATTAGATCAATGACAACAATGTTTGAATCATTCTTTTCGCCCTGTAGTAATTTATTTCCATGTAGTCCTTCAACGACTCATAGTTTATTTTGAATGCTTTTATGAAATCCACATCATTATGATCAGAGAGACCAGAAAATTTAAAATTACGCAAATCACATATAAATTTGGAACAAAATTGCATAAAGTTGAATTCTTACATATATACGGACATCCACCTTTTTTTTAAGGAGGGCACGAAATGCAATTTCATGATCTATGGTGACCCCAAATACACCAGCGTTGTTAACCTGTAAACAAAACCCCGTCTACGGTTAAGCCAAATAAAAAATACCGAATTTGTAATTTTTGTCTAGTATTAGCAGTATGTTGAGACCATCTTAGTTATCTTTCACCCACCTTGCAAATTTTGCAATGTTGTGGGGGTTGTGGATACCAAGCTTGCAGAACGCGACATCAAGACCCTCATCTTTTAACCGCAGTCATGCCTCTATTGATGTCTCTCGCAATGTGCAAAACAATTAGACCATTTTGCATCAATTGATGGATGATTTCAAATCCTATGCCTTTATTTGATCCTATGACCAAAACCAACGAATTACTTGTCCACCACTTGCAAACACTAATCACATTGAGGCACATGTCACATGATTTAAAATGCTCAATTTTTGCTATTCCATTTTTCAGTGCTTCCTCTTTTGCTAAAGGAATCTAAAAAATCAGACAGTTCCTGTTCCGTAAAAAGTGTTTTTTTATTTTGAACATAAATAAATAAATAAATAAATAAATAAATAAATATATATATATATATATATATATAAGAATAAAGGTTTTTTAATTGAGACCCTACCTAATAATATAAGATAAAAATATATATTTTTAATTTTAAAACGACAATTTGACTTTAAAAAAGCCAAACAAAAAATAGTGACATGACCGTGTTTGCGGGTCACGCCCGCCGCGGTCAATACTTAGAAAGTGAAGACATTAGCGAGTGAGGGTGGGTACCTAGGCTATTAGCGATGGCATTGGCAGGGTGTGTATTATTGGTGGTGGTGAGTATGAGTTTAGCGGGAGGAGCAGCGAGCCTGGGGCTTCCATGCAAAAGCTCGGCGGAGGGGGAGACATGCTCGGCGTTGGTGAGCTTCGTTCCGCAGGTGGAAACAAATGTGTCGGCGATCACGGCGCTGTTTCAGCTCCCCAGTTACCGGCAGCTGGTCGGCGCAAATGCTTGGGAGTTGTCAGTCGGGGAGGAGTGGAGCATTCCTCGAGGTGTGAAGGTGAAGGTGCCCATCACTTGCGCATGCAGCAACGCCACTGGAATCTCTAAAGACGGTCCCTTCTACACCGCGTTGCCCACCAACACCCTCTCCATCATAGCCCAAACCGTTTTTGGAGGTCTTGTTGAATACCTCGATATAGTGAAAGTGAATCCCAAGATTACTGACCCCGATAAAATATATGCAGGCGATAAGTACCGGATCCCTCTGCCCTGCACCTGCTCCTCCTCCATCACCGCTCCAACTATACATTATTCTTACGTAGTTCAGCCTCTGGAAACGCTCCAGCACATCGCCTCTCAGATGGGAACCACCGAATCGATGCTTCAGACTCTCAATAACATTACCAACTCTTCCATTCTCGCCGCCTTCCAACTCCTGGATATTCCGCTTAAAGGTGCTTCCGCTACTTACTCTCACTTTTTTCCTTCTATTTCCTCATCCCCGCGATTTCCACTTTTTTTATAACCCTTATTTATAAGTAGCATCCCTTGATGCAATAGTCTCGACTTCTTTAGGATTGTGATATCTCAAGTTTAAAAATATACAGGAAAAATAGAATATTCTTTAAAAGTGTTGGTGTAATATTTTATTTATCATGTTATAATTTTACAATATAAATAAAATAATATTATAGTAATTAATTATTTATATACCAGTAGTTTTATTATTTTATTATATTATTAGAGGTAATTATTCATTTTAATAACTGTTTGGGTCCCATTCATCTTAAAGATTGCTTAGACCTTATTCATCTTAAAGATGAATGGTTACAAAACTAGACAAATCTCCCAGACTTTAAGACAAGCTAGAGCTAACCATGTTAATCAACCTCAATCTATGTGCTCTCATCTTGGTCTGGTTTATTTCTTTTGCCCTATGTTAAGGGAGTCTCAAACAAGATTTCTTAAATCCTAAAGCACCAAAACATTTCAACCACCTTTATACCTTTAAACAAAATAAGAAACACACTAAATTCAACCAAAGACCATATTGATCCTTGCTAAAAAAGTGGTGTTTATAAAATTGAATTTTCTTATAGGATCCCTACGGCGGAGAAACAGAAAGGGCCATCCGCAATAGAATTAGAGAGCAAGTTGCTGACATTTGTTTTGAAAGGATAGAAACATCAGCTCTAGCCGAGCACTCACGAAAAACCAACCATTCTATTTGTATTGGGGAGACTATGGTGCTTGTGGTGGAGAATCACTATAAGAAACATAAATTGAGAGAAGCCATTGAGATTGGGAGACATGCTGACAACCTTAATAGAGATGAAGGTTTGGGGCTCAACTATGCCTGGAAAACCGTCGTCCAAACCCTAATAAACTCTGTAGAATTTTGATCTTTAATTCCTCCTATTGATAGGGTCTTTCCTTAAGTGTAGTCTAAGGTTATGGTAAGCCCCCTCTCTTTGGTATTTTCTAACATTTCACTTCACTCTAATTTTGTCTCCCTTGCCTCCGATTTTCTCTTTTTTTTTTTTTTCTCCTTTTGACTTTTTCACTCTTCCCTTAGACTTTTGGTCCTTTAAAACCTAATTAGCACTCGTTAGCATTTATTAGTTAATAGCAAATACTAATCATGTTTAATCTTTCTTTCTAAAATTTTTCTTAGATAATTGTAACGACTGGATTTGTACGCATTGTTATTTTCACCCATTGTCCACACAATTGCTTCTCTCTTTATAGGTAAGACTAGTCCATTGTTCTCACATAAGTTTTCTCATCCTGATAATGGATCATGGGAAATGATCCAGAACATTGATAGAAAAACCTCACACAGTTTTATCCAAAAGCTTTATCTGATCTCATGGACTATGAAAGCATAAAAACTATGATATGTACCTTTCATGGGAGGGAGACATACCAAAGCCAAGCTTCTGGAGAAGCTAAGAGTTAAATTAGTAGAGAGAACAATGGACCTGGCCTTCTTAAAACGTTGTAGAGATAAGCAGGTCTTACCCTCCTATGTCTCAATAAAACATGCTATGTGCAAAGGGGTTGCTACAAAGATCTTCGATTATGCAAGTTTGTCTTTGTTAAGGTATATCATAAATAGAACTAGGGCTCAATTAGACCATATTTCCTCATCGTTATACATACTTCGTTTGGAGCTTGCATGTACTCTCCGCTCAGATGTGTTGATAAGGTTTGATAAACTGTCTGCAGCTAGTGCTTTGAATGTGGGGAGAAAAGCAAAGGACAGACAAAAGAAAAAGTTTAGGGTCCTGCTTGGAAATAAAGGTATTAGGAATCCCAAAAAATGCGGAGAACATGTAACTAGTAATGCAATAGGGTGGTTGGACGATGCCCAACTAGATATCATTCTGTCAAAGGTTCCTTGTAAGGTGTTTGATTGTTTCAACAATGGCCAGTCGTGCTCCTCCAATGACAGGGTTGTTGCTTTATGTCCTACAACAAGACATCCTCCAACGCCGGACTTTATTGGCTATAACTTTTCTTGCAAAATGACATCTTTCCCTTCTAGCATTGTCGATGATAATAACATTTGTTTAAGTAATTCTATAGATAAACAACTTTTTCAACATGGGGATTGTGATTTTCTGACCTATGGTCCAAGTCAACTGGTTGGTGCATCCTGCATTAGATTTGGTATGTCAGATTTGTTGGTGATCAAACCAAGGTTCCAATTTGATTGCATGTTGCCCACCACACTTATTAATGAAGGTTGGATCTCCATCCTCACCTGTTGGTCCATAACAACGTCTCTTTTCCCAACTCTAATCGTTACTCACATACCCGACATAGAGAGGTAGTGATAGGCGGTTCCAATTGCCTTTCAATGCCACATGGTTTGGTTATGGCATCCTGTCGTCAAGTTTCTTCGTTTGCAAAGATGTATTCCCAAAGTGCAACATTGTTTCGCTAGGGGAAATATAGCTAACACGCCAAGGTCGGTGGAATATAACTCACACCCACCAAACGCGATTCAAAGCAAAAAATCCCTTCTTTCCAATAAGGGCACTAAAATGATCTCAAACTCTGGGCCTACCCACCGCCATTTATCCTACCTTATTAAGCATGACTGCAGCCCTCCCCTTAGCAACCTCAATCTTGGTCACATTAATGCTCATGATTTGGGTCAAGGCATCGACAATCAAAATACTATTAGTGATAATAGACACAATACAAATAATTCTTCTCCCATGCACATTAGGAGTAGTAGATCGGGGGAAAATAATTTAAACACGATTGACAATGTTAAAGATTTCAATAACAATGCAACTAATCTCCCACTTTCCAATTGGGAGGACAAATTGGTCATTAATCTCTCAAACTGTTACATAGATAACCATGCTTTTAATGCCTAAAACATGGCTTAGGGTTTGCTATCGCTCCTTGCTTTATTCCAAAAGAAAACTTCATTGTAGGAATTGAAAGTGTGGTTTTGAACATCCCTATTGAAATTGCTGATGAAGCTAGGCAAGATTGCACAATAGCGCTAAGATGTGCAAAACCTCCTACCAAGAACATTTCTAGGGAGGATTGGAAGGCTTTAAAAGATTTAAATAATAATGAAGACATTATTATCATTAAGGTAAAGAAGGGCAATCCTACTGTTTTCATGAACAAATGGGATTATAACTCCAAAGCACCATATGTACAATAGTGGTAGCTACAAGAGGCTTTAGATTAATCCCGTTTCTATTATTACTAGACAAGTCATCAAGATAATTAAAGCTTCGTCTTTGGATGATGCAATCAAGGAAAAACTCATCCCTAACAAAGAGGTTACCCCTAGAATCTACGGAGCTCCAAAAATCCACAAACTCGATGCTCCTCTTAGACCTATTGTTGACACCACTGGTTCCCCAACCTATAATCTTGTGTCTTTTTTGGGCAAAAAGCTAAACTTTTGATGGGTAGGACTTCATCTTTTATTAAGAATTCTACATATTTTGTAAATTTTATCCAAAATAAAAAAGTGGAAAATGGGGAATTGTTGTTGAGTTTTGATGTTGTTTCTCTTCACCAAAGTCCCAATTAATGAAACAATTGAGGTGCTTAAAAATTGTACAGATGAAGAGACCTCTATGCTTGTGGCTTTATGTCTTAAGTCCATGTTTTTCTCCTTCAATAAGGCTATCTTTGAGCAAACTAAAGGCATGGCGGCGGGCTCCCTCCTTTCCCCTATTGTCGCCAACCTCTACATGGAAATCTTTGAAGACAAAGCTCTCAACTCTTTCCCATTTTTACCGAAGTGGTAGAAGAGATATGTGGACGACACAAACTTGTGTTGGCAACATAGAATGGAAGAGCTTGAGGAATTTCACTCGCATATCAATAGCTTAGTCCCTAGTATCAATTTCACTAAGGGAGTTGAGAGGGGAGGTAGTTTACCATTCTTAGATTTCCCCCTCGCCTGGAAGGAGATCATTAACATGGAGAGTGTTCAAAAAAGGAATTCATACGGACCTCAATCTTCATGCCACCTCCCATCATCACCATGCTAAAAAAGTGGGGGTGCTAAAGACGTTGGCCTCCAGAGCATTCAACATTTGTGATGAAGATAATTTAGAGCAAGAGATTGAGCATCTAAGAAAATTTTATAAGATGAATTGTTACAAAGGTAGAAAAATCTCTAGGGCTTTATGACAAGCTAGAGCCTGTTATGTTTTAGAGCTTGTTTTCATGTGTGGAAGTGTTGAAGACTGTACACTACAAGTACTGTACACTCTCCATAGTTTTAGCTACATTTCCCCTAACTGTGAAAAGTAATGTACACTCTCCACAGTTTTAGCTAAAAGTACTTTACACTCTCCATGGTTTTAGCTAACACGCCAAGGTCGGTTGAAGACTATACACTAAAATTACTGTACACTCTCCACGCTTAGAGAAGAATGTCATGTATTGACAAAAGTTGATTAATTCTCCGTTATATAATAATACTCCATATTCAAACACTTTCCCCTTTATATAATAATACTCCATATTTTCAATCAAAACTTTCTATAAAAATCACATCCCTTACTCTTTACTTTACACCGTTGGAGTAATTGATAATATAACATCTATTGAATGCAATTAAATATAATAATTTTATTTTTTTATGTTAAATTGATGATTTCTAAGAGCAGTTTAATCAGATTATTTTTATTTGTGGAATTTTTACTGGTGTGGTTTTTAATTGTTACTCAAATGACCTAGTACTTTATCTTTATTATATGTTGGATCTATTACATTAACCAACATCTTTATCCTTAATATAAATATTTCATTTATCATATTAAAATTTTATAATTTAAATGTGCATCAAAATTTTATAATATAAACATACAACTAAACTTTATGATATATTATCAACTATGTTCCACCAAGTTTTCGGGATGGGGACGACAGGGGACTGGGGGACGTGTTTCTGGGACAATTTTTTTTGGAGGCCTTTTTTAGGGGATGACTATTAAAAAATAAGGGAAAATTTAAAAAGCATAGGAAATTTCAAATATTCATACGATAACATTGATCAAACATTCATCACACACATTATAAAACCTTAATACATAACATTGGAGCTGAGTTGAGATTTCACGTAAGATTCAAGTTTCAATTACAATAATAATTACAATAAAATGCCTAAGGGCTACAAGTTTCAATTACAAAATGTCTGAAACATAGAAAATGAAAATCTATTGCTACCCCTAATTAAAATCCGCTAAAATGGTAGCAAAATCAGACCGCAAGTTTGAGTCATTGGAACTATGAGGGATTGCCTCATCCAATGGAACCCCAACCAATCCCACCTGTGCCTCCTCCTCATCAACCTGTGTGGCATCTTCGAGATCAACATCCCAACGTGTAGCTGGAGTCTAACGATACTCAGGAGTCTATCGATCTTGAAGTTGCAAGGCACTATGCATGGCCACTAACTTCTCTACCCGTCGAGAAGTAAGTTGTTCCTCTTAACTGACTGGATAAGGCCATATGTGGATCAATTCTTTTCTGCAACAGAAGATCTGACAACCTATGAAAGGAGGCGAGTGGCAAGAATCCTCAAGTCTAGTGCATCCTTGCCATGCCATGTCCACCATCCAATAGGGTCTACTTGAGCTAATGTAGCTCTATCTGTCCTCGCCTCTAGTTTGCTAAATGTTGGACCACGGAGATTGTCAAAGGCTAGCCAGTGTGTCCGTAGTAAAGTGGACTCCTCATTAGTGTACATCTTTTGAAAGGCCTTTATGAGCCCTTCTTAGTCACCTCGTCATCATCAAATGGATGCATTCTCCTAGGCCGTGCTACATACCATTTGGGATTTAGAACATAGGCTGCCATATGAAGCAGGGTGTTCATTGTGTTCCACCGCCGTGTCACAATGGGCTTGATATGCTCCTCATAAAATCCCAAAGTAGGATCCCTGCTACTCATGGCTTGCTTTATCTGCCCAAGCATGTTGTCAAATGTCTCATAAATCTCTCCAAGACGAGGAGAGTTAGTATCAACATATCTTATGACCCACATAACAGGTGAGATGATGGAGCAAACATATTTGCAAACAAATTACAAAAAATTCATAAAAGCTTAGGAATTTAAGACTCAAAAAGTGAATGAGAATGCTATTACAAAGAACGAAAACTAAAATAATTTACAAGTTAGAAACATGGATAAAAATATTAAAAAATTAAAATATAAATATTAAATATATAAAATTAGCAATTGATTACCTCACCGTGGACCACCAATCATTGTCGAGGATCTTTTGTGTCACACTTTTTCCTTCATTAGTCTTTGCCTTTGGCCATCTACCCCACTCTTGATTAACCATCATTAATTGTAGAGCCTCCTACACCTTAAGCATCCTCTCTAACAAAATGAAATAGCTGGCATATCTAGAGTCCATGGGCTTGAGGAATTCCTTCATCGAAAAAGTCCTAAATAGAGCAAGTGAGGCGTGATGGTTACAAATGAACATCTTCATGTCTCTAGCTTTTGCCACTACTGTCTTCACCCAATCTATCTTTCCAATGTCTTTTAACGCTTTGTTCAACACATGAACACAACATGGAGTCCACAAAATGTGCTTGTAAACACTCTCAACCACCAAGCCAACTAACTTACATACACGGGCTGAATCAGTCACCACTTGTACAACATCTGAGGGTCCAATCTCCCTTGTAGCATCCTTCAAAATTTGAAATTGGAAGGTTGTAACCTTCCTCTTCCTTGTATGATCAATAACTCTAAGAAAATAAGAGTCAACAAGACATGTGACAATGATATTGATGAGTGGCCAATGTCTAATATCGGTCCACCCATCCATGATGATAGAGCAGACCACCCATTTCCAAGTTTGCCTCATCTCCTCCATCACCACACTCACTTTAGAATATTCTTTATCAAGGAGGTTGGTTCGTAGTTTATTTTCTCCAGGAGGGACATATAAGGAACCAACAACAATTACATCTCTGAACATTTGTTTGAAGAGGAACGTGACACATGAAATGGTATTTGCATTGACAAAGAAGAATTTGGCAATAGAAGAGTCAGCTACTTCCTGTGATTGCACATTGAACATCCCCACAACAGTATTAGCCTTTCTCTTTCCCTTGGTAGAATCGTCTCCCCTTTGACTTTCAACATCCACGGATTGGGTAGACAATTGTGTATCAAACATAGTCTCCAATGACATCCATTTTTTCCTTGTCTCATCCTCCATGTGCAACCTAGTCACTGCGGCCATCTCAACTAATGTTATTTTGTTACAACCTTTTACCCCCTATCTAATTATGCCCAAAAGATGACAATAAACCTTTTGTGTAACTGCCCTTAAATTTTTTGCTGCACATATGACATAACCACACTCTACTCCCCCCTGATTTTTTTTTTCTTTGTTAATGGCTGTTGCAAATTGTGAAAGGGCCTTAGGATTGAATGGGCCCTTTGCATAAATTTTGATGAGTTGAGAAGGGCATTCAAATGGTTTATTTAAACCCACAATTCCTACAATAGTCTCACTCCCTAAAGAAGCCCTATTAATACCTCTTTGTTGCATTTGAATCTCTTCACCCTCACTACCTTCACTGCTACTCATTGTTTTTTATTGAAAATGCAAAACATAACCGCAACTGCAAGTGCAAATAAAAATCAAACAAAAAACCTCCCTAAGTCTTTGAAACCTTGAAAAAAACAAAAAACAAATGAAAAATAATTTGTGTAAATCTACAAAATGAACAATGGATGTGAAACATAACTCAAATGGTGTAGAATAATGCTCTCTTTCCTTCTCATTGCTGTTCTCTTTTCTTCTTTGTGTTGTTTTCTTTCTTTGTCTCTTCTCCTTCACAATATGGGAAATGACAAAAATGAGCTTATTTTTTTATTTTAGTTGTAAGAGAGGTTGTTTTAGGTCTAAGTTAGTTAGGAATGAGTGTGGGGGTCCTTGTGGGCCCCCAAATCCCTTTTTTAATTAGTTTTGAGTTTTTTTTTAATAATTTTTTTTAGCTTTACTGGGATGTAGGGGACGCCCAGACGTCCCCGGTATGGTCGGGGGACTTGTAGAAGTCCCTTGGTCGTACTGGGGACATCTGGGCGTCCCTTGCTGTCCCCTCTCAAAATTGACGTCCCCAAGATGTCCTTGGGTTTCACAAAACATTGGGGACGGGTAGGGGGCGTTTCCTACCCGTCCCCGAGTCCTCGAAACGTCCTTGTTGGGGATGGGCCCAAAACTACAGGGGATGCATCCCCGTGGAACATAGATTATCAATAATCAATAAACACACAAATACACTAATGTCATATCAATTAACTAGTCCCATCAATAATCAATAAACACACATATTAATATCATAACAATAAACTCGTCCACACAAATAGATTAATACTATAGTAACTAACTAGTTCTATACCATTAATTAATAAACATATAAATACACTAATACCATAACAAGTAACTAGTCTTGTACCAATAATCAATAATTAACATATGAAAACTTTCTCCAAGCTTCTATTGAGAAATAATATTCTCCACAATGGAGAAAGGTAAATACCAATATTTTAAAACTCAACAATTTTTGTAATGAATAAAATAACATTAGAATTTACAAAATATTGTACAAGAGATGTTAAAGTAATAGATATAGCCAACAAGACGTAAATTCAAGAAACACAACTAATATGAATATTTTATTTTATATTTAAAATTTTACTGAAACAATTTTTTAAACAACTTAAAAGACACTAATTTAATTAACTAATTTAATGAGATGTTGTACACACCTAATTTTGGTAAGGGACATGTTAATTGCAATGTTATTGGTGCAATTGTGTTTTAAAGATCATTGCTCTGAATTAGGTTTTTATTGGCATGTACTTTCAATGTTGTTTGTCAAGTTTTTGACCCCGGTTTTTATATTTTTGTGGACTTTATAAGCATCATTTTTTGTGTCTTGTTATATAATAATGCTTTATATTTTAAAAAAATTCTTCTTACATGAAAATACTTCATATTTGAAAACAAATTCACATCACCTACAATGTTCTTTGCATATTTAGGGAAATCACCGTAGTATAAAATATTCTTAATTCCTTTGTCCCAATTTCTGTTTTGACTTATGAACAAAAATGACGTTAAACATTGTATAAATTTCACTCTAATGAATGCATATAATAGATAATGATGTAATTTTATGACAAATTTGTAGGTCATGAGCTCACATGGTCATATTTTTAATGGGCCCATCAGATTGAATTAGTTACAAACTTGTAACTACAAATTTTATAACAATTTCTTCTGTAGGAGCAAGCCACTACATGGCCCCTGTAACTTTTCTTTTCAAGGGCGTGACACACATCTTTGACAATTTTATGCTATGCTACATACATACCCTACTTTCTCTATTTTTTTTTGGTAAAATAATAGATGGTCTTACTTAGTGCACAAACACTCTAAATATATACACTACTGATTTGCGTAGCATTGACTATTCATTACCCTAATGAAAATTTTCTTCATGTACATTTGGTAATAATCATGAGATACGATAATCCACTTAGTAGACACAAGCACGGTAAACATTTATTAGTATCACCACTTTGGACTTCTCAACCTCTAGCCTCTTAACCTTAAACATTTTTCTGTCCAAAATCGAAAGTTAACTTTTTGTTGACTTTTACATACCATGGTGATCTCACCCAGGCCTATGTAGGAATATTTAGGTAAGTCCCCTAAAAATTTTGATAAAAAAATTGTGGGAAGAGGAACCTATGTAATGTATCCAATAGGGAAAATGCTTTATACACATTTAATACATTGGATTTGTAAATAAGGGGGTCGGCCTACCTTGACCAATATATTAGAATATGGAAACAGGGGTTTAACATATCCAAAATAGTACAAGACATAACCTATTAACAAAGAGGGCCCAAAATGACTAAAAAAAATAGAAATCAAGAGAGAATTGTCATAAGGTTTGAGTCAAGATTCCTAGGTTCCAACATCCCCCCTAACATTGACTATGGAGTTGAATTATTGAGACTGATGATGCTCGTCCTTAGGAGGAGTCTTCCAAAGTCCAATTGACGTACAAAAATGAAGAAATGTGTCCTTAGGAAGCAGTTATAAAGTGCCTTGGCGAAGATTGCTAGCTGCGAGTGTGAAGACACATGCTGGAAGAGGAAAGTGCGAAGCCACATAGGCTGACATATGGCTGGCTTTGCACTATAAGACTTAACTTTGGCCGTGGAGAGAGAGATGAAAGTCTGCTTCCTTGTCTTCCATCCAAAAGGCCCAGAACCAATTTTTCTTATTTTCATAAAAGTCCATTTTTGCACCTGTCCATATGGACCAAGCATAGTCTACATCTTGCAATCTTCTGAAAGAAGGTCATGAGCTTTGATTGCCTGTAGACAAATGTAGTTAATTAAAAATACTGGATGGATCCTTTCCAAAACATCGGCCAGGATATGTCTGGCCAAATATTGCCGATGTTTTTTTTTTGGGGTCTGCCGGGTGCGAGCATTCCAACTAAACAATACTGACAATAAATGAAATATCAGATTGAGTTTGCATGAGATCTATGAGGTTGTCCACTAATGTTCTATAGATAGTGGGATCAGTGAAAGGAGGCTCAGGATCTAAATTGCCTTGGAGTTAAGTCCCAGTAGGCAAAGGAGTAAGAGCATGATTGTAATATTGCATACCAAATCTTTGTAGAATATCTAGAGCACATGGTGGCTAAGAAATAAATATGCTTGAAAAATCTTGGGTGATCTTAATCCTAAAGAAATAGTGAAGAAGGCCCATGTCGGACATGTCAAATGATTCATGAAGCTTACTTTTCATATTCGAAATAACGATGACATATCCATTGTAATGAACATATCATTCACATGAAGAAAAATGATCAAGATGTGATTACCTGGAGAAGAACATAAAGATCGTTATCACATTGAACAAAACCACCCGATATGAAGTTTCAGATTTTTTCGTACCATGTTTGAGGGGATTGCTTAAGACTATAAAGGGATTTCTTGAGGCAACACACAAAAGGAGTATCACACTGTTGCTGAAAACCTTTATGTTGTTTCATCTAAATCTGTTTATGTAAATCTCCATGAAGAAAAGCACTCTTGACATCATCTAGTGGACGTCCCATTTGAAGGAGGCAACAAGAGAGAAATGTACAAGCAATATCAATGCTTTGAACAAACTTCGACCAGCCAATTTCAGAATGAGTTCAACTTCAAATTCAAAAATTTCAAGAGCAGGACTTCAATAATTTTTTTGAGCTTTCCAAAAATGTAAGAAAATTATAAGAAATCCAAAAATTGCATCTTAGGGAGATAAATTATTAAAAACCCTATAATTGCAGTAACTTGATCAAAACAAATCACAAATGGCTGCGGATTGGAGTGTCACATTCTTGCGTGAAAATTGGAATGTTGCTTTCTTGCCTGAACAAATAATGTTTTTTGTAGCGGTTTATGAGATATGCATGATGCTTCAAGATTAGAGTTTCTATCAAAATTAGATGAAAAGAAGCCTTATCCTCACAATGGATAAATGATGTTTTTTTAAAAACAACAACAAACCAACATTATATTATACGGAAGAAATTATGTTCAAACTCGCCCATGCCTGGCATGAAAACTATTAGCCATGTCAGTAGCCCCATAAGCCATACAATCAATATTCCTATTCATCAAAGAGAGTCTAAAATAAGAATTTTCCTAATATCTTCTTGAATCTTATTAGACCACCATGAAGGGGGTGGTCCATAGCAAAGGATATCAGTATTGTCCAAAGCCCAGTTCGCTAAAGCATCCGCCACTTGACGATTCCTTGCAAGAAACTATTTTATGCTCTAACGCCATGTAGGAATATTTAGATAAGTCACTTTAGGAACAAAGAGATATGCTTCAGATAAGAAAAAAAAACATTGGCAAAAAAAATAATGCATGAAATAGAGCCCGCATGAAAATACTTGTCTAATGAATGAAATGAAAATTTTGGAATGTAATTGGATGTGTATATATATACACATCTAGAGTATACATTGGGCTAGCAAATAAGGGGGTGACCTACATCAACTGATATATTGGAATTTAATAATAAGGGGGCCAACCCGTCTCAAATATATAAGGCATATAACCTATTTACAAAGAGGGTAGGAGATGACTAGAAAAATAGAAATCAAGAGAGAGAACCGTTTCAACACCCCTCCAGTTTGAAGGTTCTTTTTTATCCTATTCTATGCTCATGTTCGACAATGAACATCATTTCCTATTTTATAAGTGTGATGGTGGGTAGGTAAAACCTATAACTCAATGTTGTTCTTGAACTTAGTTAACTCTAGATTCAACAAACTATAATTTCAGAAAATTAGTTATTATTTGTAAATCAGTTGTAAGCTCTAACACTTTGGTGTGACTTGCCTTGAAGGATCGCCCTAACTTCTAATTATTATTTGTGAAGGTCCTCTCTAACTTCTAATTATTATTTGGTCAGGCACATGTGGTGTCTGAATTTATAAGCTATTTAATTTTTTGAAAATGCATACTATGAACATTGTGATGCCATACTTTTCCTTTGACATTGATTTGTGCATAGCCTCACAACCTTCCCAACAACAACTAGCGATAGTGCAAACCTTCTCACTCCTCTTGTAGGCTACGTTCTTTAGCCTTGCGGTGTCTCATGACACGCTTATGGACTCGCGATATTGTGCAACATTGATGCAACCTACCACACAACTCCACAACGTCTCACAACTCACTCAACAGTTTGCATCATTTGCAGAACCTTGTGGTACCTTGGTGCATTTATACTCATAGGTGCGCACACAACACATTCCCACTTCACAATTCTCATAGCTTCTATAGTTCCAAGCAAACATATCGCAATAATCGCATCTCTTTAGTCTTGCACACCTTATATTTAGCTATTGCACTGACGGGCACCACCTCGCAGTGTTCACAATGTTGCACAACACATTGCAGCCTCTCAAAACTTCTGCACGCTTGTGCCATTCTTCTTACCATGATGCGTGTTCCCTTATCTCTACAAAGGCCTTTGCATTGGCATCCACTTGTCAGCATCCAATTGCCATTCAACATTTTGGGTGGCATGCTCACGTTGTTGGTGGTTGAAAGTTGATTTAATAAAATTAAATCTAAGACAAGGACACTGCTGATTAAATAGATAAAACAATAGTTAAGCAAGATCTTGTAAATCCGAGTGATAGATAGGGTTTGGAGAATGACTTAGCTTGCTACCGCAGGTTTGGACTGATTTTGGGCTGATGAATGACTTGGAAAGACAAATTTTGGAATGTATGGGCTTTGATTCTGGAACTGGACTGCAACAATGTTAGGGACAAGAGCGTTTGGAATAGGACAGGGCCGCCTAGGCACCGGTGTCTGCAGAAGTGCTCGAAATCTGGTTCTTTCTGTGCTGTTTAGTGTTGCTCCTTGTTTGCTGTGTGTCGCAAAAAAATTGTTGTGTCACCCATGTAACCTGTAAAATAAACCTTAGATACCTGCACAATACTCAAGTACACATTAGATGATGAATAAAATAATGCAAATGCTTGAGTCGGATTGATCTCGACGGTCACCCTAATGTGATTGTTACTGAGTGCTGCACTACATTTCAGACTCTTATGTAGTTCTTGTGTGTGTGTAATTGTAATAGTGGCCCTTGAATTAGGTTGCCCTAGTGTCAGTCGCACAAAGAGATAGTGGGCTACAACTACTTTGTCTCAAATGCAAATGTGTGGTATGGAATTCAAAGTAAACCCTCTTATGTAGTGAAGTATGCTGTCCAAAATGTAGTCCTTGATGTAGTAGATAGAAAATATTAGCTCCTTGTAGATGTATGTGCCTCTTGAATGCTTGCCCCCTTAATGAGGTTAAATAAGACATGTATATATATGATTCCCTCGCTTAAATTTCATCATTAACAAGTGAAAGGCCGACTAGGAGTGATAAAAGAAGACAAGAAAGAAATAACATTTGAAAGACTAGGAAAAGAGGTAAAGAGGACACATGCACCCAAAGGGGACAATAGCGCCCGTGTGCTTCTCACCCTAATGGATGGTCCTGTACAGGGTTTTAGAAAGATAAAATAGTGGAACCAGAGCTGAGTAAGATGTCGGCTAGTGTGCAAAACTGTAAGTTGTCAATTAGAAAGAACAAGTAATAAAGATGAAAAGGATAAAAGACTTGTCAAAGCAAAGTAAAGAGGTGTTAATGAGTAATTCTCTTGCTTAGGAATCATCCATATAAATGAAATATTTAGACTTTAGATGTACATAGTAAGTGCGTGATTTAGTGACTACAAAAGTGTCCATGTTGTGAGCTTATTTCACTTTCAACACAACATGGGATTGCATCAAAAGTGCGGGACTTGCAGAAGTGAAGCAAACCTCCAGAGAGAGTTGGTTCTCATCTATCTCTACTCCTAACTCTATCAATAACTACCTATTCTAACACTTAGGGAAAAAGGGAGAAGGAAACAACATAAAAGGAAAGGCGATGTGCCAAGGGAGAAACAAAGATCTTCTACTCCGTGTTTGAGAATAACATAGTAAACCAAACAAATGCAAGTATAATCCACACACACATTTATCACATATTAAACAAAAGGCAAGACAACAAAGCAAGCCGTAGGGCAGATACAAGCCACATGTTAACTAATGCATAAAATATGCACAACTATATTAATATGTAAAAGAGGCACCGGAAGCATTACAATTGCCATCATAGAAGCTAAGACAAAGAGAGAAGAACCTCTAGAAACCACTAGAGGAAGAGCCTAAAAGTGGCGAGAAATTCCTAAAATGGCTGGGTGTCTTGATAACAAAATATACTCTATTATTTATAGAAGAAAATGAAGAAAGACGAAGAAGAAAGAAGCGGGAAGAAAACTTGCAAAACAAGTCAATCTGTCAGAGAAAGGTGGCGGATCGTTCCCTGTTGCTGAGAATCCATGATCCTGGATTGGGCATTGATTTCAGAACTTCAGTTCGTAGTTGGATCCTTTGACGGTGAGTGTTGGCGATACTGTCCACTTGCCTAGTAGTGGTCTGAAAACATTAATTGTTGTAACTGCTCGTGCTATGATAAGACCCAAGGCTATCGCTAAGTTCCTGTGTTGGAGTGACTCAAGGCATTAATTGATTGGCAACTACCAATAACAACTCTTTGCAGCCTGCAAAGAAATGACATAATAGGTTATGATAAGATCTTTGCATATAATGAATGAATAATTTGAACAATATGTAGAACATAACACAACATAAGAGATATTGATGGGCCAAGATTCTCTAACATTCAATATATTTAGAAATAAAAGAATATCCTTAAGGTAGGGCATTACCATACAATACTCCTTAAGGAAGGAATAACTCCACAATTTCCCAATATGGGAATTCCACTTTGAGGAGGACATCTCCAATATACTTCTACCAAGTAGAAGACTCAACTCATACATAATATATCTCATCATGATACTCATCTCCTTTATGTATGGGCATACATTACTCTTAATGGATGGGTAACACCTAATTCCAATGTAGGCCGACTCATTACCCAACATAACTAATTCCTATGTGACCCCATATATTATAAACATATAACTAACTAAGGGGGATGTGTGCCACATGTTGGGCATTTCCATAAACCCATATACATTATAATATCATATCCTCTAGTACATAACATGCCCTCCCTCCTTGACATGTTTTGTCCCCAAAGCACGAGAATAAACCATGTAATGAGTGTGCTTCTGATCATTACACACTTGTTTTCATGCTCAATCATCTAACCACCAATATACGATCTTAGTGGGTAATACATCGCTAAACCTGGTTCCATAATCTGCTGCGCTACTCTAATTCCATCCATGTCCATATTTGTTCCTCCTCGGCATCCATGCATAGCCATAGTAATTATTCATGTGACTCCATGTATGATGTTGTATAATTATTGCTCCATTGATTCCATATATAGCCATAGTGATTGTTCCTCCAATTCCCTGTATATTCATATCAATGGTTACTGCTTGCATGTGCCCTAACATGCCTCCATGATTTTGCTTCTCATGGTAAAGTGGGTGTCTATATGTTGGAACCTTAGGATCCTCAACCTTATCAAACTTTTCCTCCACTTTCTTTTCCTCTCCCACCTTTTTGTTTGTTATTTCCTTGTTTCTTGAGTAGATGAATCAATATTTTCTTCTTTTTTATCATGATTCATGTTCTTCTTATGAATTTTCCTTAATCCCTTCTTCACCATCTTCAAAATCATCCTCATGCTCTATCTTGACCATTATCTTTCTCTTCTTGCTAAGCCTGATATCGTGCATAACCTTTTTTCTCTTGTACTAGATCTTCATGAACTTCTTTTGCACATTAATATTGATTATTCCCAAGGTCACTAACCAAGGATATCCAAGAACAATATCCAAACCATCCATATCCAATGCATAAAAATATGAATGCAAAACATATTTATCCATGGAGAGTTTCAAATCCTTCAAAAACTTGAATTTTCTTATCATCCACTTGAGATTCCTTTATATTATTTGTTTGAACATGTATATGTCAATACACATCCATGTTTATGAAGTTATACTTACTACTAGGGTTTATGGAAACAATTACATATCTTCCTTTGAATGTATGCTTCAGGCTAAAATATTTGAGGAGCTTCCTTCTTTGGAGATGCACTATCTGAACTCTTCTTCTTCTGATCTTCTTCCCATATATCAAAAGAAAACCTTTATACCATTTCTTCCCATGACCATATCCGATCTCTCATGTCTTCAACTGAGAGCACCCAATTCAAGTTGGACCTTCAAGCCAAAGATGACTCCAACTAAACTTATGGCCTTTCCCTTGAAAATATTTTTTTGTTATTCCATTAGATCTAATATTTTTTAGAGTTCCTCAATCTTACCATTTCCAAAGAAAGATCATATTGCAACCCCATGATGTTCACAAATTAGGGTTTTGAGATACAATAAACCTTTGACCAATATTGGATCTATCCAATTTCATCTAGATAACGGGCTCAAATTAGAAAATACATAACATGTCCCCTAATTCAATTTTTGAGAGATTTTAAAAAATGTAAAAAAAATAAAAAAATATGATAACTGTAGCATGTGTGACCTATTGATCAAAATTCATAAAAATGCAATACTCTTACAAACAGAAATCCAATTTTTTTAAAACTTTGAGGGTTTCTTCCTGAAACAAATTCTCCACAACTAAAAAAGTTATTGAAAAAAATTCATCACAACTTTCAAGATATAAATGAATCGCCAAATTTAGGGTTTTAAACCTAAAACTAAAATATATTTTGTAAAATAGGTCCAAAAAAGATGAAATTTTGATGGTATATTCCTTGAATTATTTTTCCACTTTACACAAAAAATTCTAAAAAAATAATCATTTGATCTCAAGATATAGGTGAATAATTGAAATTAGGGTTTTACCCCACAATTTTCCCAAATCGATGCTCTGATACCACTTGATTATATCTTCACATATATACTAATTGATTAATGTGAACAAGATGCATAAAAAACACAACACAATAAATTTGTGTGGGCCAAGATGCCATAATACTCAATATATTCAAGAAACAGAAGAATACCCTTAAGTTAGCAGAACACCATACAATGTTGATAAAGGAAGGAGTAATTCCACAATCTCCCAATATGAGAATTACACTTTGGGGGGGGGGGGGGGGGCACCTCCAATATCTTTCTAGCAAGTAGATGACTCAAATCATACGTGACATGTATCATAATGAAACTCATCTCCTTTATATAGGCATACATTACTCTTAATGGTTGGGTAACACCTTACTCCCAATGTAGGTCGAATCATTACTGAATTTAACTAATTCCTACGTGACGTCATATGTTATAAAAATAGTAACTAACTATGGGGGATGTGTGTCACATGTAGGCATCTCCATCAACCCATAATACATTATAATATCATATCCCCAGGTACATAAAATGTAAAAATGCATGGCAACATGGAAGATGTTGCAGACCAAAAAAATCCCCACAGGTGCTCAAACCCGTAGAAAAACGCATGGAAGGAAATGTTGCATGAGAATGCAACCAAAATTATTGAACGCAACTCACCAAATGATTGGGGAGTCGAAAGGAAGAGTCTTGTGGCAAGTCGCAGTGTTGTGCGGCTTAGGAAGCAAGGAGGCTACTAACAAGGTGGCGTGACTTGAGATAAGCACTTCAAGGCAGGGATAACACTTCGTAGATGGATAAAACATTGTGTGGGGGCCATGAGGGGACTTGCCAATGGTTTGCGGCCTTGAAATGTCGTGCGCGGCTCCTAACAACCTCCTTGATGAAATGTAGTATACCACAACTTGCAACAGTACTTTACGGCTTTTTGTAAGCATCCACTTCATTGTTATTGCATTGCGGCATACCATGGGCTACCAACATGACTTGGCAATGAGAAAGAAGGCGAAAAGGAGAAGGAAGGGAGAAATGAGAATGAAAGAAGGGACAAAAAGAAGGATGTAAAGGAGATGAAGGCCTAACACTCATAGATTGGAAATAGGATTAGTGCGGATGAGTGAGTTGGGGCAATTCAATGGTGTATGAGCAGCAGGGTGCACAATACAAGAAATACAACATAAATGGGTGCTTCGCAGCTTGTTGAACGCACTGCAGGCGGTGATAATATAGTGCAGATTACAATCAGTACTTCGCGGCCTGCGAAGTAAAGGAACTAGTATTCTGTGGTTTGGTAAGAACTTAATGGCATTAGTGGGTTGAAAGCAAGTTGCGCAAGGATGGAGGTAAAGGCAGAAAAGATGGAAGGATCGGGAATTATGCAAAAGAATGAAATAGCATAAATGAGGCAATGTCAAGGGTTGTGGGCATCCGTGGCTTAAGATTTGGCCTTAGAGGGTAGATGAGATCCTGTAGTATTACGTGGCTTGGGACAGTGTATTGTGGGACACTGAACAAAGAAAAATACAGCAATTATAAAAATAGACAAGTGCTTGAGGGCCACGGGCCGCGAAGGCACAAGGTTGATCAAAATGAGCAAGCGACTCATTTTGGTTAACACACGCTTGCACCATGTTAGAGCATCTTGTGATCATGCCATGTGTCTGACCAAATTCATCACTCGGCTAGTGAAGATGAAATTTCTTGTAAATGTCTCTCCTTGTAATTGTTGTTAGTTGTAGCTACCTCCTTTGTAATCATACATGTATATGTATGTATGTATTGTACACAAAATATTGGTATAATCAATACATTAATCACCCACAAGAGAATATACGCGCATATGAGATAGGAGTTTGTTAGCATGCTCTGCATATCTAAGATTCAAACACATATGTAGTCCTGGATTTCATTCATCAATTTAGACAAATCACTAAGGAATCTTCATCCCTTTAACCACAGGGGCTTGCACCTCTAACACATCTATACTTTTCCCTATTCTACAAATCGAGTAAAACTTGCATTTCCTGCAATAATTATTTTGCTTTTATTCAAATGTATTTGGTTGATTAATCTATTTAGTTTTTCCTACGCATTCTACAATATGTAGCTTAGCTTTGAGCACAACTTTGTACCCTGTATGTGGTCCTGGTCCACACAATGCAAATAAAACACGGGAGGCAAAATGCCCATGGAAAATAAGCCTATCCCAGATGCTACGTTAGAGAATCATGATTTTTCATGTGGGAGCTAAATTTGAAAATCAACACTTCAATTGACACATTTTAGCGATTACTAAGATATTAATGTCCCATTTTAGCTATGCATAAAAAGAATTCAGCAAGGAAAAAACTTTTGATGACTTCCTTTCTAACCAAGACACGACAAACTACTAGAGACAATTTTTTACCTTTTTTGACAATACAAATCAAGCCACAAAAATTCCTTCCTCTTGGTATAATAATAGGAAAAACATGGAAGTCTAAGAAAGGAGCAATACATAACCACATGATAGAGGGAACAAATGGAGGTGGGGATCAACACCACCTTAAAATAATTAATTATCTGTCGAGCCCGCTCTGAAACGAGCTGTAAAGGAACATCGTGAAGGAACAAAAGTCTGGGATAATTTTTTTTTTGAGTCGTTAAAAGAAGTTCGAGTTGCAAAACAAAATTAAATCTGACATTACAAAATTTTACTCCAAAGCTGGGCTCAATCGCCCGTAAAATTTTTTACGTTGGGAGAGAATAAATTCCATTTGTTTCAATCTCCCAAAATATCGTTAAATGAATTAAATTTATTAATTTAGTTCAATTTCTCTACTTTAATATAAGTTTAATCTGGCCAAATCAATTTTCCCCTGAATCGATGTAATTAATTAAAACCATTCAATTTCCCTTAATTAAATTAATCTCTCAAACATTATATCCCTTGACCCCAAGTTAATTAAATCCTTTTGCAAAATAATTTCATGAACTAGAGATTAATTACATAATCCTGGCCCTTAGGTTAATTAAGTCTAAAAAACACACTTTTAAAGTGGACTATAGTTTTCAATTAAAACATTAAGATGGGTGGGAAATGGAGCATCCATTTCCCACTCTTGGATTAAATCAATCTACACCCTTAGATCCTAGGGCAACAATGGAAACCCTAGTTTTCTCTATACTTTCTTATATGAGGTTCTACACAAAGGAAAATCTCTTTTCTTCCTCCATTTTGTCTGCAGGTTTTTCTCCTTCCTTTGGAGCTTTGATGGAATTTTTATTGTGGTATGGGAATGGAGATGATCCTGTCCATTTGGGAATACAAAGAGCTTCATTACTCTATTATTTTCTTCTCCATTTGGTTCTCATGGGGTTTTTTGAGTTTATTTGCAGCAGCAATAAATCTGGATGTTTGTTTCATTTTGTATTTATAAATCCTGTTGTTTTAGAGCTTCAAGTCAGAACAAATATGAGAGTTTACACACACACACACACACACACACACACAGAGTCGCCTAAGTATACGCATGGGAAACACACCTGTATTTTTTTGTTTGAATGTTTTAAAATGGCCATATGCAGGCCGCAACTTGCATATAGGTGGTTGCTCCAATGGCAATGCAAGCTATATATATATATATATATATATATATATATATATATAGCCCATACGGCTAGGGTATGCGGCCAAGCAATCAAAAACGGATTACAGTTAAATTTAAACCAACACAACAATATTAGGATCTCTATATTTGTTTATAACTCTCTATACATGCATATATATAATATACACACACACATGGTTTTTTTTGGTAATAAGAGATTGTATATTTCCATCATTTCAAGAATAAGAGGTTTGTTGTTTAAGAGAGAAATAAAGTTTGTAGGAAAGGTTATCATATAAAATTAGCACAAGATACATTTCACAATCCTAATTTTAGAGGTGTATGTTCATTTATATGTGTATATAGGTTTGTATAAATAAATATACATGTTTGAATAAATATTTAAACTGGACTACGGTATTTTCACAATGGAATAAGGGGTTTTCAAACTGTGATAATGTTGAAATACAACCATGAAAGTGAGTCTCTTAATACATTTCTAAGCAGTTTTTTCTACATGTCAAAAACAGACATGGATTAAATTCACAAAACATTCCATTATATGAAATTATAGATATATCCACATATGTCTACATATATATATTATATATATGTATATATGTATAAGGTATGAGTGTAAGAAGAAACACCTTTATTAAAACAGTCATATACAATTCTGGTTTTCAACCATTCAAGGGAATAAGAACATTCAACTATTCAGTTAACTTATAAATTTAACACATTGCAGCTTAAATACCTCTATTCCAGCATCATTCCTTTACTTCTAATCTATCATATCACTTCCAATGCAATGAATAATGAGAGGAAACAAAACAGCAACTGACTTTTTTTATTTCACACTACAAATGAACCTTAAGGTCTCCATTTTCTTCCAAATGACAAAGCCTGCCTAGGAGCATTGAAATACAACCATTAACCAATTGAAATGCAAGTATACAGGCCTCCCCAAAAGAGGGAACGACATGCCAAAATTTTGAACAATTTTTGAACACCGAAATGATCCAAAACTCTTCTCCTACAAGCTCCAAGTTCTTCAAATCTGCAAGGCTTGGTTTCCTCCCAACCTATAGGCATCATTATATGCCTAAAAACGAGTAATGAGCATACTAGCCTCCCCCCCAAGACCATGGGAGAGAGGGGATGCTTCTCAAGATTGCACAAGGGTTTCACACATGCACAAAACCATTCAAAACATAAACCCACAAAAACCAAAATCAAGGCAAGCAAAGTAAGGAGTACCATTCTTCGCTTTGTGCCATAGAGAGAGGGTAGCAAACCATACAAAACATTAGGTATTTAGATTTTTTTAAATGCAATATATAGATATATACCTCCATGAAAACCTGTATCTCCTAGGATCTTCCTTGTTAAGGCTTTTTAAGCTCATCCCCTTCTTAGCTTCCCTAAAACAAGGATGGGAGAAGCTCCTTCCACCATAGCAAGGAGACTCCCACTCCACATAGGAGAGAGAAAGTACTTATGTATGGAAGCTCTTCAAATTCCTCACTAAGTCCTTGTTGTCACAATAAATTACACCCTCTGAATAATCATGCTTGAAAATCAGATTTTTTGGGCGACATTGGACTGTCTCCAAGTGTGGGACTTGTGGCTTGAGAGAGACCTCCGGAAAAAGCCAACTTCCTCAGTTTTGTGGATTACGAGCATCAACGGAACACATCTTAATCTAATGCTAAAACTGCTCCTATAGCTAACCTACACTAACACATCCAAGGAACCAGGGGGAGAGAGAAGCAGGGAATGAAATATAAACTAGAGGAGTGATAACACCGGAAGAAAGGTGGAACTTCTCCTATTCCAAGTGACGTAGATGCAAGTTCACAGAAAAGAGACCATGAAGATGCACATAGTTCTGGCATAAATAAGTGAAAGAATACAAAATACGCAAGAGGGCAGAGATATTCACACCAAACACAAAGTATTTGAAGGAAGGAGAGACCACACTTGCATTAATCGATCCTTTACAATCTACAAGCAAAATTGAGGCAAGAAAATCTCTATTCACGAGTTACAAAGGTTGAAAGCATAAAATTTTGAGTTCTCCATAGGAAATCCCAAAAAATGCTAAAAGAAAAATGGAAGAAGAGCCCTTACAATGTGGGCAAGCACTTACATTTATACCATTTGTGAGGAAGAGGGAGAAAGAGAAGAAGAAAGAAGAAAGGACTGCCATGCTGGAGTACCGGTCTTTTGAAATCATGCTGGACAAGCATGGGCGCCATGATTTCTTGCAGTGTTGACTTGTAGTACAAGCATGGGCGCCATGATTCTTTGCAGTGCTCGCTTGTAGTACAAGCATGGGCGCCGTCTGAACGTATCCAATTACCACAACATGATGCCCTGATTGCATCACACACCATCAGACTATGGAGGAGGATGCCATACTTCATTAAATTCCGGTGGTTGAGGTAGTTGGTCGTCTGGTTCATGAATAGATGCGGCTTTTGCCTGTGCCCCCCATGGGCTTACATGTTTCCTAAGTGACTAGCGGAGCTTCCTTCGCTTGGTGGTGCTTGAGTGTTCCTACACTCTTCCATCAGACGCTCCTCTCATGCTGCAGAAGCCTTTCTTTCTTTGTTTCCTCGTGGCACCATACTCGTGGCTATGTTACTTTGTTCCACATAACACTAGGATAGCGTTTCACGATTTCCGACTTTAGTTGTTTCAACTTTGCTTTTCCTTACCCCGCGGGTTTTCTAACTTCTTCATGCACTACAACTTCTAACTTGGCGGCTTTGTATTTGGTTCTACAGAATTGACAAACTCGACAAAATTCTGTCTTCGGAGTCTGCGTGACACCGTGTTTTCATACCACGAAGTGTTAACTGCTTTGTCACTTCCTTTGCTCCGCAGATTTTGTATAGCACGAATTTTCTAATTTTCACGCGGGCATGTGATGTTGTGGTGCTCTAACTTGCGTTTGACCTGAGAGTATTGATTTCCTTAGTGTTGCGAAGGTCTAGCAAACTCCGCGAAACACTAACTTTGCTAGAATCCTCCTAAGTCCCGAGCACTCATTTCTTTGTTCTGTGGGTTAGGAGAATCCGCGGAAAACTATATCTCCATTTCGCGAAACACTAGGATAGTGTTTCGCGGCTTTTTTGGACAAAAGTGGCTAAGTTCTTGACTTAGATGAGTTGTTCAAAATTGCATAGAGGTGCAATTTTGGACAATAGTCCCAAAATCCCCAACCCAAAAAGGTGAGGATGGACCAAAATAAGACTTGAGTTTTAATCTCACAAAATTACCATCAAATCAATAAAATTCAAAGGCTTCCGTGATAGAAAACCTACCTCAAAATCCAAGCGAAACTCCAAGCTTTCCAAGCTCCAATCCAATCCAAAAGCAAGTCCAAAATCAATCTCCAAGTAAACACCAATCTCCCCAAATTCAAAATTGGGGCAAGACCAAAGAAAATTGTAACCCCAATCCCTCCAATTTCGGAGGATAAATAAGCAAAACCCACCAACAAGCAAACCAATGGGAAGAGGCCTAAGTGGCACCTAGTCACCATCCTACTAGATGCCATGTCACTCCTCTCACCCCAAGCCCAAAGCAACATAAATGGAGCAATCAAGGGGATTCCCCAAAACCAAGGTAAATCATTCACCCACTTGAGGTGAATCCACTCACCTCAAGTGGACTTGGAAAACACAAACACCATAATGGAAAAGAGGTGAGTAAATGCTCATGGGAAAGAGGTAAGGAACCCTTTGCATTGAAAAGAGCCTACCCTACGTATGGGTATGGCTTTGGGGGCTCTTTTTAAGGCCAAAATGGCTCTTTACAAGCCTTGCACACTTCCCAAACATCCCATTCTCCCGAAATGCGAATTTGGGTGAATGGATTTCTTGGGAAGAGTGTAGCCTCCTCCTAAGCATGATTAAACAAACCAAATGCAAAATTGAACAAGCTAGACCAACATTAAACTCAAGTAAGGTTTAGGAAAAGTAAGACAAGAAATTAGATAAATTAAATAAGGTTATCACCAACAATATTAAATCAAAATAACATCACAATATGAAATTCCAATAAACATAAGGTGATTAATCAACCACAGAACTGATAACCATATGAAAGATCAAACTATCACGAAGGCTCCAAATCTAAACCGCCAAACATGGCGACAAAATAAAAAGGGGGTAAAATTTGGCCAGCGACCAATTGTGACAATCATGAGAGCAATCTCCTGAATCCAACGTTCGCTAGTCCTGTAATATGCACACACATCATATTTATCCAATAAAATATAACCGACAAACACAATCATCCAAGCATATCAATCAACCAAATCTCGACATAATGCAATCAACATCAATCCAATACGGAAGGTGTGTATGTCCCCAAAGCAAGCTATGCACAATACTAGTCATCACATATGTTACCATAAACATCATAGAAATCGAAAACATATATAACCAAATCATCGTGAAATAACACCTATCTGAAAGATCCCCAATAGATCTCTTTGCCCAAAATGAATTTGTCTCCAATCACAAATATAAAAACATACTTTTTGACAGCTATGACAACAAAACTAGGGCAAATCTGATTTAAATAGAGGAAATGCGACTATGGTTTGTATGAGAACCAATGCAAATCACTCTAAAAAAATTATATTCTTTTCACAAACTGATTGCCATATTTTTTGAAGCTCAAATATATTAAAATCAGAGTTTTTAGAAGCCACAAATAATCAGAAATCAGATCTGAAATCTGATTATAAAACTGCTTGAAAACCACTGTGAGAACTGTCAAAAAATTATAAATTTGTTTTGCTTCACTTCACAAAAATTTGTAGATGATTTGACAATAGAAATCAGATTTAAATACCTCAAAGAACATGCCAAATCAGTTCCAAACTGGGTCGATCCAATAGAAGAACTGCTGCAATTTATTTTCCAAAATACCCTCAAAATATACCGCTGGAAATGACTGAAAATAACTATGAAAATTTGATTACAATCAATGGGAATTTCTGAGTGAAAAACCCTCTCAAACTCTTGGGGTTTTCGTTCACAAGAGGTAGAATTCACAAGGGGTTTCGTCCTTAGAATTTTTAATGCAAAAGCTGAAGCTCTATGCAAGAGAAAATATCATATAAAAATCTAGATTATGGAAGAGGCAAGTCGACTTCCCTTTTAAAGGAAAAGGGCCAACAACCAACCTCCAAACCAGCCAATGAGCTCACATGATTTTCCCTATGCAAATATTTAATATTTTCCCAAATTAAATGTTTTTCCCAACAACATTTCCCTCCTAGTGCAAGTCGCATTTCTCTAGGGGAATACATAAACTAATTATGTTTTTATCTTTCCTAGGCTTCATTACTCCCCTTTGGCCCAAGTCACCATTATCCTTTCTAGGAGGAATAAAATATAATAAATCCCTTTACAATGACTTTTGCCCCTTAAGGCAAATCGTATTTTCCATAGAGATTACAATTTTTTTTATTAAGCTAAATAAATTAATATAAGTGTTTTAATAATTTTATTTTATTTTTTTATAGCACTTTATAATAATTTATTATAACTTAAGTCACCCTTATATTTTTCCTTTGGCCGTCGGGTTGACAAAATGGGCCAAAGGTCTTTGATTGGAAAAGGGGACATTACAACACCTATCTCATAATCGCCATACGACTCATATTGTCAACAAATAATCACACATCCTGCCAACAAGTTAGCGATAAACAAAATATACATCAAATATCCACAATAGTCTAAACATCATGTACTTGAATGAAATCAAAATAGTATAATAGTCTCAATACCAACATGATATATCCAAATATAAGACAATCGAATCCAGAATACAATGTCAAAAAGAGGCGGGCACTACATTATCCTGCACAATTAAGTCTTATCACCAACAATGAAGTCTAAATCCTCTTTTCTTTTTCCTCATTAAACTTTGGGTTATAAAGATATTGTAGACACCTAATTTTGACCTTGGAATTTTAATACTAAGATTGCACTATTTGTCTTCTTTATCGTCATTTTGTTATAATTCGTGATTTCCTGCTAATTAGCTAACATTCCCCTTCGTCTCGGTAAATTAACGACACTTCGTTAATTAACTGACTTTTCCCTAATCTCGTATGCCAATTAACGACACTTAGTTAAAATCCTCTTTTAATTTATTAATTAACCATTATTAGTTAATTAAGCTTTCAATCTCGTATTTAATCAATAAATCTTCTTATTGGTTAAATCACCTTCTCAAACCCTTCAAATTCTACCAATCTCCCCCTAAACCATCTCCAAATGGCTTCTATAAGCTTAACCTGGCCTATCAATTAATATTGGCTGATTAATTAAACCTTCCCAAACTCCCATGAGTTGCTAATCACTAATTAATCTCTTCTAATCATATTTATCCCTTTCTAATTTTACATTCACTTTATCCCACATTCACTAGGTTGCAAGCTTATTCCAAAATGGAAAGCTCTATAAGAAGCCTAGTACACTTGGTTCTAACTTACACCTTTATACACCATGTCCTTGACATATATTATACTTGAGAGGAGCATTTCATGTTGTTGGAAGGTTTGTTAACTTTCCCCCTTTTCTAGTTGCCAAAGAGTAGTAAGAGAAGAATAAAAAATGGAAATTAAGCCATACTTGATGAGATCTCTTCCTCCTGCTTGAGAAATCCTTGATTGTGCGTGGTCTACATTCGGCTCACTAAGGAAGTATCTACAATCCAAAGCACATCCAAATATCAAAGGGAGGTTTGCATTTAATGTTAAATTCATGTTTTATGCAAGTTAATTAGCTTTCCTTTCATGCTTTACCATGATGTATTTGTTTGAATTTAACTAAGTTAAGATCTACTTGGTGTTAGGTTTTTTCAATTAGCTTAGACAAATCACACTTTGCTAAATCAGATAAAATGAATAAAATAAGGGTAAAACTCGTCTGCTTAAATTGTGGGGAGTGCTTGGGCTTAAGCCTTAAAACTCATTTTTGAGGAGTATCATAGGCACCCCAAAGTCATCTCCCACTTGACTGGTAAAACCCATGAGGAATACCAAATATTGTCCGTGGTGACAACCTCATTCATGTAGATTGCAAGGTATAGTCCGTATTCAAGATTTATTCTAGTACGCGTACTTGTTCAGACAAATATTGGTGAGTGAACAGTCTAAAATCCTAGGAAGCTATTTGGCATTGGGGCCAACCTTACCCTATCTTATTTGTATGTATCAAACCTTCATACAAAGAAAAACTTTGTCCAGGTTACAACCTTGTTTTATTGATTGAAAAAGGTGAAACTTTATCCAAGTTACATCGTGTATCCTTCATCACAACTTCATACAAAACAAAACTTTGTCTAAGTTAAAACCTTGTTTTAGAACAAGGTGAAACTTTGTCCAAGTTGCATTTCATACTTTTCCATCTCAAATCATACTTCTTTCACAATTTTGGTTTCATTTATCAAAGAGAACAATCTGAAACTCTGCCAAAATTGCATTAACCTTTTAACACTCACACTTGACACTTGTTTTCCAAACTTGCTTGATTGTCAAAATTGTGTCGTTTTGATGTCTGTTTTCTTTAGGTTCCCTTTGGAAACTCACATAAGCATCCACATCTTTGCAAAATGTCTAGTTTGCAGCTGTTATGTTGCTCGAATCGACATGGAACTTCCTTTAATATGAAGGAGTTCAATCAAACAATCTAGGTCTAGGCATTCAAATCAAACGATGCCAACCATGACTAGATATCTGATGGTTCCTCAAGTTTCTGACAATAGGGAACCCATTCTACCTTTCACTTCTCAACCTTCATCTCCTAATTCAATTCTATCTACAAACCAATCCTCCTCAGAATCCTAAGTCTCATTCACTTGACTTTCTTCTATGGAATAATCAGTCACCTAACTGACATCTTCCTCCATTAAAGATCCATGTCAATCCAAACTCCTCTAATCAAACATCCAATTCGACCCCCACGTCATGATCCACTCTCTTTCCACAAGACCCCTTCTTTCTATCTAGCACTCTATGTAATCTTCTAACACGTAACCCTAATCCAAGCTATCACAATCCAAATCTACTTCAACTCTTGAGACATCACAATCCAAATCTACTTCGTCTCTTGAGTCATCTCCATCAACCAATCTCAGTCCAATCTCTCTTTGGTCCTCGGGTCATTTCAACCATGCCTTATTCTATCCTCACCAATCCTCTAAAGACTGATGTTTGCGTCCACGTCAAAAAATTAACAAATAAATATGTGCTAAGATATCTTTTCAACGCACTCTCAAGTTTCTTTGTGGAAACAACAAGGTCAAAACCTCCCAATCCCATCATCTCCATCATCAAAATTCTAAATCCCAAACACTTGTTGGACTTCTTCCTTCAAATCAACCCTGTATCATCAACCAACAAGGACCTCCTCTTATCCTCCCATCATCTCATTTCCCATTACATGGTGAAACGACTGGGTCCATTCTTGATCCATCTCTTATCCTCTCATCATCCAATCATTCCTTACCTATCACATCTCCTTAATCGCAATCAATCCATGCGCTATCTTCGCCTAGCCCATCATCTTCTATCATTGGGCCACCTCCTTAGCCCATCATCTTCTATCCTTGGGCCACCTCCCTAGCCCATTATCTTTTATCCATGGGCCACCTCCTTCTAGCCCATTACCATCTATTCTTGGGCCACCACCTCTTAGCCCATTATCTTCTATCGTTGGGCCACCTCCTACTAGCCCATTCCCTTCAATCCTTGGACCATATCCTATTCGTCCATCATATCCTCCCTCTATTAACAATTGTGGCAAGCCCACCATCATTCCTAACACTCCTATCATCAATCCCAAACATCCACTTTCTTCCCCCATTTCTCGGGACCAACAAAATCACACATTAGCTTATATGAAGCACAAACAGTTTCTTCATCAAGCTAAAATAAAAAATCCAAGGAGCTCCAAAGCTCCAAGTAAATCCAACACCCACAAATCCAATTCTCAAACGTGATTAAAAAAATCAAAACAACTGCAAATGCCAAGTATGGGAAAAAAGTGCAAAAATATATGGATAGGGAACTCAAGCTCCCACATACAAAATCCATATTGCAAGATAAGTCACAATCACTTATCGAGTATGATCTCACCACGATCATCGAGATTGGAGATAATATCACTCTTGATAAGAAAAAACTCCTAGTCTCCCTCATCAAAGAAATCACAAACATTGTTGTTGGATCCTATCACATGGAGTGACATTATTGGTCCCAACCTTCCAATCCATCCTATCCTATTCTTCCTACCCTATCATGGATCTTTTTCCTATCTATCTATCCCCATTTATTCCCTTTCCATCATCTCCCTTAATGCTCAAGAATTCCTCTCTCTTTGTGGTTTTCCCTTCACAAAACCGTCAAAAATCTAAACAAAACAAAAACCATAAAAAAAGAAAACATTAAATAAAATCAAAGGTACAAACATCAGACATTGCAATAAGGTATTGCATACACATGGATGTTCTTTCCTTTCTTTCCATTCCTCTGCAAATCACCCATCATTTTCATCCCTTCGATGATCTTTTGGTTAGTCTATTCACACTCATTGTGTGGCATTTATCTCTATTGTATCCGTTTGACCTTGGTCTTTCATTACCTTGGTAAATTAAAGAATGAATGACCTCTTAGAGATCCTATCACTATCATACATTTAATAAACTTGTTGTGAAGACCTTTGGGCATATCTGTTGACACTAGCCAATGTCATCACAATCACTTCCACATCCTTCCATCAAGCCATCAATGGTTCTTAACCCCTTATCAAAACAATTGAGAGAGTTGAAATACTTTTCAGAAATCAAAAAAATCAATCAAAAATCAAAAAACAAAGCAATAAAACTCTCTCTAGGGGTATTTCCAGTATCTCTATCGGGGCTATGGATGCCTGGCTGGCAGTAGAGCAATGTTGTGACTAGAATCAAATACATCTCCATTAGGGCTATGGATGCTTGACTGGAAGCGAAGCAATGTACGACTCTCCTTCCACCCTCCATTCACTAATAAACTATCAAAATCAATCATTCCTACACATTGGCTAGTTTGTCTTCACTTATTGCCTATTAAATCTTCACTTCAAGAAGCAATTAATTTCCAGGTGCACACACTGGATCTCGATGAGAAAACAGGACTAGTATGTTACCAGGTGTTGTTTGGACCTTGTTCAGACTCTTGTTTTAGTCCATATTTTGTCTCACGATTTGTGCCTTTGGCTCATCACTTTTTCATCACCAATCTTCTAGCTACATTTTCCATATCCATCCATAACATTCACATTGTTCTTCTTTTTCATTTAGAACATCCATGTGCATAAATTGCCTTTTTACCATGTTTGAGGGAAAATTTGTCCCCTTTCAATAAACAATCTTGTACTTCTTTCTATCATTTGTTTCTTGGCCAACTTGCACTGGGGGCATGCTCGCTCCTTCCTAGCTCTTCATTGGCTTGAGTTCATCATCTTGTTGAACCTATCCCTCTTGGCCTTGATCTGGCTTATCCTATTATTGTATATATGCGTGGAATTTTCCCTTGTATATTCTCATCTCTTGCTTGGGGGCATCTTGGCACTCAAGTTCTTCCTGTACATAGTTTTGAAAACCTTTCAAAAACATTGGTAAAATATTCAAAATCCAAAAACATTGGTAAAATCTAGAAAATCCAAAACATTCAAAAAAAAAACATCTCAAAATCTAAAAACATGTGAAAAATTCAAAAACATTAAACATTAGAAACTATACTACAAAACATCTTCCTTCAGTGCTTGCTCGTTCTAGCGCATGACATGCAAATCATATTGTGATCTTCTTTCACCAACAAAGCTTGTTTGCTTGCTATGTCTATCTTCTTGGCATATATCGTTGCTTGGGACAGTTTCATAGTGTACGGTTGCTTTTCATGGGACTTCTATGTCCTCCATCCAATCCCTTGCATGTATCCTTGCTTAGGGCATCATTTTAACCCTTTTTTGTATAACTCAAACATTTGGGTACTGAAGTTGGATAACAAAAACATTGGTACAATTGTCTTGAACATTGCTTGTTTAAGTTTATTTGATTGTGCTTGTTTATTTGTTTGTTTGCTTGTTTGTTTACTTTCTCGTATTGCATTGCTTATGTATTTTGCTTTGAGTCAGTCCTTTAACATTGCACAAAAATCAATATTATGGATTTTTATGTCATTTTACCCTTTTGTTGTATGCTTACATCAAATAAAAAGGTACTTCTGAGCCAGGATGATACATACTCTATGCTACGATATTTCTATCACATTATATCGTTCTTCCTCCCATCTAACTAATTTCCCGTTCTACCTAGCATTCCTTCTCACTAACCTTTTCTATTTCTTCTAACTTGCTGAAACATAGTTCTCACAATGACATGTTTCTTTCCTCCCTCCCTCCCTTGTATAACCCGCTTAGTGCAAGGGCTCCAACCAAATCAATCAAATTGAACAATGGCCAACCAAGCCAAGTTCGAATCCCTGCCACCGCGATGAGATTTTTTTACTGCCGCGGTCATTTTTCTTCTTCTTTTCGAGCGTCAATCGACCTCTTCTATCACCCCATCGACACTTGAGGGGGCATCATCCATCCTACTAATATTTCTTCTACCCATACAAAATACAATTGTCTACTATCTTTGAAGTGGTGTCGCTTGTGCTACACCACATCAAAGAGGGGTAAATGTAGACACCTAATTTCAACTGCACAATTTTAATACTAAAATTGCACTATTTGTCTTCTTTACCATCATTTCGTTATAATTAGTGATTTCCCGCTAATTAGCTAACATTCCCCTTTGTCTTGGTCAATTAATGACACTTTGTTAATTAACTAGCCTTGTCCCTCATCTTGGATGCCAATTAACGACACTTCGTTAGTTATAATCCCTTTTAATTAATTAATTAACCATTATTAGTTAATTAAGCTTTCAATCTTGTATTTAATCAATAAACCATTTTATTAGTTAAATCCCCCTCTCAAACCCTTCAAATTCTACTAATTTCCCTCTAAATCATCTCCAAATGGCTTCTATAAGCTTAACTTGGCCTATTAATTAATCCTAGTTGATTAATTAAACCTTCCCAAACTCCCATGAGTTGTTAATCTCTAATTAATCTCTTCTAATCATACTTATCCCTTTCTAATTCTACATTCCCTTTATCCCACATTCACTAGGTTGCAAGCTTCTCCCAAAATGGAAAACTATATAAGAAACCCAGTACACATTTTTATCAAATACACCATGTCCTTGACAGACATTATACTTGAGAAGAACATTTCATGTTATTGGAAGGCTTGTTAAATCTCCCCCCTTTCTACTTGCTAAAGAGTAGTAAGAGAAGAATAAAAAAATGGCAATTAAGCCATACTTGATGAGATCTCTTCCTCTTGCTTGAGAAATCCTTGATCGTGTGCATGGTCTACGTTCGGCTCACTAAGGAAGTATCTACAATCCAAAGCACATCCAAATATCAAAGGGAGGTTTGCATTTAATTTTAGATTCATGTTTTATGCAAGTTAATTAGCTTTCCTTTCATGCTTTATCATGATGTATTTGCTTGAATTTAACTAAGTTATGATCTACTTGGTGTTAGGTTCTTTCAATTAGCTTAGTTTAAAATTTTAGCATGCATACAACTAATCATCAACATAAAAATGACCTCCACTACTATAACTTATAGGTATTTACAGAGAAAAAAATTGAAACATTTAATTGACAATTGTACTACAATTGTATTATTAATTTATTAGTAGCACTAGGGATGCCTTTTGGCTGTAACATAGCTTAACTACTACCCCCGAGAATGCCTTCAACACTTGCCAAATCTTGGATACCCTTAAAGGCTCATTTTAGTTTTAAGTTTTTCAAATAAGTGCCATTTAATGAATTTAATTTATATATTATGTTTACTAAGGCCAAGATTGGCTCATGGGATTGCAATATATATAATATAAAGAGGATAGGTGGGTTGCCATAACACATATCAAAAATAACAAAAGAGAAATTGGAAAGCAAGAGTCTAACATAGTTGAAGATCAAAAAGAGATGCATGTGTGGTGAGATTAATCTTGTTGCTATGGAGAAACACTTATGATACTCGTGGTGGTGAAGAAGCGTGTGATGGGTGTAAGGCCATGTGAATTTACAATGTTTCACTGGTCTACCATAAAAGTTTTGAAGAAGGCCATGAGGCTTATTAAACCGATGGCATAAGAATGTTGGAAGTATGAGATAATTAAGTTCACTTTTTTCACAGGCTTCTGAAAAACAGGATTCTTCTTACGACTGAGTTGCCTGATACTTTGGGATGGGGAACTGCGTAGGATGGGAAGTACTCTGTAGCTGAGGGATATAGAGTTTTGGTTGCCCCTCTTCCTCATCCATGGAGAGATATATTTGTGGACTTATGACAACCTGTTCTTTGGCCTAAGGTGAGATTCTTTGTTTGGCTCCTCATCTATCATAGAGTTCTTACAAGGGATAACTTGATGAAAAGAGGTATGGTAGGTCCCTTTTAGTGTCCTTTATACAAAAATGCAGCTGAGACCCTAAATCACCCCTTCTTTCAATGTCCTTTCAGTTTGGGCTTATGGGGAACTCTTGCTGATTGCTTTTCGGTGACTTGGCATTCCCCCAATAATATTGTGGATACTTTCAGAGGTTGGAAAAGTGTAGTTAGGGACACTCAAGACTTTTACAAAGGCATATGGCTTGCTGTTTCTCTTATGTTGTGGAATGTTTGGAAGGAAAGAAAGAAACAAGCACATATTCAAGCTTGAAAGCAGAGACAGGTGGTACATCATGGATATGACTAGAAGCAATATTGCCGAATCTATCTTGCACAACTTGACTCTTCCTTCTCCGTTGCCTGTGAGGTGACAAGTCCTCTTACAAAAACTGAATATGGATAATAGGCAATTGCAGTTGAAGCAAGATACTAAACTAAGGACACCTTCCACTATCCGCTTATGGCAGCCTCCTCCTTTTGGAATTGTCAAAATTAATACAGATGGGGCAGCGAGAGGAAATCCGGGTCCTTCTAGTATGGGAGGAATTACTCATGATTCTTTGGGGACCCCTCTCTTCTTCTTTGCTCATCATTTGGGGCACTACACTAACAATGTTGCTGACATTATGGCTGTTCATCGTGCTCTTTTGGAGGCTACTAAATTGGGATGTCCTAGTATTATAGTTGAATCGGATTCCAAGGTTGTTATCAACATCCTTCGAGCCCCTGATCAACACCTGTCTAATAATTGGCTTATTGACAGGATTCAGGATCATATCAAAATCATTGCTAGCCAGTTCCATTCTATTATATATTCTCATGTGCCTAGGGAGCAAAATAATATGGCGGATGCTTTGGCCAACTGGACTTTAGATCATTCAAATCTGATACACCTTGGTCCTCTTCCCCTTACTTGGCCATAGGAGAAAAGAAAGCAGATTGAGCAGATCCTCTCTTTGAAAGATCATAATGGATAATTCACAGATATGCTACCTCTTTTTCTTTCTTTGTACTTGGAATTCTTAAGATGTTTCCTCTAGTATGAGCATAATTGCTTGGCATTGTATTTTGATCCTTATAATATTATTAATATAAAGTTGTTGGAGGTTTTTTTTGAAAAAAATTAAAGCTGGGTATGCCCTTCTTTGGGACTTATGTATGATGAATTTCTGGTGAGGGTCAAACATCTCTCGAAAGACGGGGACTAAGCACCTCTAGTCTTCATAAGCCACAAATGTTTTGGAGAGATCCAAGAGAATCTCTAAAGGGAAAAAATTATCATCCCTTTATCTTGTAATAAGGAGAGCATATGAAAACAAAATGGTTCTTAGTCTTTGACTCCAAAGAGCATATATGACAAATACCATGCTCCCAAGTGATATGGTGGTTTGTCTCGATGCCAAGTTGATGGGAGAAAACTCTAAGTTGAGCAAGGGGAACCCTTAAGTTGGAAGATAACTGTAGTTTTATGTAAGCCCCGGTTTGGATGAACCCATCATTGAAGTGAAGAGATAAGTTTGAGTAGTGTTGAAGTTTAAGGCGAGTGGCTCTTTAGGCTAGACCACGCAAGCTACAACTAGGCTCTGTAAATATCATTATGAATGCTGTTTATCTCTCTCTTAGAGAGACTAGGATCATCCATTAGGAAGCTATGCGGGGGTGCCTTGTCAATATTATGATCAATGAGGCGAAGCAAAGGAAGAGGCTCTTCCATACCAATATGATTCAATCCCGCTCAGTAGAGGATCAAAAAGTAAGATATGGATACTTAAGGAGACCGCTTTGGGAGTCGCCTAAGTGTTTGAATCTTTGAATCATTGTCACCACATGAAAGATCACTAAAGCAATGAGCGAGGGCTATTTCGAATTTTACAAGGATGGTGGCATTAGGAACTGATCTCTAAGCATGGATATGTTCGGATAGCATTGTGATAACCACTCTTTCTATTTGTTTCGTTCCTTAACTCGAAGGTATGGTCCCCAAACCTCACAACCATACGATAGGGTAGGTGTGACCGGTGAATGGAAAACGTAGACCTTTGTATGAATGGCATGAAATTGAAGCAAAAAACAATGCTTTTCAAGTGTGGCGAGAGCTATGCACACCCCTTATTCATTTTAGAATATCTATGCCTAAATTCACAGCTAAAATATGGTCTAGAGTAGAGGACCCCCAAATATGCACATGAAGATAATATCTCAACCCTCTCCCCTTTGTAAATAAGAATCATCTTCACTTTCTTTATTGATAGACATGTTGAAAGAAATGAATTTCATGGTTTGCCTGAAATTAACAAAAAGTCTCACGACTATGAAAAAATGAGGCTAAAATATCAAGTAGTTTTTCATAGAGACCTCTCACTGAGTTGAAACATTAAAATAATGACATTTGTGACACATAGGATAATTGTGATAAAGACTTTGAAGAGTAAGCAACAATCCATGTCACATCCAATGTATATGAAATTATTTCCTCTAGTTCATCATTATAGAATCCAAAAAGTGCAGGAGAGAGTGGGCAACCTTGTTTAACACCTATGGTACTTTGGACATCCTTTGATATCACCATCCCTCATTCGTATCTTTCCAACACTAGCTCTCATAAAGTGTCATCATGAGTGAAACCACCAAAGGTGGAGGATCCAAAGCCTTTCAAGCCTGTCAACTTATAAGTGTCGAGTAACTATGCATCAAATGCCTTGTGGAAGTCCACAAAAATATTAATATACTCCGCGCACGCTTATTTTTATTAGCTTTCTTAATGATAGCGGCTGAAAGTAAAGAAATGAGCATTGGTACAGTTGGTAAGATAATCTACTTTGAAACTTGATTATCATCACCCTTTGGTCTCTCAACTTATAATTCTTTGCCCATCTAGAAGATATAGATGTCTAGAGAGGTGTGGAAAATATCTTATCCAAGGTGTGTCCAACCATGATAGTGTAGTAATTAGTAGGATAATTCATGTCTCCACTCTCATAGATGGGAAAGATGACATGAGAGGTCCATGAAGTGTGGAAATTCATGGGTCACCATGTAGTTAATTTTTTTTTTTGCAATATGGGCTACTAAAACTTCTGGACTGTATTTAAAAAAAACTAACCTTGATGGTTCTCCACAAATTGCGAGCTTTATTGGATTGGAGCTTAAGGATGGCATAAAGGATAAAGAAATTAGAGAGGAAATGACAATGAGAAGGTTTCAGGTTGACTCGAATGCTTGGTTGGTTCAGAGCGTTGTATAGGTTAGAAGCATAATCAAACTAGGTAGGGAGATCAAATATAACACGTAGTTGACTCTTGTGATATCCTTTTCCTTTTCCAATTGCCTTCCTGCTCTCTTGGTCACCACATCCAATCTTACACACTCAAGATCAGTTCTAATTTGCTCAGGAATCATCTTAACCCTCAACAGACATTTCTCTATTTCCAGATCTCTGTATTTTGACCTACAATCTAGACACTTCTTGCCATGCTTTCTACATGCTACTGAGTGGAGCAGAGGTTTAGCGCTTCTAGTATTTAGCAAGAATCAGCTTTCCATTCGTGTGCACGTCTCTCCACCAACCTTTGTGAGTAGCATCAAATATCCTATGGCGAATAAGAATTTTCTGAAGTTCACCCCCTTTAAAAGCACAAGTAATCCATTTAGAAATCAAGCACTTACCTTGTAACCACGGATCGACGAGTCCAAGGCCTCCTCTGTCTTTGGGTTTAATGCATTGATTCCCAGAGATACTGTGCATACATTTACTGCCATCCCATTTAGCCCAAATGTATTTTCTGATTAGTTTGGTGAATCAAGTGTAGCATGGCTTGGGAGGGAACCAACATGAAGAGTGGTAAACATGAGTTGCAACCAAGACTTTGTTAGCCACCTCAATTCTATGAGCAAAGGATAGGAATTTGGATTCGCAACAATCAAGATTTTTCTGAAATTTGTTCAAAAACCAGCTCCACATGTCACTAAGGGAGACTCTGAGCCCAAAGGGAATAACCAGATACCTAGTAATTTCTCCATGCTGAACATGGTGCCATTCAGGAGCGGGGATATCTTGGATCAATAAAAATTCAGTTTTGTGCAATGAAAACTAAGACCTTGATATAGCACAATACAACTCAAGCACATCCATTGCATGACTGATTTCCTCTTCACTATTACAGAGAAAAAGCATATTGTAATCAGCAAAATGAGATTTAAGGGCATTAGTATAACTAGACAGCTCAATTCCCTTAATAAGTTCTTATCATTCGCTCTTTGCAGCAGACATCCAAGAGCATCCACAGTCAAAGCATACAAAAAGCGAGCAAGAGGGCAGCCTTGGCAGATGGATTATTGGAGAGAATGATTTAGTGAGAGAACCATTCACTGAAAGTTTAGCTGAGGCATCCTTAATCAACTTTTTAATATGATTAATCATTCATATTCCAAAATCCAGCCAGTGTTGTATATTAAATAATGAATTGCCATTTAATTCTGTTGTAAGCTTTTTTGAAGTCAATCTTGACTATAAGAGAGTCTTGGGACGTTTTCTGGGCCCATTCTGCAGATTCCCAAGTTAACACCCGATTGTCCAGAATATATCTTCCCTCAAGAAATCCAATTTTTTCTGGCCAAACAATCTCTTGAACCTCAACTATGATGCGTTTAGCCGTAGCCTTTGCAATGATCTTGTAGGAAGTGTTGAGGAGAGTGATGGGTCTCCACCCAGATACGTTGTCTTTGTTATTGCTGCCCTTGGAAATCAGTTTTATTAACCCCTGATTGATAAAGGTGACAATTGTCCCAATTTCCTTAACTTCAAGATAAACTTGATAAAAATCTTCATGAATCGGAGGCCACATGACCTTAAAAATTCAACAGGTAAACCATCCAAACCAGGGCTTTTTTCATCAGCGATATCAAAGAGCATGCTCCAATTCTTGAAGGGTCAACAATCTGTCTAAATGATCACAAAGGTTCTGCAAGATTTTTGTGGGGATGCATTATCTCACTGCATTACTCAGATCATTGTGAGAGACTCCATTCTCATTCTCCTTAGTGAATAGAGGTTGGAAATTGTGGCTAATTAATCTCAGTTGAAGAGGAACAACAGTTTCCATTGCTGTCTATGATGTACATATACTCTCCTTTTTATGTTTATTATTCAAGTATTGGAAGAAAAATTTGGAAACTTTATCCCTTTCTCTTATCCAGGTAAGACGGAAGCGTATGTGAGCTCTCCTTCCCTGAAACAACTCAAATTTCTTATCTGCTTCGCATAACAGCCACAATAATTTGCAAGTTTTCATTTACGGGATTAGAAAGGAGGAGTTTGCACCCTTCCTCAACCCTCCTCCTTAGTGATCGCTTCTCTCTCTCTCTCTGGCCCAAGTGACTCTTTTGCCATACAATTGGAGAAAAGATGTACATCTGAAAATAGCTTCTTCCCACCAAGATATCCAACTCTCGCATTCTTGAGGTTTGGAGACCGAATTCCAAATAGCAATAAGGGTGGCCATACAATCCTCATTTTTTAAGATGCTGCGCATTGAGTTTTTCGGGCAGATTAAATGACTGATCTTTACATTGCTTATAGAGCTGGTGATTAATAGGGAAATGATCAGGCAAGGTGGCTACAAGGTCTGAGGAAACTATTTTCCATCAGTCAAAGGGGATGATTTGAAGATTTTGGGATGAATAAAATCTGTATAACCGATTGAATTTTCTAATAAGACCATTTATGTAATTTGACCAAGTGAACAATTGTTCTTTTTGAGTATCGTACTTCCTAGACTGCACAGATACTCCCAGTACCAGCCTGTACCAGGCCTGAAACATACCGGGTATGGAAACCGGTACTGGTTCTCTCTGAGTACTCTGTGGGTACGTACCCACAGGCCCTGGGTATGTACCGGTATGGAAAACCATAACCGAGACGTACCCAGGGCTTGTGGGTACTTACCCACCGCGTACCCATACGGTTTTTTTTTTTAAGTGCAAAAAAATAAATAAATCTTGAGGGCTTTGACTGGAATTGAACCTTGGAAGGTTTGTATGAGATTCAATATTACCAATAGGCTCCGAAGGGTCAAGAGAGATGAAAAGGAATTCATTTGGTTGACTTACTATTTGAAGGCTTTCTTGTTGCTCCTCATGGGTCCTTTATTCTTCAGTCAATTTGGAAGGCATGGGAACAAGTGAAGCACTTGGTGTTTGGGCAGACTATCTTCGCTTCCTTTGACACTAGGTGCCAGGCCTACAAATTGATTTTGTCGAATCTGAAATATAATGACAAGATCCTTGCCTTGACAAGAGGCTTCTCTGCCCTCCTTTGGTTTGAGAAATGAATTAAAAAATTTCATGACTTGTATAGATCTGGGAAGTGGATGGAATGGACAGACCTTAAAGCTTTCTATAAGCTTCCTCAATCTCAGTTCAGAATGTATTCACAGCTCCCTCTACTGAACTAATTATGGAGGATGAGAATGACTTCTGGGATACTATGAGGTGGCTCAAAGGGCCCCCTCTCCAAGAGGCTACCTCCAAACAACTCTATGAAAAGATTGCCTTCTCCCCAAACCTTTCCCTGGGCCTTAACAATAAGTGGAATGTTTGTGAGCCCATTAGTAGATGGAATTGTAGATTTAATGTTTTGTGGTCTTTTTGTATTCAGTCAAAGAAATCTTGCTTTAGATGGCTTTTAATTCATAATAAGCTTGGTGTTGGCTTCAAATATTTTATAGGTCGCTAAGACTATAAGCTTGTTGTTTTCTTTAAATGTTTATATATATTTATATTTTTCACTTTTTAAAAATATATTATACGGACGTACCCACAGCGTACCGTACCTGAGGTTTTTAAAAATTCGCCGTTTCAGCGTACCATACCCGTACCTGTATCCATACCGAAACAGTCTAGTGTACCTCCCATGAATGGTGTCAAAAAACTCTTAAGGCGTTCCTACGATAGAGCCTAGCTCCAAATTCAACGGGAGAAAGTTTGTGATTACTAGGCCAACATCTTTCTATCTTGTTTTCAATCATGTTGAAGTCCCCTCCAACTGCCCACTCAACAGAGGGAAGGTTATCCCCCATCCATTGCCAAAGTTGGGTTCATTGATGAGTATCATTGGACGCATATACCGAACAAAAACCAATAGTTCTTTTTTGTATGAGCATTGTGATCCAAATACAATGATGTGAGGGATCCTCCCCTTGCTGAATAAGGAGGTTGCTTGGCCAAGGGATGACACCAAGCATGACTTCACCACTGCCATCAGGGAAGCAGACTGAAAGAAGGTTGCCTCTTTCCAGATCTGCTTGAGGGAAAATTCAAGTCTAGCCCCTCCAACTTTAACTACTTGAAGTAGAACAACATCCAATTGCCAAATTTCCAGAGTTCTTTTAATCTGAAACTTACGGGCTGGGATTGACAAACCCCTCACATTCCAAGAAAACAATCCGTGCTTCATTGGAAAAGCTGAATATGCTCTTCTCGCTATGTGGCCAAGGCTAGAAACCGGTTGTTTGGCAGTTGGGCTAGAGGAGGAGACATTGCAGCTACCAGGTGAGCGAGAGTGTTGCTAACTTGCTTAGTAGTATGTGAACGATTCACATTAGATTTATGGCCCCTAGAAGGGCTTCCTGAAGGAGAGAAGTTAGTGGAGTGGTTGATCTCTGTCCTTTTATTAACCATACGCTAACCATCCTCCATAATAGCATCCTTGTATGGAGTAGCAGACCGAGTGCGGTCGATGCGTTCAAATGGAACAATGGCAAGGTGTTGAGGGTGGTTGGGTGAGTTGAGCGAGTTAAGCACAGGGACTTGGCTGTTTAGAATATCATCAGGCCCTGAAGTACTGTTAGGCGGAGGGGAGACTCTGGCATTCAATGAACAAGATGAAGGTTTGTCAATGTGGGATGTTTGGACTGGTTGCTCAGACTGAGAACATTAATTTTATTAGATTGGGCCACGACTACATGGTTGTTACAATAATTATTGGATTCATCACGTGGTTTGCAGAAGGGACAGTCTTGGATAATATAGCCTTCTCTTTGACAATGAAAACAGGCGCTGGGCTTGTTGAGGAACACCAAAGGCTGAGAAATGTCAAAGCCCAGACTGAAAAGTTTGATAGAATCAGGAAGGGGCTGAGTTAGGTCCATTTCAATACATGCACAGGGCTGAACTCTGAGACTGACAAATTTATCAGCATTGTTTTTGCACCATATGACCCAGTCCAATTGACCGGCTATTTCCTTTAGGTAGGGCCTAAAGGCAAGGTTGAGGAAAGAAAATTCAACCCACATAGGATAATGGCTCTGTTACGAGGGTTTGTCCCCGCCACCCCCCGGTACCCTACCTGATACGTATCCAGTACGGATACATACCTAGGACATACCGGGACATATCCACGGCGAACCCGCAGGTTTGGACGGCAAAAGGGTTAAATTTTTTTTTTTTTTTTAAATTTTTTTTTACTTGGTTTCTATGCTGCTCTTTCGTTGTGGTCCATAATAATTCTATTGGTTAAGATTTGTATATGTTTATATTGTAGATCTTTTCTGCACATTCTTTGAACAATGAAATGCGAAAATCATTACGTGCCCCAAGGTTAGGTGTAGTATGAACCTTTATTGAGTTGGCTTGGTGCAACTCTCTTGTTTCAATGAGAGGATCTACAATTTAATACTCTATAATCTAACCCTCGGGAATATTTGATCACTTCATTTCATTTCCTTAGTATTTCATGTGCATATGCGATTCAGTTAGTTTTTTAACTATGACTCATGTTATTAACAGAGCAGGAGATCCATATATGAGCCCTTACCTGGTGCATATCTGATACACTTAGATATGGTTACCCAGTCATCCTGAGCTGTATCCGTCGAGCCTATAATAATAATTATAAACAGTTTAAAAAGGGGGAAAAAGGAAACCTAAAACCACAGTTACCAGGTTGCATACCCTCAAAGCTATGATTTTCTTGGATAATCCCTAGGTTGCTTGCATGGTGCAGATGAAAATGATTAGAAGGTAATTCTGGATAATATGAATGCAAGGACCAACCATTGAACTGACCTCTTTAGTTATCATTGGCTGGTTAGAGTCAACCTAATTAAATAGGTCCTTTATGGGCACCATTGCAACACAAAAATTAATCTCAAAGGAAATGGATGAAACACAAGGGTATATAACTAGACTATCTCGGTACGTGCTATATACCTTGGGATATGATATTATAATGTATATGGGTTGATGGAGATGTCGACATGTGGCACACATCCCCTTAGTTATATGTATGGGTTCACATGGGATATAATATTATAATGTATATGGGTTGATGGAGATGCTGACATTTGGCACACATCCCCTTAGTTATATGGGCTCACATAGGAATTAGTTATATTAGGTAATGAGTCGGCCTACATTGGGATTAGGTGTTACCCATCCTATTTAAAGGATCTGAGTATCATTATGAGGAGGTCATGGATGTATGATTTGAGTCTTCTACTTGGTAGAGGTATATTGGAGGTGTCCCCCTCGAAGTGGATTCCCATCTTGGGAGATTGTGGAGTTACTCCTTAAGGAGCATTGTATGGTGTTGCCCTACCTTAAGGGTATTATTCTGCATATATTGATTATTTGGGCATCTTGGCCCACCCATATATCTTGTGTTGTGTTATCTTCTGCAATTTATTGATTTATTATATGCAAAGTTCTTATCAGTACGGGTACGGGTACGGGTATATGTACGGATACGGGTATGGTTTTGACATGTTGATATGACAAATTTTTAAAAATCTCGGGTACAGTACGCTTTTGGGTACGTTTTATATATATATATATATATATGTATATAAATTATAAATTCAAAGAAGCATTTGCATAGTTATTGAAATTTAATTCTCATAGAGTCATACAACTTAAAATCATTCATAGAACATGAAAACAAATTTGAAATTTCTCGTTTAAGTATGTATCTTGTATAACAAAGTATCTTGTTGCTCTTTGGTAACGAGAACATTTTGTAGTCATGTATCTTGTATGAATTTGAAATGTGTATTGATTCATAATGTTCAAAACATGATAATAAATTAAAATAACATAATACATTCAAGTTTAAAATTAAAAATAGAATACTTTAAAATTAAAAAAAAATGCATATTTTTTTAGTTTTATTGAGTTGTCTTTTAAAAAAGATGTATACCGTTTGGCGCTCACATTGCATTGTACACATGCGATTGCTAGTACTAGTACTTGGTACGTTTCCAGGCTGGTACGAGGACCTCCAGGGCGTTTCCGTGTAGTCTAGGTATGTAATATTCATATATCATAGAAAATGTAAAATCTTAAGTATATTGAATGTTTTGAACATTGATCGAACTATATTTTTCAAGTTTTGTATTTCTTATGGACTAAAAAATGAGTATATATATATACATGTATGGACTTATCCAAGACGTATCGTACCTAAGGGTTTTTAAAAATCGACGTATTCACATATCAAACCTGTACCTGTACTCGAACCTGTACCCATAACCTAGCAACATAGGATAATGGGAAGGAACGGCTACCCTCCACTCATTTTGCACCGCATACATACTTTAACCCATACAAAAGCACCATGTCAACATAACATGCCACATAATAAATGGACCATATCATAGAAAATGTAAAATCTTAAGTATATTGAATGTTTTGAACATTGATCGAACTATATTTTTCAAGTTTTGTATTTCTTATGGACTAAAAAATGAGTATATATATATACATGTATGGACTTATCCAAGACGTATCGTACCTAAGGGTTTTTAAAAATCGACGTATTCACATGTCAAACCTGTACCTGTACTCAAACCTGTACCCATAACCTAGCAACATAGGATAATGGGAAGGAACGGCTACCCTCCACTCATTTTGCACCGCATACATACTTTAACCCATATAAAAGCACCATGTCAACATAACATGCCACATAATAAATGGACCATATCATAGAAAATGTAAAATCTTAAGTATATTGAATGTTTTGAACATTGATCGAACTATATTTTTCAAGTTTTGTATTTCTTATGGACTAAAAAATGAGTAAAATGAGTATATATATACATGTATGGACTTATCCAAGACGTATCGTACCCAAGGGTTTTTTAAAATTGACGTATTTCACATATCAAACCTGTACCTGTACCCAAACCCGTACCCGTAACCTAGCAACATAGGATAATGGGAAGGAATGGCTACCCTCCACTCATTTTGCAGCGCATACATACTTTAACCCATACAAAAGCACCATGTCAACATAACATGCCACATAATAAATGGACCAATTTCTATTTTTCCGATGCCAAAAGACATCCTTTCAAGCTGTCAATGCAGAAGCTGACTAGCGTGTAGGTGTAGGTAAGTGTTAAATGGTTTGCTTTTTACTTTTCCTCAAATTATAATAGTTTTTACGATTAAATGGTTTTGTTATGTAATGCTTCGTGTTATTTAGATTTATAGATTTTAGGTTTTAATTTTTTTTATTATTATATATTATAATTTTAAATATGTTGTTATATTGTTTGTTTCATGTAAGTTTGGTTTTATTTTTTATAAGTCTAGATTAGTTTTATTTAAATAAAAAAAATGATGTTTGTATTTTTTTTTTAATATTTGTTGTTTGTCAATTATAGTTATTTTTTTTGTGTCTATAGTTGATAGTTTTGTGACTTGAGTCATTATTTATGTCTTTCGTCATTTTGAGCATCCATCAAATATTATTGAAACTGTAAAATGAGTCTTTAAAAGTAAGTTTTTTAATAAAACGATATCTTGAATGATATTCAACGTAATAAATCTCTTCGGTTCAATGTACTAATCACATATTTTGTATTGGGTGTATTCTCGACCAAATCTGACATTAAACTTGTGGGGGTGATATAGATGTTTGATTCCCCTCCACATATCTGCACTTGGGGGGAATTTTAGGAAATAAATGTATTAGTGTTCACATGGTGACCAATACTATTGTAAGAGATAATTTAATATTTGTGTGTTAATAATAATGAGTTGAAAATGCAACTCACGCAGAAGATAGGTTGAGTGAAAATATTTAGGAGAGAATAAGAGAGAGATATTTGGAATAGAATGAGAAATGTAAGGGATAAAAGAATAAGTGTTTATTACTTTCTTATCAGAGATATTCATACTATATATTTAATGCTTACATTCAAGTAAAATAATCAAGTTGATTAATGCCCATTTTGTGTTATGCACATCTGAGGCTTAAGCTCTTTCACAAGAAAGAAATTCTTTGATATGGAGTAATTTCTACAACAATATCTACATTATCCATTTTTTATTTTTCTTATGATGAAAATATATGCTCTATGAAATATTTTAGACTATTAAAATCTATCTTCCCTTTAAAGTGCTTTCCATAAAATATGGTCACCATGTTTTACTGTATGAAGGAAAACCATCACATCCTTCTCATAAACAGGATTCAAAAAAAACTCTTACTTTTGATTTAGATGCTTTTAAATGCAATGGGTCATCCCTCTTGCATCAACATTGTCTACATTCCATACTCGAAACATTACATTAACTAATGAATGTTTTGGAAATGTATAGGGTAGCTAGAGAAAGGGTGGTGCATGGCCTCCTTCAACTTCTCAAATACCCCAATGGCTTCTTCAATCCCATAAAAGGAGTTATTCTTTAATAAATCTATCAGCGGTGTTTTTATACTACCACAATTCTTTACAAAACAATGATAATTGCTTGTGATCCCTAAGAATCCCCATAGGTATTTGAATGGTCTAGGCAATAACTATTTTACCATGGTCTTGATCTTGTGAGGTTACACCTTCATTCCTTTATGACAAACAATGTGACCTAAATAATCAACATCCTTGAATCCAAAATCAAGTTTATAAGGTTGGCTTACAGATGACATTGTTTAAGATTATTAAATACTTGATTCACATGATCTAAGTATTCCTCATGATTTTATTGTATTAAAATTTCATAAAAAAACATTAATAGGAATTTTTAATACATGGTTGAAAGAAAAAAATGTAGATGATGAATTTTTTAGGCATTAATTGATAGTGGAACTCATATGTATTAAAAGATATCTTATGTATATCTTTTTCTTTAATTCTAATTTAATGATATCAAAAGAAGAGGTCATTATTCAATGAAATAAACAAAACCATGTAAATTTTCATAGAAAATCATCAACCAGAAGCACTAGGAACTTATCTTTGTTGGAGTACTTGTTGAGTTATTTTTAGTCTAGACACATGCCCCAAATCTCATCCTTCATATCATCACTAGTTGAGAGGAATAATAACTCTGAATATGATGATTGTTTTTGTAGAAATGGTTGAAAGATGGAGTTCATTAAACTCTAAAATGTAGATTGTGTATTTGTAAGGCCAAAAGACATCACTATTTAATTTCATATGGCCCTTACAGGCTCCAAAATATATCCTGATATTTGTTTCAAATTTTATGATAACTATAGAGTACAGGTGAAATTTCATGAAATACAAAATAATAATAATTCATCTAGCAAATATTCGAGCAAGTGCACAGAGATGGCAGAGGAAAAAACAGGCAAATTTATGATTTTAAGCGAAATGCAAGAACTTTTTCATAAATCGCAAGCACATTATGGATTTTTAGGATTGATAATTACCAATCTTAAAATGTGAGCATGTTATAAAGCACTCGTGATATAACACAAGAACGTTATAATGCACTCATGTTCCTGTTTGCTATGTGGTATATGTGTTAATGGGAGGGATATATTTACTAAAATAAATGGTTCAAGTTTTTCTTTGAAATAATAATAAAAGATAAAATTATACTTAAAATTTATTTTATCAAATATAATAAATTGGGGTCACTCTACACCTTATGGAACTAGTCTCATAGCTCCATCTTACAAAATTTAGAAGATAGTTTTTTATATTTTAATCTGGTCAGTACATATGTATTCTTCAGGATTTCAGCATTTAGCCTAAAGTTTGTAAAGTTTAATTTATAAAATCAATATCTATTTTGTGAAATAATATAGTCATTATTTAGGTTTTGGGGTCTTCTTGATTGGTTATTGACATTTTTAGGAGTTTTAGATGTGTTAAAACTATATTTTATAAATGTCACAACTCCTAAAAGTAACAACAATTGCTCGAATTTATGGACTCGTGCAATTCCTTATAACATAATAAATTAAAACACACAAGTTTTTATCGATTCAAATAATCAAGGGAATGGTCATCATGAGGTCTGTGAAGGATTTGAAACATCATGAGGAGATGCATATCTCCAACACATTTGCATTCATTCATCAAATCATAGTAACCAATTTCAATCATTCTCATTAGTATCATGTTTTTAGAAGTCTTTCCAACAAGCTCTATAGGCTCAAATATGCAAAAATGACACAATAAACCTAAAAATTACCCTTCCAACCCCCATATCCTGCTCTCACAATTTGTAAACAAGCCCAATCAACTGTTAAAATGACTCACTTTCTTGTAAAACCTCATTTTCTCATACTTCCACTCTATTCCTTTCACTAGCTTTAAGTGTCCTAATTCCAAATCAAACACAAATTTTGAATTTTTTTTCCATTTTCTCCTTCCAACTCTTTATATTGTTTCACCATGCTCAGAATAACATGAAACCACTCAAAAAAGTGACAATTAATCAAAGAAATCATTAATCCTCTCAAGTTTAATCAAGCCTGCCCTGTTTTAGCTATCAAGAGTCATTCCCATGCAATATCCATGATTATACACATCTAATCATATCCAAAACTAAACAAAAAACATCCTAAGCTACCCTTTGGGCTCAGTGTAATGCATGAAAATTTTCAAATTTCAACCCTTTAAACTTCTTTTGTTATCACCTTGTCTCATTTTTAGCCTATTAACTCTCTTCTAGCCCTGGTCTTGTGCATTTTCTAGTGTACCTTTCAATCTAGGGGGTCTCAAACCATATTAATGGGTTTCCTAGATACCCATTTATGCATTCTCCCTCTATGCAAGATTTCAATATGTGCTTCTTTGCAAAACATCCCTCAAAACCATATGTCTCAGTCTCCCTTTAGGTCTTCAAATTGTGACTGTAACTGTGCATGCTAACTGTCAATGATATCACTGATTTTGACCAAAGAAAACTTAAAATTTCTTCATATTCCTTTCAAGTACCTTGTCTTTGTTTATTCTTGAAAATTTGGGGTCTAAATTCCCTAATTTGGGTTTTAAAAACCTAAGCACTAGTTATACCCTGCCTTCAACCCGAGAAACCAAATAAGCTTGTAAAAAGAGTTATAATCATTTTTAAACCTGGAATTTTGGACACACGAATGGTCCCAACTATTCCTTTGTTTTTATCTTAGTAGTGAAGGTTCTTACACTAGTTAATCTTCTAGATCACATTTGACTTGTAGCTACAGGAATGTCTCAATAGGGTTTGTCTATTTAACCTCTAGTTATCTTCAGGATAGATAATAACACAAACATTATCTGCATTATTTGACCTTAAAAGCATCAAAAGTAACCTTTTAAAATAACATTCCTCTACTCTTCTTACTGAATTCAATACTTGTAGCTACAGGAATGTCTCAGTAGGGTTTGTCTATTTAACCTCTAGTTATCTTCAGGATTGATAATAACACAAACATTATCTGTATTGTTTGACCTTAAAAGCATCAAAAGTAACCTTTTAAAATAACATTCCTCTGCTCTTCTTGCTGAATTCAATACTTCTTCCTACCTCTGCCCAGGATACTAAATTTTGTATACCAATACACAATCACAGTCAACATAATGGCTTACCTGTGATTTTATTCTTCAATCAAAGGAAAATACTTATGAGAATAGTCTTCTTACCCCTTTGTTCAAGTCTAATGGTTCCCACACACATGCAAAGTAACTCCTTCAATCAGTTTCTCATTGTATCAGTCCACATTCTCTTAGAGATTCATGCATGGAACACATAATAACAACTTGATCAATTCTAAAACTCAAGTAGCAGAGCTCCACATCCCTCATCACATGGATTTTTTCAAAGGAAAAGACTCTTCCATATTCACATTCCAATATACCCCAAACATACAACAATACACATTTAAATTTTCTATTTAGGAATTTACATGTTGAAATAGAGTTCCCGCTATTTAACTTCCATGAAATGTCTATGAAGAAACAAATACGTCTATATACCCATCAATAGAATCATAGGCCTCAACCACAACATCAATGGAAATATCAACAATTTACAAGAAGGAGATCCATATGCAATTTAGAATAGAGTTTATTCAATAGTCTATAGCTTTACATACAAAATTATCTCTTTGCCTCTCCCCTCAATTCCCCTCCTTGAGGAATGAATCCTCTAACTGATTATTTCTCCCCATATCTCTCCTTTCATCAACCTAACTATCCCTATGACTCACTAGGACCTTTCACATGCCCATGTATCCATAATGAGTTAATTTACATTGTTTGACAACATTTTATTGTATCATACCCACTTTAAGACATAACATAACATATCTAAATGGTCACATACCTTATAAATCCTTCAAAACACATTAAAAACTATATTAGTCACTTTTTACACACTTAGAGATTTTAAATTTTTTACTTGGAGGGAAAAACCTCTAATTTGAAATTATGAGCATTTTGGCTTAAACTAGCACTTGGTTTTGCACCTTATATCCCTTCTTATGACTTCTTGGTTCCATAAACATGATGATAAGAAATTTGGACATTCTTATAACCTCTTGCTTTGATGCCTCTGCATCATGAGGTCTGTGAAAGATCTAAAACATCAAGAGCTTCATCAAGATTCAAATTATCAAGGGAATGGCCATCAGGAGCACAATAAGAGAAGAGCCACCAGGAGTGATGGTGGAAATAATATCAGTCTCACAAATAATGCATATTTTATGAGAGTGTTTCTAAACACTTAATCAATTCTTGGTAATGAAGTTCACAGCAACTACTTTTCAGGTGGAGAGGGGTTGAAGTTTTCCAAAGCGATGAAAAAAATAGTGTGTTTTTTTCCACGTTGAAAAACACATGGTATTTTTCAACACTTTGAAAAATGCAATCCAGTTCACCAAAAGGTGCAACCCACGGTGTTTTTCCTTCTTGTTGTAAACATTGACTCCACATCAACTACTTGTCAGGTGGAGAGAGGTTGAAGTTTTCCAAAGCGATGAAAAACAGAGGGTGTTTTTCGCCACGTTGAAAAACATTCACCCCCTTTTTCAGCATTGTTTGAAAAACACAATTCGGTTCCTGAAAAGGTGTAACCCGTGGTGTTTTAGAACTTGTTGTAAACATTGACTCCACATCAACTACTTATCAGGTGGAGGGGTTGAATTTTTCCAAAGTGATGAATAAACCTAGAGTGTTATTTGCCACGTTGAAAACTGTTCAACTTGGTGTTTTTCAGCATTTTGAAAAATGCAATCCGGTTCACCTCTATAAAGGTTTACCACGAACCAAGAGTGATTTTACCTTCTCCTGGTATGTAACAGGTTGTACCACATAAAGTAATTATCAGGTGGACCAGGCTGCTGAAAAACATAGAGTGTTTTTTTCCCACGTTGAAAAAACGCACTTCAGTTTTTTCCCACTTTGAAAATGCAATCTGCACGTTTGAACAACCAAACAATAAGGAAAAACAACAAACGATGCTAAAAAATTTCCACTTCACTTCTAAACATTGAATCCACATCAACTTAGTTTAGCCAGGTCAATTGGGGTTTAGCCAATTTTTCCAAAGCAAATGAAAAAAAGAGTGTGAATTTGCCCTTGACATGTTGATTTTTGCATAATGTGTTTTTCAGTACTTTGAAAATGCGTAATTCAGTTCATCAAAAGGTGCTAACCAGAAAATGATGCTTTCCAGAATAATCCTTGTTAAACATGCAATCCACATCAACTACTTATCAGGTGGAGACACTGGGTTGAAATAAAATCAAAGTGATGAAAAATAGAGTGTTTTTCAACACATTGAAAAACCACAATGTTTTTCAGCATTTTGAAAATCGTCAATTGTGGCTTGTAAAAGGTCGCTATTTCCCAGCGGTGCATTTTCCTCCGTTCTCCTTGTGTTGCTCCACATCAACTACTTAGCAGGTGACGAGAAGCCAATTAAATTTTTCCAAAGTGATGAAAATCTAGAGTTGATCTTCTATATGCCACAGTTGAAAAATGCATTGTGTTTTTCAGCATTTCCTTATAAACAATCTCATTCTCGGCTAATAGTGTAACCACATTATATTTCCTTATCTTCTTACAATAGTGCAATCCACATCAACTACTTATCAGGTGGAGAGGGGTTGAATTTTTATCAAATCGTTGAAAAATAGAGTGTTTTTGGACCACTGTTGAAAAATGCATGGTACTTTTTCAGCACCTTTGAAAATAGCAATCGTTCTCCAAAAGGTGTAATGCGGTGTTTTTCCTTTCCTTGTAAACGATTGCAATCCACATCAACTACTTATCAAGTGGATTTAGGGTTGAATTTTTCAAAGAGATGAAAAATAGAGTGTTTTTTGGAACATAGTTGAAAAATAGCACGGTGTTTTTCAGCAGCTTTGAAAAATGAAATGCAGTTCTCGGAGCAGAACCAAAGTGTAACCCATGTGGCTAGACATTTCTTTCTCCATGTTGTAATGATCTCCACATCAACTAAGTTATCAGGTGGAAAACTTTGGGTTGAATTTTTCCAAATAATTGAAAAATCCCACAGTGTGTTTTTCGACAGAGTTGAAAAATGCATGGAGTTTTTCAGCATTTTGAAAAATGCCAATAATGGGTTAGTTGCTTTAAAAGGTGTAACCCTGTGCATTTCCTCCTTGTCCTTGTAAACATTGAATCCACATCAACTACTTATCAGGTGGAGTTTGTGGGGTTTTCTCTTTCCCATCTACTATACCCCAGGGGTTGAATTTTTTCAAAGTGATGAAAAAACCCCGAGTATTTTTCCAATTTTGAATGTCACACGGTGTTTTTAAAGTTTTGAAAAAATGGTGAAGTAGAAAGTTCTCCAAAAAGTGTAACTCTCTGTGCATGTTTCCGCCTATGTTTGTAAACTTCTCCATTGTCTACATCTTGAACTACTTATCAGGTGGAGAAGGGTTGATCTTATTTTCAAACATGCTGAAAAATAGAGTGTGTTTTTCGCCAGGTTGAAAAACACACGGTGTTTTTCATTTTTGAAAAATGCAATCAACTTTTGCGAAAAGAAGGTAACCCAGTTATGCAATCATTTTCTCCACATTCCTTCACGTGGCTGAGACATGGAAATAGGATACACATAAATCAAATAAAACAGACTTTATCTGATGGGACAGGGTTAAAATTTTTTCAAAGCGATGAAGAAAGACAAAGTAGATTGTGTTTTTCGCCACGTTTGAAAAACGCATGGTGTTTTTCAGCATGTTTTTAAAAAGCACCACAATCCCATTCTATGCTAACTAGGTGTAACCCATGATGCATTTTAGCTTCTCCTTGTAAACATTGCAATCCACATCAAATAATTATCAGGTGGAGAGGGGTTGAATTTTTCCAAAGTGATGAAAAATAGAGTGTCAAAACTGAGCCACGTTGAAAAACGCACGGTGTTTTTCACATTTTGAAAAATGCAATCACTGTTCTCCAACAAGGTGTAACCCACAGTGTATTTCCTCCATTGTCCTTGATAACATTGAATCCACATAAATACTTATCAGGTGGAGAGGGGTTCAAATTTTTCCAAAGCGATGAAAAATAAAGTGTTTTTCGCCACGTTGAAAAACACACAGTGTATTTTCAACACTTTGAAAAATCACAATCCGGTTCTCTAAAAGGTGTAACCCATGATGTATTTTCATCCTCCTTGTAAACATTAATCCACATCAACTACTTATCAGGTGGAGAGGGGTTGAATTTTTTCAAAGCAATGAAAAATAGAGTGTGTTTTTCGCCATGTTGAAAAATGCACGATGTTTTTCAACACTTTGAAAAAATGTAATTCGATTCTCCAAAAGGTGTAACCCATGGTGCTTTTCCATTCTCCTTGTAAAAATGTGAATCCACATCAACTAATTATCAGGTGGAGAGGGGTTGAATTTTCCAAAGTGATGAAAAACAGACTGTGTTTTTCACCACGTTGAAAAACACGGTAATTTTTCAGCACTTTGAAAAATCGGTTCAATCCGAACCATTGTTCTCCACAAGGTGTAACCCATGTGGTTTTTTTCCTCCTTGTAAACAATTAATCCACATAAAATACTTATCAGGTGGACAAGGGTTGAATTTTTCCAAAGTGATGAAAAATAGAGTGTGTTTTTCACCATGTTGAAAAATGCACGGTGTTTTTCAGCATTTTGAAAATCAATTCATTGGTTCTCCAACAAGGTGCAACCCACGGTGCTTTTCCTTCTTGTTGTAAAAATTTAATCCACATCAAATAATTATCAGGTGGACAAGGGGTTGAATTTTTCCAAACTGATGAAAAACAGAGTGTGTGTTTTTCACCACGTTGAAAAATGCACGGTGTTTTTCAACACTTTGAAAATCGCAATTAATGTTTTAAAAATCGGAACCGGACTCGGAACCGGCCGAGGTCCGGACCGGACCGGAATCGGAACCGGACCGGAACCGGACCGGTTCAAACTTAATGAACCGGTTTACTAAAAAATACATAAAATTTTATATTTTTAATGAAAATAATATATTTGAAAGGTTAAAAACCATAATTCCAACAAGTACACACAGAATATGCAAAGTTTTCTCGTATATATATGCAAGAAAGGTGTTTATAGCAAAATGGCACGAACTCCAAGTCCAATACACAATACATATATCATAGATGAGATTCCGAAACAAAATACATAGACATTTGCTCTAAAGGCTCCAATGATCAATCTCCATAGTTCAAGACTCCAAAAAAACAACATGATATGATCATTGATACATTACAAATACTACAAGTTACAAAACTCTAGAATAAACTAGATGACTCATGACATCAATGATCAATCATCATGATCAAACTCTGCACCGCTGCTGGAAATGGGATCCTCAAGGTCATCCTCATCAATATGATCACCGGCCTCTGGCTCTGACTCGGACTCATCCAAATCCTCAGGTACATCTGCAACAACTGGAGCTGCACGGGGTTGGGGAGTAGCACGAGTGCGACTAGGTCCTGCTGTGTCTCGTGACGATGGCGGCGGTGCTGCTAATGGCTCATCAGATTCTTGATCCAAACCCATCCACCCCAAGTCATCGGGATCAAACTCTGCTGGCTGACTCTCCTCTACCCATTCTGAAGTTGGATCTATATCATCCAAGACAATGGGATCAGTATCAGGTCTTCGGTTCAACAACTGGTTACGCCTTAACCGAAGGTTGTACTGCACGAAGACAAGATCATTCAACCGTTGTTGTTCCAAACGGTTTCTCTTCTTCGTGTGAATCCGCTCAAAGACAGACCAGTTGCGCTCGCACCCCGAAGCACTGCAAGTTTGGCTCAGGATCCTAATTGCAAACTTTTGCAATTGAGGACACTGACTACCAAATGAATCCCACCAATGTGCTGCGATAAAAAATGTAAATGTTTAATTAGTAAACAATGACAACAGAAAGTTAAAAACACAGTTAAAAATTAAAAGTAAAACATAAACTTATAACTTAAAGGTTAAAGCGTAATTCAACAAATTAGAAAAATATTGTCTTATGCTAAAAATTCATGATTATTCATTAAAATTTTTAATCAAATAAACTTCAAAAAACTTAGAATTTCTTACCTGGTTGGTCCACATCCCTTGCAATCTTTGCAAGGTTTTTTCCAAAGGTACCTGTGGCTCTGCTGAAGAAGCTGATCTGTCGGTGAACCTCAAGTTGTTGCATCTCATCAGGGACCATGCGCTCTAGGCACTCGTACAAACCATCTTTTACTTCTCCTGTTTGATCTTCTCCAAGCTGAGCTCTGTAATGATATTTTGGGTTCAAGAAATACCCAGCTGCATGTATAGGTCGATGGAGTTGATTGTTCCATCTATTATCTATGATCTCCCATATAGGCCCATACTTAGTTACCCTGTCTTTGTATGCTGCCCTTATCTGCTCCTTTGCCTGATCCATAGCCTCATAAATATAGCCCATGGCTAATTTGTCCCCATCCACCAACCGCAACACCTTAACAAGAGGCTCAGCAACTTTCACAATCTCTGCTGTTTTTTTCCAAAATAAATTATCAAAAAGTTTCTTCTTTGTGTCTTTCCCATCCTGTTTCCGGCTCCACTTTGATGCATTCCATTCATCACTTAAAAACATCCTTTTCAAGTTCTGTTGTTGGGAAATAAGAGATTGCAACGTGAGAAAGTTCGTTGCAAATCTCGTGATGGCTGGCCTAACAAGTTCTCTGCCCTCAGTGTTCTTCCTCATTAGGTTCAATACCCATGAGTGATTATAGATGTATTTGGTGATGCTCTTGCCATGCTCTACAGTGTTCTTGATCCAATCTTTTTTCCCTATATCCTCAAGCATGAGGTCTATGCAATGTGCAGCACATGGAGTCCAAAATATTGTTTTGTGTTTGGCCTCCAACATCTTACCAGCAAGAACATAATTAGATGCATTATCTGTTATGATTTGTACAACATTTTCTACCCCCACCTCTAAAACAATCTCATCCAAAAGCTCAAACAATAAATTTGCATCTTTTACCCTATCAGATGCATCTACTGATTTCAAAAACATGGTACCTTGTGGACAAGAGGCAAGAAAATTTATTATTGTGCGGTTCTTGCCATCACTCCACCCATCTGACATGATAGTGCATCCTGTTTTGGCCCATGAAGCTTTGCAACCTTTCAAATATTCATCTATGGATGCAACTTCTTTCTTCAAAAGTGATCCTCTCAAGTCATGCATACTAGGGCCTTTGAAGCCCTTACCAGCAGCAACAATAGAATCAAACATCGGCTGGTAATAAGGTGAGCGGGCAGCATTGAAAGGGATATCTGCATCATACCACCATCTAGCAATGTACTCAAAAGCTGCTTCTTTGTATTGCTTCTTCCAATGGTTATCCAAGGTAGGCTGATTTTGTGTTGGCATGGAGGCACTAGCAGTGGCAGGTGTGGAAGATGGAAAAAAGCTTTGAATGGTCTTTCTTTTTTGAGGCCGATTTTCTCGACTATGAGTGGATGGGGGAGGCATATACTGAAAGGGGTCTCTAACAGTCACAGAAGGGTCAGAGCAAGATCCTTCAACACTCAAGGCATGTTCCCTCCTTCTCCCTATTTCAGCTTCCATCTCTTTTTGCCTAGCCTTCTCTTCTCTATGTTTTTCAAGCATGTTTTTCATTTCCAACCTAATGTCATCAATACCAGGTGCCTCACATGGGGTAACTTGGCCTCTTTGACCAGCCAAGTGTTGTTTCAACCTATGAATCCCCCCCCCCCCCTTGATGTGTTTCTTACAATATTTACAAAAAACTTGGTCATCAATTACGTCTGCATGGGCCCATGTAGGGTCTTTTGATTTGGGGGCCATTGCAAATGCAAACAAAGCTGAAAATGCAAATAAAAAATAAATAAATTTCCTATTTCATTTTTAATAAAATTTACAAATAAGGGGCAAGTTTAAAATGTTACATACCTTTCAATGTGCACACAAATGAGGTGAGGAAATGCTCCAAGCTTGTATATAGCACCACAAAGAGCCCACACTCCAAATGTAGATGTAAATGCCACCACAAAGAGCCCACACTTGATACCAAACAACTCCAAATGAACACTATTCAAGGCTGCCCCAATCCTCCAAATCCTTGCAAATAAGAGAGGTGCTCACAAATAGAGGTGAGGTGCTCACAAATGGCTGCCAATATCACCACAAAGAGCCCACAAGCAATGCCAAACAAACTCTAAGCCTCCAACTTCCAAGCTCACTACAAAAAATAAACTCTTCAATCTTATGCTCACAAATGCTTTTGCTCACAAATGCTCACAAATGCTCAATGAGAGAGGTGTGAAGTGATAGAGAGGGGGGGGGGGTTGTATTTATCACACTAAATTAGGGTTTAGTCACTTTAGAAACAATTAAAAATAAAAAAAAAACATAAAAAAACGCGTTTTTCCTTGCTGCCGCCGCGCACAGGAAAAAAAATGAACGAACCGGCCGGATCCGTACGGAACCGGCCGGTTTGGGCTAAAACCGGCTTGGCGGTCCGGGTACGGAACCGGCTGGTTTGGGCTAAAACCGGCTTGGCGGTCCGGTTCAAAGGCCGGTTTAACTTTTTTTTTTTTCAAACCGGTCAAACCGGCCGGTTCCGGTTCCGGTTTGACCGGTTTTTAAAAATGCATGGTGTTTTTCAGCACTTTGAAAAATGTAATTTAGTTTTTAACAAGGTGTAACCCATGATGTTTTTCCTCCTTGTTGTAATGATGCAATCCACATCAACTAATTATCAGGTGGAGAAGGGTTGAATTTTTTCAAAGTGTTGGAAAATAGAGTGTGTTTTTCGACACGTTGAAAAATGCACAGTGTTTTTCAGCACTTTGAAAAACGTAATTCAATTTTTAAAAAGGTGTAACCCCCAGTGCTTTTCCTCTTTGTTGTAAAAATTGAAATCCACATCAACTAATTATCAGGTGGAGAAGGTTTGATTTTTTCAAAGTGATGAAAAACAGAGTGTGTTTTTTTTGCCACGTTGAAAAATGCATGGTGTTTTTCAGCACTTTGAAAAATGAAACTTCGTTCTATAAAAGGTGCAACCCCTGGTACTTTTCCTTCTTGTTGTAAACATTGAATGCACATAAACTACTTTTCAGGTGGATAAGGGTTAAAGTTTTCCAAAGTGATGAGAAAACAAAGTGTGTATTCTGCCACACGTTGAAAAACACATGGTGTTTTTCAGCACTTTGAAAAACGTGATCTCGTTCTCCAAAAGGTGCAACCCCCGGTGCTTTTCCTTCTTGTTGTAAAAATTGAATCCACATCAAGTAATTTTCAGGTGGATAAGGGTTGATTTTTTCCAAAGTGCAATGAAAACATAGAGTCGTGTATTTTCACCATGTTGAAAAATGCACAGTGTTTTTCAGCACTTTGAAAAATGCAATCTTTCCTAAGATTCTCCAAAAGGTGTACCTCAATGGTATTTTCCTTCTTGTTGTAAAAATTGAATCCACATCAACTACTTTTCAGGTGGAGGATGGGGTTGAATTTTTCCAAAGAATGATGAAAAATAGAGGGTGTTTTTTCACCACGTTGAAAAACGCACGATGTTTTTGGAGCACATTTGAAAAATGTGATCCCATTCTCACCAAAAGGTGAAACCCTAAAGTGTTTTTCCTTCTAGGGTTTAAACATGAATCCTATAACTATTGTTTAGGGTTCACATAAAATACTTGTTAGGTGGAGAGGGGTTGAATTTTTCCAAAGTGATGGGTGTATTATTTGCCAGCACGTTTGAAAAATGCACGTTGTTTTTTAGCACTTTGAAAAATGTAATCCGGTTCACCAAAAGGTGTGGTTCTTTTCCTTCTTGTTGTAAACATTGATCCACATAAAATATTGTCAGGTGGAGAGGGGTTGCAAGTTTTTCCAAAGTTTGATGAAAAATAGAGTGTGGTTTTCCTGCCACATTGAAAAACGCATGGTGTTTTTAAGAACTTTGAAAAATGTAATCCGGTTCTCGAAAAGGTGCAACCTGTGGTGCATTTCTTCTTGAGGCCTAAGTAAACCCTTGACTCTAAGCCCAAAACCCTAAACCTTGTTATACTTTAGAGGGGTTTAATTATTTTTCATTATTATTATTAAACAATATATTTGAAACTGTAAGAAAAGGTGGAAATTTGATGTCATATCTTTTACCTAATACTTTGTAAATAGGAATAAATATATGTTTTTGATATACACATGGATAATTATAACATGACACTTCATTTAAGTACAAATATATGAGACAATTGTTTGGAAGCATCTTTTCAAAATGAAATGACGTGGTCAAATATTTTGTTTAGTATATAGACACGTTAAATAATAGTGTGAACTAGTTTATTATATGGTATTATTATATTCAATCGTATTTGTTAATAAATGATAAAGGATTGTTAAATTTCTACAATTTGTGTTTATTAATCATTGGTATGAGACTAGTTAATTAGGTTGATATTTTGTTGGTGTTGGTTAAATGTGCATGCGATCTTCAAGTTGTTAGTTGTAGATTTAATTACTCTTATTTGGGTTAAGATTAAATACATTAGGAAAAGTTTGATTTCCTGGATGGCATTATAGTTGTAAATATTGACATGAATGTGGAGATCATTTGTATAATATTTTTTATTAGTTGTTAAATATTGGTAATTGTGATGTTTGAATGTTTGATGAAAATTGAAGCTATAAAATTTATGTGATATCATACTCTGACTCTCAATTTACGTGCATATAATGGTAAATTGTCTCTACAAAGACAGGAATCGATGTGTGCTTGAAGGGGTTTTCCCCTTAAGATGTTCACATTGATATGACCAACTATCATTGCATGATGAAGGGGCTTACCCCTTAGGATTTTACATCGATAGTTAGGTGGTTTACTCTTGCTGAGTCATGAGTGTTTTGAACTCCAAATTTGGTGTATGGTGGTTATGTGTCTCCTTACACAATCGATTAGGCACTTGGTCCTACTTCATGATAGAAAGTGATTCATGTGGTTCTTGTGAACACACATCCAAAGAATTCTTGAAATCAAGTCTTGGATACAGTGCCTGAGTACAGATGATATTTTTATAAAACATGGCTCATTTTTTATCTATCCCTGTAAAATTTTGTATGTATTGCCCATTCGTTTAGCTCTATGGCCTCTTATTCCCTTGACCTTCAAGTTGATTCAACCATGCCGCAATCTTGGTGAATTGTCTCCCATATAATAAGCCAATGGAAAGATAAGTTTTTGCAACAAGAAACACATGAAGGTGCAAAAATAAGATAAGTAGACCAATCCTAAAAAAAAGATGTGAACTTTCCTATAACTACACAACACCAATATACCTCCACATATACTTTAGTACTCTACACCACATCACTGTAATTTGGTGTTTTGGTGTGGATTTACATTTACATATTAATTGTCCTGAGTTCTATATTATCTCAATTGCAAATGACTTATTTAGGTAAGGCGAACTTAAACCTTACTCAAGAGAGGGTTGATAAATCAAAATTGTTATTGTTTTATCGAACATCCAAGTTTAGTGTCTTAGTGTGGGCATATGTTTTACAAGGTTTGAACCCACTCATTCTCAATTAGGCCTTTCAATCCACTTTTTGGTGTTCCTACTTGATGTCTCTATCAATGACTGCAACTAAGGAAAACATAATGGAGTTAGTGATTAGTGTAGTTTTTTGAAAAATCAGAAAATAACTTTGAGATTTATATCTTTAGGCTTATTCTCGATAGATGTGTTTAAGATATTCATAATAGTAATTATTATATATATAAACAGTTATAATTAAGTATTCTTGATCTTCATTTTGGAATGACAAGGGATTTAAAATGAAGTCAGGGGAGATGGTAAGCAAAGTTGAAATCCCCCAACAACTCAAACCACTCCACCATCTATTAAATACCACATACACACATAACCCTTAAGAGAATATTATAACATGTACATGTATATTAGTAGGAGATAAAGTCACATACACATCAAGTTAAAATAAGTATATCGATAATAAATTAATATGTTTTTCAAAAAACCAATGATTAAAATTCAATCAAATCATACATCATAAAAATTTGAGGTAATTCATACCGATGCAACATCGTCTTAAATGTTCATTCTAGGATTTTGATTTAAAAAGTTGTGAATAAACCATATATATCTGTGCTTAATCTAATATTATGAATTGTATGCATTTTCATGAGCGTTTTAGCCATTCATGAGACCTATTGTCTTTTAGATAAGATACCCGAAATGCATCTTTGGACTCACATAAAGTAGATGAATTTGACGAAGAAAGAAGAAAAATTGTTTTAGGGATAACAACAAATTTGATGATGCAATATTTGATAATTTGTGACATAAGTGATATTTCTAATGAATCCTATCAAACATGGATTGAGGTGCACATAATATGATTGGATCTAATAAATTAATTCAAGGGAGATGGTAAGCCCAATTGAAATCCCCCAACAACTCAAATCCCTCCACCATATATTAATGAAGACCACGCATAGACATAAACCTTAAGAGAATAATTTAACATGTAAATATATTAACAGGAGACAAATTTATAAACACATATACAATCAAAAGAAGTATATTTTGGTTGAAAAAATAAATCAAATTGTACATTGGACACAATTGACATAATATGCACTGATCGAATACCATATTAATTTTATCCAATATTAATTTTATGTCCCACTTCGTGTCCCATGGCCTACAATTTTGATAAGAAATATTCCATGAAGAAGCCAATCAAAATCTAAATATGCCACAAACAAACCAATTTGGATATGATTAAAATATAATGAAACATTATTATTTAGTATAATTGTGATAAATCTCTACCAAAATTTACATGATTCGTTATTAAATTTCAACCTAATTTGGATGGAATTATTTTATAAGGAATCAGATTTGATGGCCATCAAAGAATTTCAAAAATACTTAGAGTAGGCCACAAGTAGGAATAAGTAGTATCGTGGGTTTTCATACTTATTTTTTATTTCATTTAAATAATGATCCACAAGGTTTGTAGTAGATTCTTCATTCAAAAATACTTCCTAGTAGTCAATGCAACTATATATTTAATAGTGTAATGTACAAATGGAGATATGGCATCTTAAAATATTGTGTAGCCAAAGAACATTCACAATGCATTGTGGCACCTCTTCATTGTACATATATGCATTTTAGAGTCTTAAGTGAGGATGAAACAATTTTGTGTGCTATCTTAATACTTCTATGCTTGACATGGGGTAGGAATGTTCAATAGATTACTGGAAACACTACACAATCCTAAGAATCATCAATTATGCACATAATAAACATATTCCTTTTTAGAGTATCACATTATGTCCATAACCTCATCTTGGTGGTGTGCATATATCTACCAATATCTAAAGATGATTTGGACTTTGGCACAAGGAAACAACTTAAAACTTTTACCATGAACTTCTTTGTGTAGATGTGTGATGTACACACATGACGTCAAGGAGTGCAAGAGTTTGGAATATCTTATTAAGAATTATAGGGAATGTAACCAGAGGGAGCTAATAAAGATAGTTTACCTAACTCGGTATTCTTGGTATGCATCTATTTACTAATCACTAAATATCATTAGAACTTATGCATAGGGAAACAACTTGAAAATTTTCCAGTGAACTACTTTGCACAAATGTGTGTTGTGCACACATGACCTCGGGGAGTGCAAGAGTGTTAACAACTTACTCAAAAGTATAGGGAATATAATGATAAAGATCCAACATAGAGGGTTTACCCAACTCAATATTGTGGTTATTGAGTGGAATTATGTTTCTTTGAGTTGTGTTATGCTTGTGATTCATTATGAAACATTCGGTCATTAACATTAATTTAATAATCATAACACATTTATTAATGGGGCATGGGTCGAAGGATCTGTTTGATGTTATACAATTGGGATGTAGATGAGAGCAATATTGTAAGTAGGTGAATCATGTACTTTTATAAATACATGTTTATACTTGAAAGAGGTTTTCCTCTTAGAGGGATTAGTTGATAATATAGAAGTTGGAAAAGTAATGGAAGGTTGATTTAATCATATATGGTTAGTTTAGATGCACATTATTAGATATTGTTGTAGAATGTTTCCAAATTAGAGAGATAGTGTGGATCACAAACAAGCTTACTCTCGTGTACTAAAACTAAATTCAATATAACAGATGTCGAATTGTAAATTTATCGACAAACTATTTTTAAATGATGCAAGATTGTGTGTATACCGAAATGAAAACAAATATTTTATATCACCAATATAATTATAAACATATCAATATGCAAATCTTTATATAATACAACATATATTTCTGTTTTAACTATTCATAGATATAGATATATATTACTTCAATTAGTAACCATGATAAATTTCTCGAAGAAAAGCATATTTCAAATAAAAGTTTGCAAGAAGATTTAAAAAAAGTATGGAACATAAGATACGAGAATTGGGAAGAGAAAAAGGGTAGACAACATAAAATAGATCACTGGTTGGCAAATCAATTGTAGACGTAGCTTTCCCAATTTTATCCTTGGCGTGTATTCACTCTTCATTTGCTTCCACGGTGATAGGGAAACCTCTTAACCATGTTTCTAGTGCTGTCATTTACCCGAGCTTGAACCAGATCCAGAACCGCGAGCCCAAGTTTTACAAAGGGGAATAACCAAGTCTGCAGTGGATTGAATGTAGAAGATTAAAACACAAATAGATGGTTGACAAACACTCAAGTCCCACTATTAGGCCACATTACCCTTCCACCCATACAAATAACATTCTTTCTCAATACTTAAATGGTTTTGCTCACTGAATTGACTATCAAGTCATAGTTTCAAAGGTTCAAATCCCGCTGCTATTAGAAATACAATCGAGTTAGATTCTCATTATATATGCAATATAAAATGTGTAAACCACCCATATCAGAACGGAAATCATGCTCTCAAAAATGATGCAAAATAACTACTAATAGCTTTTTTTTATATACCAAAAAAATACTTGCTAGCAGTTGCTCCGTTTTTGAGGGGAGCAAATATATGCCATGTAGGATGGCAGGGAAGTCTATATGATAAAATGCTCCTCCAACGTGGGAGGCTTTTGATCTGTGCTCTGCGTAATGGCATGGCCTTATTTGCACTTTTTTTTCCCTAAAATTGGGTTTGCTAGTTGGGTACAGGGTCTAGGAACACTTGCTACTAACGCTAGGTTTCTTAGTGGCCTACAAACAATTAGACGACACGAAAATGGTCTCTCAATGAATTAAGGAAAATTGTAAAATAGTTGAAGTGCAACTAATTTGAATTTTTAATTCAGGAAGATTATGAAAATGAAGAGATGACATCATCAAAAACGATTTCAAATAAATAAATGAAGATAAACTGATTGGATTGGTTTAAACACCTAGAACTACTAAATGTTTACATGAATAACTTAAAGTACCTCTCACCTTTGGTACAGGTTTTCCAATATTCAGATGTATGTAGATACGTTTTGCAAACTTGGAAGTGGAACACTCGTACACATCTTTGCAATTCCATGACAAGCACATTCTATTCAGGCATTTGTCTAAACAGGTCAAGCACTTCATTTGCATGTCCGGAAATCATTACATTCCATGAAGTTATTTCTCATTAAGCATTGTGTCAAACATTTTGCATGCATGCCCTGTATACCCACATTCAACATACATTTTATCAAATTCATTACCAACGTAAAGATCTAAACATTTTGCATGCATGCCCGATTTACCCACATTCAACATATATTTTAGCAAAATCATTACCAATGTAAAGATCTAAACAACAAATGCACCTTTTGTTATATCTTCATAAATATGCTTACCCATTTAGAAATTGAATTTCTTATCCTCATTCAAGTTGTTTTTGAGATCTCCATAGTCCTACAAAATGTAGAACCTATCACTAGTGAGAGTCACTGAATTTGTGTTACTTGAGTTTTGTAAAATATATTTAAGTACCAGAGGAACGATACTATGTATGCAAAACGTGGAAGCTTGTGAACTGTTTTACAAAATGCTATCTCAAAAATGTCTTCTAAACATCACTAAAAAAAATAAAAATGTCACGGGAAAGGTTTACCTGTAAAACATCCAAGCCTGCGACATATGTGTAAAAATGCCCTAAAAAAATGTAGTTTCTCCATTTCTGAAAGGACTATATATATATATATATATATATATATACCCACCGCATCCGCACATGCCGCGTTTAATTGCAAAAAAATTAATAAAACTTGCGGGCTTTGACTGGAATTGAACCTTGGAAAGTTCGTGTGAGATTCAATATTGTCAATAGACTCTGAAGGGTCAAGACAGATGAAAAGGACTTCATTTGATAAAAAACCAAGAAATCAAATCAACAAAAAAAACACAATTCACAGGTATTACTTCAAAGCATTTTGTCAAACAGTTCACAGGCCTTGTGGTTTTGCACACAGTTGTACGCTAACAACAGTTGCAATTCAAATAGTTATTTATGTACAACCCTGTTTTTGAAAGCTAACATAAAATAATATAATATGATCGATATCCTGCAATGGCACAAAATGAAATTATTGGTAGTTTAGAAAGGTGAAAGTTTGCATGATTGGTACAAACAAAACTAGAGCCCTTTCCTGCATACGGAGGCATAGTAAAAAAAAAAAACGGGAAAAAACTTCTCTGCAAATACACCAGCAATTCATCTAAAATTTGCAGTAGTTAATCTTTAATTATTCTAAATGTAAGTGCTCACCAGAAACTCTAAATGTAAGTGCAGTAGTTAATCATTTTATTCCTTACAAATAAGTATATGTAATCAAATAATATGATCATAGTATTCCTTACCGAAACATTTGCAACTAAATGGGATGATTATCCTCAGCAGGCAGCAGCAGTAGCAGGAGCAGGAGGGAGGTCTGCTGTCAATAGGTCTCAGGCTTTATATTCCTTGGCCTCATTGTCACGGTGATTTGGTAACAGACTGAAACCCAACCAATCCTTTGCAATCTTGCGATTGTCATCTTGATTTCCATCACCATTAGAATTCTCTGCGAGATTAACAGAAAGATCAATCCCCATGAGCCTATCAAACCCCTCACGTTTCATTTTCTCTCAATCTGCAGAATTTCTGTAAAAATGGAAGCTTGTGCTCACAAATCTCTGTAAAAATGGAAGGTTCTGTTCAATGCTTTTGGATGTGGGAATCTGCCGTGTGGTTATCCTGTTCCGCATCATGCATAATTTGAAATGCTTGGGCGGGGCAGTGTCTATTGTAATTTGAAATGTCCAGGCAGGAATTATCAAAATTTAAATTCATTCCAAATGTCATGTCTCGCCAACATCACATCATAGTTTCCGGTGAGAGCAGTCCTTTCCAGTGGAGGCAATGGGCTATGTCAACACATGATGCATGATTTTTTTACCCACATACATGAGTGCAAATTGAGTGGAGGGTAGCCGCTCCCTAATGGGAACAGGATGAGCCTTTGGGGTGAAAGTCAAAATTCCATGCTCATACGTAACATATTTGATCTAGAGTTCACTTTGGTCTCCAGTATTATCATAACTGTTTAGGTATAGCGGTCGTGGAGCAGCCGAACCTTCGAGCCAATGTCCATTTGGTTCCCAGAAAACACTTTTGCTGGTTGTGCAGAGAGTCCACCCCCTGTTGGGCCTATTAGAGTTCAGCTGGGTTATCGGGGCCATCTTGCTTCCTACTAGATGGTATTGTGAATTGGGGTGACAAGATCAATGAGTTCTGTTGTCGTGGCCATTCGGTAGTAACATCGGATGAGTGTAAAATGTTTGACCCCTGAAATTCAGCGCTAAGCCTCACCTGGCTCAGAAGGACAATGGATTATCTTTTTACGTAGCCACGTGTTGGATTGCAGTGCTTGCTGAATTTGATACCCTTAATCTTAGAGTCTGACCCGCTGGTATTAGTAGCAGAGGCTGCAGTTCTAGAGATTTTGGAGCTACAAATTACTATGGTGAATGTTCTAAATGAACTATAGCGTACACATTTTAGGAATAGCAACCTTGAACATAACACCTCTAGCTTTAGTTGCCTTGGATTATACCCTCTGACATTGAATACGTAATTTAGCTGTATGAGAGTTTGCAGCAGCCGGTACTTTTGTTACTAAGTCTTTCTAGCACTCACGGATGTGTTGCTAAGTTTCATTGACTTACTCCTGAGTCAATGGTGAACATTACGATAAACTTGAAGATGGGTGGAAATGATTCATGGAGTTTCAATGTGCAGGCATAGCTGGTTTATTCAGTCACTATTCTGGAGGAATCAGTATGAGCACCACTATTTGTGTTTCCTTTCTCTATGCACTATTTGTTAGGCGCCAATCTGTCTTATATGCTGATGCAAATCTCTGAGGGCTTGCCATTGCCATCGGTGAGATGTTGATTGCAGCTAGGAACTGGTCGTGTTTACTGGTGGGCATAATTGGGAACCTGTACCATCATTGTTTATTGAGCCGGGCTTCGCAAGGAGGGTGAGAAAGGATTACATGTGTTTTCCTCAAGGAGGGTTGCATTATGATTATGTAGTAGGTGTCCACATTACCTTTTTGAGATTATTGGCTTTTTAGGAATTGCCTTGATCTCCCAGACCCCTATGCTTGGTACCTGTAGTGTACTTTGCACTGTGATTTGTTGATATCTACTGGGCCGACAGCTTGATCGAGTAGAGAGTGGTATGTGAAGAAATTTGAGGGCTTCCCTTGTCACAGAAAGGCTCTAATTCCCTATTATCAGTTTGATGGGGCGATAGGAGTAATTTCCTTATGACTTGCTTTCTGTGCTCATTATAGATTTCTGAATAATTCCACTGAAAGGAATGCTCCTTTTAGGTCCACAATGCCTGGTGTCACTGCACACCTAACTCCGCATACAACTATATGCAATGCAGCTGTGAGCTGAATGAATCGGAGAAAGGGAAGTTTCTGTTTAATTGCTTCCATGATGCCTGGTATTCGTGCGTCACCTGACTGTGCTTCGATTTACATCTGTAGCCCTGAAATGGCAGCTTATACTGTACACCGGCACCGCTCTACAAACTGCTTCCATGTTCTAATATTGCGATGTTTACTTCAGCAATCTTATGATTAGAAACATGAAATAGATAGCGAACAATTGATCTGGCAGTAATGTTGCATAGTGTAATGCTTACAATGACTATGTGAATCAGATGCTACATATTTTGACAGCATTGTAATGATAATTATATTATCCTTTGTAGCTAAATCTCTAATGTTCTAACGTTGATTGTTTCAAATCTACCCGATTGATAGCAGCTAACTCTGTATATTCTTCACACTGGAGCCCTGTTGTCATGCCCTTTGAAGCTGAAGAGTTCCCTGGTCCACTTATAATGTCATAGTGTATGCATCAGTACATTGTTGGAACCTTAAGATCATAGATATTTGACCAGTTTCATCTTCCTTGAAGATTCAGTTGACATATACAAGATCATCAATGTAAAAGACACTGAAATTTAGTTTTTCTTGATTTTAAAATACCAGCAAAACATGATTTAACTAGCTTTGATTATGCCCCCTGTAGATAGGTCTATGCTACAGGTGCAATGATCCGAAACACCTGAAAAATATCATCTCCAGGCTTTACTATCTCCAACCAACTGAATCCATGTTTTCTTAGGAAGGACTTGTGACTTTCGATGCAGGGACATCTCTGGGACATTCTTTGAATGCCCGGAGAGTCCCAACATCCCATGCTGTCTCTCTGCCAGATTCAAAAAGATCTATGGCTGACGATTCACTGGAAATGCTGGGATGTTCCCCTGATCTCCGACCCCCACCCTTGGTTTTAGGGCTTTCTCTTCTGATATACTTAGGTGAATGGGAGAACGTTTTGCAATTGCCCCTCCCAAGTCTGTACATGATTGACATCCCAAACATGTCCTTTTGGATGGGAAATGGAGGGAAGTGTCCCCACAGCTCTATTGACAATAATTCATGTGTTGAATGGAGCCGCAGTACCTTACAGCTGGAATGAAAGACAATCAATGCAAACAAAAGCAACATCTTACCAGCTGATTGCATTTGAAGTGAATGCACACTACCTAGAATAACAAACGAATAGCAGTGCTTGTTAGTCATCTCTTCAATGTTATATTGTAAAGCAGTACTCATTGAGACACAATTACCAACCAGCAATTTTAGCCATGTTGGATGGTTGTTGCTTTTGACTAAAATTGTAGTTGCTTCTGTTCACACGAACATGTAGACACATAATCTTGTAGGTCCTGTGGGAAGTATTGTAGAAGTTAATAACTAAATTTCAAGGAATTAAACAATCTTCTACATTCAAACCCCCAGTCATTTTAGAGCTCATATGGCATGGCGATTTTTAAGTAGTGTCAGTTTTTTTATCATTTCAATTTTGGAGAATGATTTTGGTAATAGCAAGAAAACAGTGTCGCGATGGGGAGACACACCCATGCTCTGGTCAGAAACACTTTAAGTATACCTCCCAAAATATGTTTGCACATCACACTTACAATGTCAGATGACAGGAGCAACAATGTAGTGAGAGATTCTATTGCATGAACTAAGTTATTACAATATTTTGATTACAGAATGATAGTTGATTTTAGTTTTGAATGAAATTTCAGAAAAGTGTTTCATGTAATAACGCTGCCTGTAATTGTCTAGCGATCAGTTTAAAATAGGACTCAGTGGGAGTCCTGTTAGAATAATTAATTTTAAAATCTCTATATAGTCTAGATTAATGAGTGAATTAGGCAGCAATATGATGGATGATTATGCCACATAAGAAAATGACTTAAGAGAGTTCAAGCAAGAGCTTTGAATTGAAATCTAACAGCTTAGAGAATTATATCCTGTTAAGTTGGAATGCTTTAAGGGAGTGATTGAATCAAATTATTGTGCACTTTTGAGTGTTTTTATTTGCGTGCGTTTAAGTCATCTTATAGACTTAGATTTTTACTGCATAAGCTGTTGTATTCACGGGGCTGTGCATGGGAAGGTTGCAAATTTATCCTAGGTAGAGGTTGAGGCTGCAAGGTCGTAGGCAGTCCATTGAAAGACCTTCACCTTGACGACATCCAAGTCTTGGGTTTTGCATTCCCAGATTTATCTGTAGTAGTATGAGACCTTGTGGGACATTTGCCTCAGCCGCCAATGAGGAGAGCCCATCCTATAGCTTAGAGCACTCTGTGCCCCAAGTTGTTGGGCTATGGATTCAGAGATGTCATTTGGTTATAACAGCTGAAAATGATTGAAGACATTGGTAGATGGATCCTCATCTATTTTTGGTAGATAGAGTCGCAAGGCAATTCATGTTTAGGGACATAGAGGAGGAAAGAGTAGATTGATCAACAAAGAATGAAGAAGCAAACAATGAAGCTTCATGGGGGTCATGAGAACTCTCGTTGGCAGAGCTCCAAAACTTAGTTTTCTCAATATCATAGTTGAAGAAAAGCATGAAGCAAAGCCACTTATGTTCTCAAGAAGAGAAAGTTCCGAGTTTCTGGGGAGCTGGGTGCTGAATATGGAGCAGTGCTTCATGGAGAGGAGAATAGAAGATCCCAATCGGATTAAGTATGCCTGCACAAGGTTAGTCAGTGGTGCAGCTGAAGCTTGGAGGGAACTCCAAAAGAGATAAAAAAATAAAAGGTAAAGATAAAGAAGTTGGGCCCAGATGGTCACCAAGATGATGGAAAGAGTAATGGAAGCGAGCCCATGCTAAATGGTTGAAGAATCTTCAACATCTAATGCTTGAGGAGAGGAAGATTGCCTCGAAAGATAATGGAAAGAAGTTGCTAGAAGTGCAACCTAAGACTGTTTTGAGGAACAAAGAGGAGAATGGACTTTGTGCTCAGCCCATAGGAGAGATCGTCATTGAAGAGGACAAAGAAAGAAGACCTCATTGAAAATGATGTCAAAGAGATTGTGGTTGAGCCTAAAGAGGGAGAAGCTCTAGAGTATTTTAGTCTTGATATGACTTCCATTAGGGAAGCATGGAGTGAAGATCTTTCCTTGGAGAAAGATGTAGAAGCTGTTTGTGGGCAATCAAATACTATTGTGAGCACCAGGAGTGTGAATGAAATAAGCCTTGATAGGCTCAAGCTTGATATGAATCAAGCCAAGTGTGGAGGAGGAATTCTCATGAAAGGGGGTCAAATTGAGAACAATGTGGAAGACGAGTACATGGTTGAAAACATGCCAAAGGAGGATGCACCATTACCAAAAACGTTGTGGCAGAACAATGTTGTAATAGAGGATGGAGATGTTGTAGTTGAAGTATGTCTTTGAAAAGACATGATGAAAGACGAGAGAGGGCATCTTGAATGCGTAAGATGAAGATTCTTCTAGGGGAGCTGAAAGAGAGAAGATGACATGGGAAGTGCAAGTGGAGACCCATTTGCAATAATATGAAGTGAGAGACCATACTTTCATAAGAGAATGTGGAGAGAAAAGGCATGAAGGACATCTTCATCAGGTAGTTGTGGACAAGGAAATATATGTGTTAGTTCTTCCTTGTGATAGATTGTGTAGACACTAAATCACATAGTTTGGGTAATTATTTAGTCCTGGTTGCATACTACTATTCATGTGATTCATAAGAAAGAAAGGTACTAGTTAACCCATCTTTGGCCACCATTCTTTGCTTTCTGTTGCCACTTTTGGTCTTGCATCTTTACTTGCGCAGTCTGCCCTTTTATACCTCGATATTTATCATCTTGGACACCAGCGCCCAACCAGGACGCCAACACTAGGCACCCTTGACCCCTTTGGGTGCCTCTGACCCTTTTGTACTTTGTTCACACTTTTTGGGTCCTTTCTAGCCGTTTGAGTCTCTTATCTTTTTGGTAGTCGGCTTTTTTAGGGTTAATTGCAAAATTCAAGCAAATGAATCATATAAATATAAAGTTATGTGACCATAATAAATGACCAAACACTAAGCATTAGCTATTACCATTTAAGGTTGACATCCAAAGGCTATTCAAGAGCATCAAAGCATCCATTCTAACATCTATTACAAGGGACAAGGGTTGGTTTTTTGCATACACTTCATAGGAGGGAAGTTCATTTTATTCCATGCACATATTTATTACATTTATTTACATCTAGCTTATTTGCTCGCTATCAAGTGCGACACACACAAGAACCACCTAGGGTACGATTCCACACACACACATATAACTACATTGGGTCTAAGATGTAGTGCAACGCTCAGTCGTAAGTTCTCCATTATGACAACTAAGGATAGTCCAACCCCTCATTTTGCATATTTCTTTTTAAAGATTTGATGTCTATTTGAGGCTTTTGTAGGGTCATACTTCATTGCAACTTTCTAGCGAATTTGGTGATCATTGTGCGACCTAATAGCGACCAAAAGCGAACAACTTGCGACCCTGAAAAGTTGAGTTTCCAAGCATTGTCGCAGACATAGGCACTTGTTTCCAGTCTGTAGCGCCCGTGGGCGCACCTGCCCCTTTCTGTGCGCCCCTATCCAACATGATCCTCCATATTTGTATTTTTGCGGGTCTTTGTGCGACACTCCCGCCTTTCAGTACACCTGGTCAACACCTCCGTACACTCCATATTTTATTGCAAATCAACTAAGTAACTTATTCTCCTCGCAATTAGGGTTTCATACTTTATTGCTTAGTCTTGCTTGGGTTTATTTTTGTACTCAATTGATTATTTATTTGCTATAATCTTGCATTTAGATTAAGCGTATAAATTCACATTTTAGCTTAATCATTTGGTGAACCCGTCGCTCGAATCCTCCTCTCTAGGGCTCTTCTATTCGTACCACTATGGCTCAATCGTATGGTGATTTTATTGAAGCCCATCTCAAATACCTTAATGATCATATTGCTGAGAATTCATAGGAATGTATAATTGATTTTATTCGCTACTACATAAGGAAGCCACCAATCTCGCAGAGATTACTGCTTCTTCCACTGTTATCCCCACTTCCATTACCACTCAACCACTTGCCTCTACTCATTATACATATTTCTCTTTGTTCCTATTTCATGTTTCTACTCCCACCAACCATTTCACTCCACCTCTTTTTTCTCATGTACACCAGGTTTTTTTCCACTAGCTACTCAATACTTAGCCTCTCTTTACCAAGATCTCCAAGTTCTAAATCATGTCAATTGCAGTAGGCTACCTGTCACGTGCTTATCCATATCTGGATTCTACTTTATTACTTTACACCTCCATTCACAACCACCATTTCCACTTACCCACATACCTCCTAATTTTTTCACCCCCAAGCTTCCCATTTTCAATGGGCATGGTGACCCACAAGAGAATCTTACGAACATTTCATGTGGCATGTCTAGATTTTGCGGATGATCATATTCTGCTAGCTAAGATCTTTCCTTGTAGTCTTCACAATTATGCTATACGTTGGTTTTGTGACCTACCTATCCACTCGGTAAAATCTTTCACGTATCTAGTCGATGCTTTCCTCACTCATTTCACTATCAATATCGACGCTAAGATCTCATATGCTCAACTTGCACAACTTAAACAAGGATCCAATGAACATCTAACGGACTATGTCTTATGATACAAAAACAACCTAGCTAAGATGTTGAATGTGCTTGTAGACTTTGAGCTTCAAGACTTATTTGGAGTTTATTGCCACCTTTCCAAGAGAGTGTTCTCTTCGAGACATCTCTGTCATTTGACCAACTATGTCATACTTTTAAGCTACGCTAAACAAAACTCTTATCTATAAGATTAAATATCAAGAGAAAATGTCATCTTCTACGCGCTTTCAAAGTCAATCAACATTTAAGCAATCAACAACCAAACTGGTCGAAGCAAAAGTCACTGTTAACGTTGTATCTAACACCAAAGAACTTCAATGGCAACTGCCTAGGCATACATACACAAAACTAACTGTAGCTTCACACATCTTACTACCACAACTTGTCGAGAGCAATCTTATCACGCTTCCTCCACCACTTAATTTAGATCCATCTCGTCCAAAAGGTTGTAATTATGATGAAATATTTCATTGTGGTTATCAACAATGCGTAGGGAATTTTACATATCGTTGTTTCAAACTTCGCAATCTCATTCAAGATCTGATCGACAATAATAAAATTGAGCTTCCAGAGCCTATGGCTTCTGCACCTGTCAACGAAAAATCACAAGCTTAAGATCTTTAATAATCCCCTTCCAAAACATTACAAAAAAGCGGTTGATTCCTCAGCAAATCATACATATTGCGCAATGCCTCCTACATCGGGGGCTCTTGATTTCCTAGTTGCTAATGCTGACGTTTCTCCACCTATTATTTTGTTTTTTGATCATGACTATCACGCTACATTCTCTTCTAATCACTTGCACATTAGTGCTTCTATCAGAACCATCTCTGTCAATAATACTAAAGTTGATCCATCATAGCCTATCAACGCGTGTTCTGTTCCACTTCTTGTTGTTATTGGATATCCACTTTTGCAAATCTCATATCCAACGCCTAACTCTTATGGGGTTGTCAAGCTTCTATTCACTGTCAATCCTCTTACCATACTCATGCCCTTCCTTGTAGCACAAACAATCGAAGGGTGTGACATGCTCTTAGGCCTCAACTGGATTCGCAGGTCTCAGTCTATTATTTCCATGAACCACTTGTGTTTGAAGTTCATTCACAACAATCAAGTCATCTCTATCAACGGTGTGCCTCCATCTACTCCATGGGCGTAACCTCCTCTTGAGGTTGCCATTGCATCATCTGGACCGTCTAGTTCCTTGTGACCTATAGAACCTAGAGCACAATCTGCTCCTAGCTCACCTGTTTGCACACAACCTACATGGTCTCATCGCTATGCTAGTCCAATACATCAGTCTAGGTCCGTCACTAGGACACCTTCTTCATCCAGACATACTTCACCACCTCGTGTTACTTCACATAGGTGTCCATCATGTTGGGAATTAGGGACTGCAGAATAGTGCTATGATTCAATAACAAACAAAATCATGCACACATGATCTAAACAATTCCCCAAAATCTACAACAGTGGAAGTATAAACTAAAACAATTCAAATCAAAACAAAGTACACACACATAACACAACATGTACTGTGGTTCACCCAATGTGGGCTACGTCCACCAAAGATAGAGATCTCATATATATAATATAACAAGAGATTACAAACCAACTCTTCTACACAAGAGTGCATGTATCTCTTTCTCCATATCTCCAACCAAATCTGCCTGAGTACACTAAACCGTGCCTCCATACCACCACATGTGTCTCCTCTAGATCTCTAACCGGATCTACCTGAGTGCACTACAACCGTGCCTCTGAAACACCACTAGATCTCACATACTAGAAGCTACCCTACGTTTGTCACTATGCAACCAAGCTCTCACTGTGAATATGCAAACAAGACCTCTCATAAGGGTCTACCAATGTGCAACCGTAACCGTACACCAAGAAGTAAGTTTCTCCTCTATCATTGCATAACCTGTGCAAATATGAAGACAACTTCCTCTATAATACTAGATTCCTATGGATCAACGATACATCATGATCTCATGGATATGTAATACAAGATCTCACAACACCCTGTGGATCTACAAGAATGAGCAATAACAAGATCTCACAACCTATGGATCTAACAAGAAGAAACACTAAGTGCTTTGCATACTATACAAGCCATTACATGCGACTAAACAAAACAAAGTAAATACAGTAGAAGATAATACCATCTTCTCACCAACAGTGTACTTGCACTTTCCTTCTGTTCAACTTCTCTCTATGAAAGCTCGTGTCTTCATGCAATCTGCTTCTTCTTCTCCTCCTTCATCCTTCCAACCAAGGATAGCTCAATTCTTCTATTTCTTTATTCCAACCTATCTAACCCTAGTTTTCGAGCTTATATAAGCCTAGACAAACTTAGGGCACAATAGCCATGCAATTACATCCTTTAGATTTGCTTTAAAAGAAAAGCTAGATAAAATCCCGCATGTCAAATAAAACATTCCACACACAGGTAACCGATACCAGTTCCCTGACCAATTCCGAATCCTTTGCTAACTAATGCCGGTTCCTTTGTTGACCGATGCTGGTTATTGTGTATTCCAACAAGGTGTAAAACATGTTATCTTTGAAGCAATTCAGCTCCACAACCTAACAATCTCGCACTTGGAGATAAATTGCTGAACCTTTGTACCTGTACCTGTACATCACCGTCCTCTACATACCTTGAAGACCATCTTTTTATCCATCAATAATTCTCTCATCAATAAAACTAGGAAAATGAAACCATCTTCTCCAACCAAGAAGATAAAAACATGACTTACCAAACCTGCACGAAGCTACAACTGATCCATGACACCAAGCTTCAAGCTCCCACTGAATCGTAACACAATACCAGTTGTTGGTATCAAACAATTAAGTCAACCTAGCTCCTCATGTAACGGGCCATCATGACTAACACACCTGCAAGAGCTCCCACTGAAATTGAAGTACTGAGTCTCAATCGCATCCGTAATCATACCTGTAAAGCCAACCATGTTCTCCAACCATCTATTCATGTCTCCATGCAACCACTAATGCAACTGACCAGACAAGTCAAACTGGAATATGCGAAAGCAAAATAGGATCCTGGGTAAAGACTAACTGTTATCCAAAATAAGCCCCTTGCTTATTTTTTGGCTAACTCTCTTCATTCCTTCCTCCCTTGTGCCTCAGTCAGAATTTTTCACTTTTCAAGCCCTTAAAATGTTCTGGAAATGGTTCCATTGGATAGAGCTCCTTCTCAACTTTTTAGAAAGGTAAAGTTTTCCTTCTAACTCCATGTATTTTTGAAGTTATGGCTCGGCGGAGTTTTTTGTAGGAAATTTTCCCTAGACAGGTCCGCCAGCGAATCATAGCACGCCACGTCAGCAAAGGGATGGCGGGAGTCGAAGGGAGACTTGGAAAATTTGCCGAAGTGTTTGGCGGGGGCGCAAAGGGGAAATTTTGGCCCATGGACCCGCCATCTAGAGAGATCACCCACGTGTCCCAGGGGGCGTCGGGGGTCGGAAGTGCGAAAGGATTTTTTCCTTTTCACCCAAGTTTTGGAAAGTTTCAAAAGAAAAGCCCGCCCCCCAAAGCCCGAGCCAATAAGAGGAGGCCACGTGTCCCAAGGGCCGTCGGGGATCAGACCAGCAGAGTGTGGGGGAAAGTTGAGAAATTTTCCCAAAGCAAAATCAAAGGAGAATTTTTTAGCCCAAAGGCCCGCCAACGAATAGAAAGAAGCCACGTGTCCTTAGACCAGCGGAGCGCGGGGGAAAGTTGGGAAATTTTCCCAAAGCAAAATCAAGGGAAAATATTGAAAGGAAAGCCCGCCCCCAAAGCCCGAGCCAGTAAAATCATGCCACGTGTTCACGTGGCGACAAAAAATATAATACGGGCCCACAGGGAAAAAGGGGGCAGTTCAGACCCGCATCTAGTAGAATCACGCCACGTGTCCAGTCCGGGGCAGTGATTAAAATTGACGAAAAATTTGAGAGCAGAGGCTCGTGACGAATCACATCATGCCACGTGGCCTCGGAGCTTCGGTCGACAGAGAATTTTTGGAAAATTTTCCATATGCCAAAGCGGTGGAAAATGAGGCGGGGAAAGCCCGCATCCAATTAGAACGTGCCACGTGGCACCAGAGCGGCAGGGCGTGGAGATTTTTGGGGAATTTTTCCCAAATGCAAAAAGGTGGGAAAATTTCAAATTTTCGTCCCGCCAACCCACTTTCGGCCCTGTGTTGCCCTAAATGTTCAGAGGGGCATAACTTTCGATCCAGAGCTCGGGTTTTCATGTTCTTTATATCATTGGAAAACTGGTGAAATTTTCTACATGATTCCGGGCTCAATTTTGTGTTTTGGCAGGGTTTGGAGAGAGAAAATTAGAAAACGCCTCTGGCACGTGGAAACCAACAGAAATGACGTTTCAACCACCATTTTTAATGAGGAATGGCTTGCATTCTCTCCTAGCATGGTCTAAAACATTGGGGGGTGGATTTTTCAGGGAATCCATGCTGCTTTTATGAATTTGGTCGGTGGTTGAAAGCTCCTCTCACGTATTCTCGCGTTTCTCTCTCCTGAGCTCGAATTTGCATTGTAAAAGCTAGAATGAGCTCATTTTTAACTAGTTAGACATTTCTTTTGCTTTGCAACTTCTCTTTTCTTTCTCATCAGGTAGATTTGTGGAGTTTTTTACCTTTTCATGCAACTACAACATCCCTTTTGCCTCTTGGCCATTGTAATGCATTGCATTTGGACCTGGAATGATAATGTATGCTCTGTGATTAAATTTTCTGAATCCTTTCATATGTTTATCATTGTTTCCTGATCTCTCATTGCATTTTGGGAATTTGTGCATGTTTTGTGCTGTATTTTCTTGTGAATTGTGTATGTCTTGCAGTAGCAGATGTCTACTACTCCTTTGGTGCATCACCTTGATTAGAATAGGTTTATTTTTTTGCATTTTCTCAACCCTGTCTCCTTGGCAAAGTTTGATTAAAATATAAGTAAACCCTCTGCAGAATGTTGTGCACAATTGAACAGAGGAATTGAGGAACCAACCTCTAATCTGGAGGATCTTTTCCAGCCCTGCAATTCCCACACTTGTGTGAAAAGATTCAATGTTGTGCAATCACACTGGATGCTAAAATGTCAACTAGAAATTTGATAGAATATCCAGAGGGTGTTGCTAATTTGCACTAACACAAACCAAATGAGTTCTACCTACAACAATGGGTGATCAATCCATAAAACCTGCATAACTCAAAGAATTCAAACACTGCAATATGCAAATCCAACCCTGCATAAACAACTAGCATGTCCAAGACAACCATATGTATATAACATCTCCAGGAGTAACATAGTAACAAGAGGAAATACAAGCATCCCCTAACCATGTTCAAGGCATCTAAACCGTGCTCATAGGCATCCATGTGCAAATCAAACATCTGCATCACCATAAACTCACAAACCTGAATCTATCCACGTGTACAAACTCACCATGTACATCCATCCATATCACCAGACTCTCCAGAAGCTCCAAGTTTGCCACTGACTAATTCCAAAGCCAAATATGAATCGTGTGCTCATCAATGTCAACAAAAAACAACCATGCTAACAATGCTACTAATAAATAGTGCAAATACCAGCAAAAATGTCATCAACATACTCTGCACAACCATCCAAGATGAAAGCAAAACAAGGGCACCATTAAAAAATGGTAAATAAAAACTGCAGTCAAATATGTAGCCTAACCGACCATGATTGCCCAACCAACACCGGTCAACTTTTGACCGACCACGGTTCCCAGATGACTGACGCCGATCTATGTAATAATCAGATTTCTTTGTTTTTCCACCCTTCAAACTCAAAAGTTGCTCTATCATCTAAACCCACCTAAATCAACCATCAACTGCCATCCCATAGGGATATCCAGGCACCACAAAATAAACCAGAAGTGATATCACCATGCAATGAACACAAAATACTTGTAAAACCACGTCTTTCCTCCAAAACAACTTGTGCCTCATGCCACTTTGAATGGTAGCATCCTCCTCTCACTCCGCAGATGTAACTATGTCCAACCTGCAATGCCAATAACCATGGCTTGCTCCCACTCAACATGAACTCCCTTGCACTACTTCTGATAAGAAGCTCAAAAGCTCCAATATATATCAGTGAGAAATAAAACCAGATGAAATAAATATAACCCTGATTCCCTTCTTAACAAAAAAACTTCTACATCACAAAAGTTTGGACTTCTTGTGAAGTAGGTGAATCACCTTCTTTTCATCCGTGTTTACTAACATCTCCGTTACCTGCAACTGTGTGTCTAAACATGACTTTTCATTAAGGATCTCATCCTTAGACTAGATACCCTGGTCCTCAAGATTCAAACACACCCCAGAAATAAAAGTCAAACCCACCAAATATCCATGGTGCAAATTTTACTTGTGCACACTATCCAAACATAATACCAATGGCTTCAAACGAAAGAAATAAAACATGAACCCTATAGAAATACTTGACCCAAAGTCTCACTGGACTAACCGAGCCAACTCCTTCCTCTTTCTGATTCAAACATTGAAGTGATCTACATCGTTTCTGCCATGTACACATTGTGCAAGAAACTCGATCCTCCAAAACAAGACACTGAACCATCCATGCCCTCTCCTGCTAAAAAAATCCTGTACAGATATGCTGTCACAAAGACTGATCATGGTTAGCTGAACGGTACCAGTTAACCTCTATGAGCGACATCGGTTCTATGATCGACGTTGGTGCTGTTGGAATGAACACAACGCCACACTATTTGGCATAGAACTCTAGGTCAGGTGCCTACTCCGACCAAAGCCGATAGATGTGTTGAGCTAGTCATTTCAAGAAGCACCCAAATCTTGTACAAAAAACTTAACAATACATGCAAATACATTGCACAAAGATGAAATACATCACGTTACCAACACCAATATACTCAACCATCTTCAACTGAAGAACATGCTTCTCTGATGGAAACCCTGTCTTCATTCTGTGCTACTGCCTCTTATTGAAGCCCGCACATCTAAGTGCACCAAGGATGCATAATTTCTCCTCTATCTCATACTCAGATCTGTAATCCCAAATCATGCATGTGCAACCAAAACATACAAGCACTGCAATACCAAGATAAAACCATAACTCTGTAACCCGGATCTACAATCTGACCAACATGTTTGTGCCTCCAAGAACTAGGGACACTTCAACAAACAAGATACATTCCATGCATCTTCTCAATTCTTCCAGATATGTGATTTTCTATTTAAAACCAGGTTGCCTATTAACCGACCAAGATCACCCTGTAATTGACCATAGTCATCCTGTAACCGACCACGGTCACCCTGTCGCCATTGGTTGCCTCCTAGCCAATGTCGGTCACTGTATTTTCCAACAACCTCACATTTCTTGCTTCCGCTTGATATTCAATATCTCCACGCGATTTACACATCAGGAAAAACAAAACTTTCTCTCATACATGTTAGTAATATCACTAACAAAACCATGAATCAAACCCTTGCTCTGAAGTAACCAAGCTTTGATACCAGTCGTTGATATGAGATAAGATAACAAACCAGGCTCTGATACCAGTTGGGAATTCGGGACTGTAGAATAGTGCTATGATTCAATAACAAACAAAATCATGCACACATGATCTAAACAATTCCCCAAAATCTACAACAGTGGAAGTATAAACTAGAACAATCCAAATCAAAACAAATTACACACACATAACACATGTATCGTGGTTCACCAATGTGGGCTACGTCCACCAAAGATAGAGATCTCATATATATAATAAAACAAGAGATTACAAACCAACTCTTCTGCACTAGAGTACATGTATCTCTACAAGAGTATCTCCTCCTCCATATCTCCAACCAGATATGCCTGAGTACACTAAACCGCGCCTCCATACCACCACCTGTTTCCTTATAGATCTCTAACTGGATTTACCTAAGTGCAGAACAACCGTGCCTCTGAAACACCACCAAATCTCATATACTAGAAGCTACACTGCATCTGTCACTATGCAACCAAGCTCTCACTGTGAATATGCAAACAAGACCTCTCAGAATGGTCTATCAATGTGCAACCGTAACCATGCACCAAGAAGTAAGTCTCTCCTCCATCACGGCATAACCTGTGCAAACATGAAGACAACTTACTCTATAGTACTAGATTCCTATGGATCAACAATACATCATGATTTCATGGATCTTTAATACAAGATCTCACAATAACCTGTGGATCTAACAAGAAGAAACACAAGTGCTTTGCATACTATGCAAGCCATTACATGCGACTAAACAATACAAAGTAAATGTAGTAGAAGATAATACCATCTTCTCACCAATAGTGTACCTACACTTTCCTTCTGTTTAGCTTCTCTCTATGAAAGCTCCTATCTTCATGCAATCTGCTTTTTCTTTTTCTTTTTCTTCTTCATCCTTTCAACCAAGGATAGCTCAATTCTTCTATTTCCTTATTCCAACCTATCTAACCCTAGTTTTCTAGCTTATATAAGCCTAGACAAACTTAGGGCACAATAGCCATGCAATTACACCCTTTAGATTTTCTTTAAAACAAAAGCTAGATAAAATCCCATGGGTCAAATAAAAAATTCCACGCACAGGTAACCAATGCCAGTTCCTTGACTGATGCTGGATCCTTTGTTGACCGATGCCGGCTCCTTTGCTGATCGATGCCAGTTACTGTGTATTCCAGTAAGGTGTAAAACATGCTATATGTGAAGCAATTCATCTCCACAACCTAAATGGTGTGCCTCCATCTACTCCATGGTCGTAACCTCCTCTTGAGGTTGTCATTACATCATTTGGACTATCTAGTGCCCCGCAACCTATAAAACCTAAAACACAATTTGCTCCTAGCTCACCTATTCACACACGACCTACATGGTCTTATCGCTCTGCTAGTCCAATACATCAGTCTAGGTCTGTCACAAGGACACCTCCTTCATCCAGGCATACTTCACCACCTCATGTTACTTCACATAGGTGTCCATCACCTCCGTGCTCTCCTTTACATAGGTGTCCATCACCTCCACACTCTCCACATAGGCGTTCATCATGTAATGAAATTACCTGTATAAATATAACTATCACCAGCAATATAACACCAAAGAACACAAGATTGCAGATAAATGATCTCAATATGCAAGTAGAATAGCTTAGCCGCTTCGATGGGGCAGCCTCCAAACCATACAATAAGACTCCAATGCTCAATAAGATAATCAACTACTACCTACTAACCCCTATATATACTATTCCTATGTTATTGCCATCACTAAGGTTGATCCACTAACGATAATATAACATATATGAAAGAAATACATCATGATAAGAAGTTATGATAGCCACAAGTCGGCTATATACATCCAATGTAAGATATATGATTAAAAGCGTAACATGCCTCTCCCCTTCAAAGCAACATTGTCCCCAATGTTGGGAAGCCCTGGATGATACTGCATAAATGCTTCATCCTCCCATGATCATCCTCAATATTCATATTCTTCCACTTGATCAGGTATTCAGTAATGACTTTGGTCCTCAGTATTGTGGTGCGTGTCTGAAGAATTTCTTCAGGTTCCAATATGTTCCTTCCTTCCTCATCCAGTTTCGGAAGCATTGACTGGGTGGAAATGTGCTGCCCAATAACTTTCTTCAAGCAAGAAATAGGGAAGACTGGATGTATTTTACTTCCTGGAAGGAGCTCCAACCTATATGCCACACTACCAATTTTTTGCAACACTTGGTAAGGATCATAGTATTTAAGAGCAATCTTATTATCCTTCTTCTGTTGTTTTCATGATAATTGTTTATATGGTTGCAACCGCTCAAAAACAAAGTCACCCTCTTCAAAGTGTTGCTCACTACGATGTTGATCAACATGTTGCTTCATCCAGTTTTGTGCCCTTGCCAAATTCTCTCTAAGACTAGAGAGTACCTCTTGTTGGTGTTGATTGTGATCTTTGACTGCTCTCACCTTTGGTTTGACCTTCAAGATAGATATGAGTAATGGAGGATGGCACTCGTAAAGTGCTAGAAATGGAGACATTTTGGAGGATGTATGAAATGAAGTATTGTACCACCATTCTACAAGTGACAACCATTGCACCCAACGTTCTTGTTTATATGAAGTAAAACATCGAAGATATCCCTCTAAACATTTATTTACCACCTCAGTTTTACCATATGATTGATGATGATAAGATGAAATCTGGGCGAGTTGGGTACCCAAGCAGGAGAACAAATCAGTCCAAAAATTGCTTGTAAATATTGGATCACGATCACTTACTATAATTTTGGGCGTGCCATGGAGCTTTTGAACTGTGTCCATAAATGAGATGGCAACTGTACTTTCTATGAAAGGATGAGCCATGGCACAAAAATGAACATACTTGGTAAGTCTATCCACCACGACCATGATGATGCTTTTCCCTTCCGATTCAGGTAATGGTGCGATGAAATCCATTGATACCTCTTCCCATCTCTTGCTAGGAATAGACAAAGGTTGGAGGAGACCTAGTGTCTTAATGTTCTCGCCCTTATTTTGTTGACACACCAAGAATTCTGCCACATTTTTTTGAACATCTTCTTTTAACCCCCCCCAAAAGAAATCCTCTATGATAAATTTTCAAGAACTTGGAATGACCACCAAGTGGAGAAGAATGGAGCTCTAAAAGAACCTGGTGTTCAAGTGTAGAGTGCTTACATAGATATAACCTATCTTTGTACCACATTGTATCCCCCTTCCATATAAATTGTTCTAATATGGATGGATCTTCCTGGAGATTCTGAATGAGAGTATGTGTTGATGCATCTTTCTGCAATTCTTCCCTTGCTTGATCTACCCAATCTACCTTTAGTATAGAGATGACACAACAATGCTTCTGCGGACTCATTCCTCCTAGATAGAGCATTGACGACCACATTTTCCTTCCCTTTCTTATAAATAATCTCAAAGTCATACCCTAGCATCTTAGTGACCCATTTTTGTTGTTCTTCTGAAGATAGTTGTTGCTCCAAGAACTATTTCAAACTATCATGATAAGTTTTTTCCTTAAAGTGTCTACCCATCAAGTATGGTCTCCATGGTTTGACTGCATGTAATATTGCCATCATTTCCTTATCATAGGTGGGCTTCAACAAATTCTTTCCTTTTAGCTTCCGGCTCTCAAATGCTATGGGATGTCCTTCTTGCCTTAGTACTGCTCCAATCCCATTTTTTGAAGCATTGCATTCAACTATGAAGGTCTTGGAGAAATATGGAGTTGCCAATACTGGAGTGGTGCACATTGCTACCTTCAATTTTTCAAATGCCCTAGAAGCTTCTTCATTCCACTGAAAGGAGTCTTTCTTTAATATTTTTGTAAGTGGTGTTGCTATACTGCCATAGTTTTTTACAAATATGCAATAATACCTTATGAAACCTAAGAAACCTTGTAATTGCTTGAGGGTTCTTGGGACTTCCCATTCCACCATGGCGTGGATCTTGTGAGGGTCCACCTTAACACCTTCATGAGAAACAATATGGGCCAAGTATTCCACTTCTTGTACCCCAAAAGAACATTTCGAAGGCTTGGCATATAATTGATGTTTCTTTAAGACTTCTAAGATTGTATTGACATGCTGTAAATGTTTCTCCCATAATATGATGTAGATGAGGATATCATCAAAAAATACTAAGACAAAATTCCTTAGGAATGGTCTAAATATTGAATTGATCAAACTCTGAAATGTGGAGGGTGCATTGGTAAGACCAAAAGACATCACCAGGAATTCATAATGCCCTTGTTGATTTTTGAAGGTTGACTTATGAATATTTTCTTTCTTTACTCTAATTTGGTGATACCTAGAATGAATATCTAGTTCTGTAAAATAAATTGCACCATGCAACTCATCTAATAAATTATCAATGACAAGAATAGGAAGATTATCTTCCACCCTTGTGGTGCACCATCACCACTGAAGTAGAATAAACACTTTGATTATGACGAATAATACCTATTTCCAACATTTCCTCCACCATCTTCTTGATCTCACTATTTTGCACATATGGGTATCTATAAGGCCTGATGTTGGGGGGTTGGCTTCCTGGAATCAACTGAATGGCATGATCATGCTCTCTTTTAGGAGGTAATCCTCTAGGATCCTTGAAGACAACTGCATGTCGGCAATAACCTTCTGAAGATTAGGATGCACTACTGTCGTTGGTGGTTAAACTTCCATGGAGAACAATCATGCTACAAAACCTTCAGACCCCTTTTTAAGAATCTTATGCATTTGGTGAAAAATCACCACGTGAGGACCTTTTTCTTGTAGTCCTCGAATTTCAATCTATTTACCCTCAGAATGAAAATGCATGAACAAAATCCTAGAAATTTATCTCTATGGTGCCTAAAGTTGTGAGGCACTGAACGCCTAAGACAATATCAACTCTGCCCATGGGAATAGCAACCATTGTAGATTCCAATGTGTAGTCACCCATCATAAGTCCAATGTTATGGCATTTACATGAACATTGGACTGTTCCACCATCTGCAATCATAACTTGAAATTTAGGTGTTGGGTAGATGAAACAATTTAGTCTAGCTTCCATCTTATGATTGATGAAATTATGTGTGCTCCTTGAATCAATCAATACTGCCACCTTCTGCTTCTTAAGATAACCCACAACTTTAAGGGTTTGTGGAGTACTAATACCTGATAGAGTATGAAATGAAATAGTGGGTTGGGATCTCCAGATTCTTTCTGTAATTTTTCCACTTCCTCGCTTGATGTTTTCTCATCATCGGTCCCTTCAATGTAGAACAATTTTTTCTCAGAACATGTATGATTTGGTCCATATTTGCTATCATAGTTAAAACATAACCCTTTGGCTCTTTTTTCTTCAATTTGTTCAGTTGTCAGCCGAACTGGCCGAGGGTATGACGAAGGCAAGGTGCTATGATCTTTTATGTTAGAGAAGGACTGCCTTCTGTTGGAAAGAATTTTTCCTCTGCCATATGCACCATGACAATAGAATCAAAAACCTTGAGTGGGTTAAACATGCACACCTCATGCTCAATGTGGTCCTTAAGACCCCTAAGAAATAGGCCATTCAAATACTCTTCTATAATATCCTCCACACATAAGGAAAGATTTTGGAATTGATGGACATACTCCTTAATTGAACCTATTTGTCATAACTTTGCTAATTGGCTGAAGTAATTCTCTGAAACACTAGAACTATAGTGTAATTGAAGCTCTTCAGTGAAAATTGTCCACGTGACATTTAGACCGTTCTTCTTCCTTAGAGCACATAACCAACAATACCAAAAAAATTGTTTAGGTTCTAGGTATAAGAATGCCACGGTTACCTTTTGTCCCGCTGGGATCTGATGGACATTAAAGAAATTATCCATTTGGGTAATCTAATTGAGCGCATCCTTTCCATCAAATTTACGCATTTCCACTTTTGGAATAGTGCCTCGCCATTGGTGAGGAGAGCCACTTGAATGAGTAAAGGAGCCTCCTTGATTGGAGTGTTTTGGACCCATGTGAGCATTACTAGAGGAACCCATATGATTGGAATTGGGAGTTGTGTTTGAAATAACAAGCTATAGCTCCTGCTTCATTGCGTGAAAATCTGTCTGAAGTTCACCCCTAAGGATACCTTTCAGATGAAGAAGCTCACTATTAAGGTCATCCTTACTGACCATATTATTTCCCTTTCATGAAGTTGGATGAACACCTAAGATACTCCCGAACCAGAAGACTCTAAATGCATATCTTCTTTATTTGGGGTCATTCTTGGAGTTGTTTGACCTTTCCCTTGGCCTCGGGTAGATCTACCGATCATGATGTAGGGTTTGGGACTTGGGGTAGACGAAATAGGGAAAATTTTTAGGGTTTGGGGTTTCACAAATTTACTGGCCGAATATAGGAGATCATAAAAAGAAACCCTCGCTAATATTTGTAAAGGTTTTCGAAATTATAAGAAACTTGGAAAAATTCCAAAAATTGCACCTTATGGAGCCGAGTTATGAAAAAAAAATAGCTATAACTTTTGTAAAACAAGTCAAAAATGCTTGAAATTTAGAGAGGATCTTACTTGACCGATTTTGCCACACCACAAACAAAATTGTAGAAAAATTCGCTACCAATTTTGAGATATATTCAAACCTTCAAAATTAGGGTTTGATGCAGAGTTGGCCAAGATCAGGCTCTGATATCACTTGTAATGAAATTAGTTGTATAAATCTGATTATCATCAACAATAGAACACCAAAGAACATAAACTTGTAGATAAATGATCTCAATATACAAGTAGAATAGCTTAGCCACTTCGAGGGGGCAACCTCCAAACCATACAATAAGACTCCAATGCTCAATAAGATAAACAATTACTACTTACTAACCCCTATATATACTATTCCTATGCTATGGCCATCAACAAGGTCGACCCAGTAATGATAATATAACATATATGAAAGAGATACATCATGATAAAAATTTATTATAGCCATAAGTCGCCATATACTCATCAGTCACATGCATATAGGCTCCATTCTCCTGCACAACGTCTATCTCATGCACCACCAGTCTTAGAGCATGTTCACACACCATCTCAGAAAACATCGGGTGGAGGGCCCTCATCTTTTATTTTCATCGGATAATGCAATCACCATCACACGCTTGGGGGGCATAACACTTATTTTTCTCCCCCTCTAACATCAACAAACATGTTATTCTCCTCACCTTGCATCTAGTCTATCACATACCCGCATAAATTTTGATACACAAACATATCGTTATTACCTAATGACACACTCTTGTGCTACATTTCACACTTGACCTGTTGAGGGCATCCTATACACATGAACTTCACACACAACAGAAAACACACAACACACTACGTACTACATCCTACGCATCACATTACACACTTCGCATCTCGCATATTCATCTCCTTTTCGCGACATAAACTCTAGACATTTACGATATATCTTTTTGACATCTACTTTGACATGTTGGGGTTATTACCATATGACTCACTCTAGTTCCACGATCTATACTAAAATGTTGAGGGTATACATCTCAAATGGACCTCCTCACACTCACGCGTTCAATTACTCACTCACTCACTCACTCACTTGTATTTACACTGTACACTTTTCTCCTTGACTATCATATCTTTCTTGTAAGCACATTTTAGACCATTTCGTGATGACGCACTCTCAGTTATGGTTCATTCTTAAATTTTGAGGGGCATAAATAAATGAACTTCATTACATATATACACATCCGCTCGGGGGGCACACTGCTCCTATCATTCACACTACATTCCATTCCGTCTCATCCACAACATATTGCATATCTTGGTTGCATTTAGTCTTGCTTACTTATGCTTTTACGTGTACACTTTACTACACATGCTAGATAAATTTCTTGTATATCATTATCTTTATCATACACACATGTGCGTTCACTTGCCTTCTAGTTGTGATCGCAAATTTTATACGTTTATTACACGCAACATGGATGCTTTGCGCAGTACCTATTACCAGTCGAACAACGGCTCCTGGGGGCATCCACTTTCATACAATACATGTGTTATTGTTTCATAACACACTACTTAATAAAGTCATACACGTAACATAATTGTTATCTTTCTAACATGTTAATGGGTGCTTCATGTAAAACATTTTTTTGCAGGTCTATTTGTCACCATGGTTGTCTGTTACATTGCTTGTTCTTGTTTGACACTGTATGCCACTATTTGTGGGCGTGGCCCTTTGTCTTGTGTGCACATTGTTTGCTTTAGGATTTTTCGGCCTCGATTGTCTAGTGACATCATGAGCGATGTCTCATGTTTGTAACCTACTTTTCATAGTCTACATTGTATTTTTGCGTGTTTACATTATCTTCTTGCGTCTTGGCTTTAACGTTGTCTTCTTAGCTTATATTTTGTCTTATACACGCGTGTTTGTCATTTCTTGTACTAACACTTGTTTCCTAGACACTTTGTTTGAGTATGACTTGGTTTCTACCAAGCACATTCCCTTCCCCCTGCATGGCACAATTTCAGCACAACAATAGGTCCTCCTTTGGGCTACATACTCCTTCATCGACTAGGCATGCACCCCAAATGAGGGGGGAATCATTTGGGTGAATCAATCACCCCATACACTGTTATACACAACACAACAGGATATCGGTACAACACAATTTTTAGTTTCAAGGCTCATAATCAGACTTGGGTCCTTAGCACAGAGCGACCCTTCCTGGATGCCTGTAACTAGGGGGCAATTATACAATGATTTGTAGTTCAACACAGTCTACAAAAATCCACATAGTAGCTTTCTTAAAATGACCAAGTACATGAGGTGCGAGGGGTTGTGGCACGTGGTAGCATAGTGTGAATCCTCACGCGAAAGTAAATTTTGGGAAGGCGTGAAGTTTTGCGCCTAGGAAGAACAAGTTCAGGACTTAGTCACTTTTTGGACCACAAATAAAGTCATGATAGACGAACACGTGGAAAGGTGATCATAATTAGTTATGGATAAAGATAAATATGAAGACTTGTAGCTCAAGGAAAGAATATTCCTGAGTATCACTATGGTTATCATGAGAGGATTAGGAGATGTAAAAGTGGAGTTAGTTACGGTTAGCTGGCATCTGCATGTTAAGGATACTTGAGTATGGAAAGACATGATGACATTTGGTAGGTTATTAGGAAATGATGGAGTAATTAGAGGGGATTCCTTTGAGTCCCTTATTATGTATTGATTTACATGGCAACAAAGGGATACGACATATGGATAGGGTGGATAGTAAGGATTGAGCAGGAGAGGGAGAACCAGGAAAATATGTGGGTAATCTCTACTGTAATCTCTTTAATCAAACCATGTTAGGAAGATTATTGGAACTCTGTTGATGTATTAGTTCCATTGATGGATTTCTTGATGGTTTGGCTACTGTAATGTTGGTGAATTAATACAATAGGGTTATTCTACGTATTTGGGTCAATGGATCTTAATATTTGTGCTTTCTATTATGGTTTTGGGTCAAAACCCTTGTGTTCTTGATGATGCTCATGGTTCACATCTGATCCCTCTCTGTTATTATGATGCTTTCCTCTATTTTACATTACATGTGTTTGGATATTGTTCCCTTATCCTTTTTATAAGATTTTTCTATTTAAGACTATGCATTGTTCCTCCATTAATGATAAAGATTATTACAAAACTCCCATAAAGGAGGGGCTTAACACCTATGTGCACCTCAGGTGAGCACCCAACTCAGGTTGGGTGATAGACTGATGTATTTGGGATTTAAAGGGAATAAGGAAAAAGAGACTACATTTTGGTTTTGTTGTCGCTACCTCTTTTGAAGATTTTGTGAGAATGGTGTGTGATGACAGAACACTTGACCTTGGACATCATCAAGACTTGGCTTAAAAGCATAGAGGATGAATTTTCTCAATGATTTAACACTAGACCTAAGTTTTATGCACACGTAAATGGGTAGAGGAGAACCTGTATCATGAGCTCTATGAGACATTGTTTTGTTCTTTCCCTAGTAGAATTGTATGAATGGATGTCAGCATATGCATCAAGGAAGAGTGTGTATTATAGACCTCGTGTTTGGACCCAAGAAATAGTATCAGAGGCTACATGATACGGATCTGATCTAGAATCGTGTTGTTGATCATTGGTGGAGTGGAGTGTTGAATAACTACACCTTGGAATACATGGTTTCTACATATTCTTTCCAAAGATTGCTGAGCTTCAGTTCTTACGGGAACCAAGAGGATCGTTCTTGCGTGCTATGCCGTTAGCCATTAAGATCATGATCATCACTCTAAGTATGGAGGCATTTCCTATGGCTAGCTAAAATTCCCAGTAGGTGTGGGGCATGGAGGTTGGTGTGGTGAAGGATGGCGGACGTTGTGGTGAAAGTAGAGAGAGAAGAGTGGCGAACTCAATTATAATGAAGTGTGAGAAAGGGATTTGTGAGACAATGTGAAGTTGTTGGAGTGATGGATTTATCGAGGAAGACGTTGTGGGAAGGATTTGAGGTTCGCATGGAGGGTGTGGGACCTGAGTAGTCTGTGCTACCCCATCTTGGAAAGTGTGAGAGAGAAACCCCCTCGACTTTTGGTGAGAGATCATCATATGGAAAAAAGGAGAGCCATAGCGCACATCTTAGCCCACCTGGTGACCAAACCCTGGTGCTTAGTTTTCCAATTCTTGAAATAAGCGTTGTTAACCCAGTTGGTGTTGGTATTAGTAGTCAAGAAACACCTGGTAGATATAATTTTTCATTTAGTTCTTCTATGGCAGCACAAAAATTTCTTGTGTTTGGAGGCATCCTATCAAGCAAATCATTTGGGAAAGGTGTGGGTACACAAAGTTTGGGTATCACGTCTGGAAGTGGTTCTAGATCACAGACTGTTGGCACATAGTTTAACATGACGGTGGGTACACAGAGCACATCTGCATCAGGCCCCTTACCTGCGATGGGAGGAGGATCTGGTGGATCTAGAGGAATAGGAGCTAGTGGATCTAGTGGATTTGGTGGTGGAGGCAACACAAGAGGGAATCAAGGTCTTGGATCTAGTAGGAAAGGACCACAACACCATCAACAGGTGTTTTATGAGATGTCTCTTCACTTTCCTAATTACAAGGGTGTTGAAGATGTCATGGAGCATGTACACAAGTGTGAATTTCTATAACGCACTAAGGGGATCACTACCCCGAAGTGGAAAGAAAACTAGTTTGTAACTACATTGCAAGGGCACACACATAGTTGGTACCGAAAGTATGACCCCCATCAAACGGTGGTGGATTATATTACATTACGTGATGAGTTCTTGATGGAATTCCACATTCTTGAGTTTGAGAAAAAGAGAATTAACATGTTGAAGGAGATTCAACAAGGTATGTCAGAGAGTGTGCGTGAGTATGATGTGCTTTAAGACTCTTTTGTCAAAGTTGTCTTATGATATCCATCCCTCACAACATGCACAGTGGTTCATGGGAGGATTGATAACACCCTTTAGATGAGTGCTTTCCCATAATTCTTTCATGGATCCATGCAAAGCCTTGGAGGCTACTTTATGTGTTGAGGCCATCAGAAGCATTGACACTTAAGTAAGCCCATTTTTAGATGCACAAATCGCTACCATGGTGAAGCAGCTTGAGAAATTATTTGTGAACTCAGCTCATGAGACTCGTAGTGGACTATGGTGCACAGATTGTGAGCTAAAAGGACCCATAAAGGACAGTTTCCCATGAAATATGGTGTGCACCATGTCAGTGGATTGTGAAATCTGTCACAGAGATCATGATCCAAGTACGTTCCCATTATTGCAATACGCGTTCCACAAGAATGTGTTTTCTTATTGTAATATTTTCTCACCTATGATGGAAAATACAATGGATTGTTGATTGATAGACCAAATCCATGATGCCATTGATATTGGTGTACACCAAACCAGCATTGGGAACAATTTTAATGAAGGTCATCAGTTTGAAGGGAGCATGAAAGAGGTCAGTTGAGGAAGAGGTTTTTGTGGAGGATTCAGAGGTCGTGGTGGTCAAGGAGGTAGGAGTGAATTTCCCCATGGAACATGTTACAATTGTGGATCTATTGAACACTACAAGCGCGAGTGTCCAAATTTGTTGCAATTCTCATGGTGTAGGAAGAAGCATAAGTATGAGGAGTTCCTTGAGTTATATGAGCACATGAGCCATAACTAGAGGAAGGACAAGGGTGCAGGGATGGTGAGTGTGAAGTGAGCTGATCTTCAATGGATGCCTGGGGTAGCACATGACTCTGAGTTGGAACCTGTCCTAGTAACCACGCGGGTGGAAATTTGCATGTGCTAGGGAGATACCAAAGCAAAGGCTTCTCATTACAAGAGAAGAGATATTATATGGGAAATATCCTGATCCAACTCATGAGAAGGAGGTTTACCAAGAGACCATGGAGGTGATTAGAAACCTACAAGGGGAGATTTAGTGTTTGAAGGAGAAATCACAGAAGTTGGAACAGGAAAATAATGTTGAGGTCCCTCAGAAGGACATGGATGAGGTTAGAGAAGTGTGTAAGATGTTGTGCCAGGAGAATATTATCCCTCTGTTAGGAGAGTGGCTAAGAGAAAAAGTACCGCATGCACTGGAGGTGAGTGTGAGAGGTAGGTCTTGCATGCTAATCTACCCCCTCACATAGTATTGATTATGAAAAATAAATCACATTGAATGCAGTTGTGGATGGATGGATCTTGAGAAACATTGTTAATTGACATAGGTGTTGAGGTCAATGTTCTCACTTTAGATGCATGGAATCAGATGGGGAGGCCCCCATTATAGCCATCTTCAAATGTGTTGTACATGGAAAATAGGACAAAGGCTATGCCCATCAGGGTATTGAAGGATGCATCCATAACCATCCAAGGGGAAAATTTTACTGGAGATTTTGAAGTCTTAGTGCTTTAACCGAGGTAGATAAGATTTCCATTATTTCACTTACTTGGAAGTTTGCCCCTGGTGCTATAAGAATAATGCATTGAACTTGCACTTTAACAAAGGGTCCACATAAGAATTTTGAGAACAAAGAGGCACTAGCGTGTCATTATTCCACTGACGGATGGGAAGTCTGCACCCTATATAGAGCCTTTGGGAGAAGAGGACATGGATAGAAACAATGTGCGCAGCATTAGAGACCCAAGAAGAAAAGGTTTTCCATCCATCAAAAACAGGAGAAGGAGTCATTCAATGGGAAGATGCTGTTATCTATGAGTGATACAACTAGCATTTCATGTGACAATTGGGTGCATCATTCCAGACCTATGAGTTGGTCAGAAGACAATTGAAGGGCACTGTGGCTCGCATCGTCAGGGCACATTCAGTTAGGCGCCTAGGAGGAAATGCTAATTACCTAGTTATTACTGGAGAGGGTAACCCTGACATCTTCTATTTCACGTTATCTGTGTTTCTCCATAGTAATGGAGGTACAATGGACCTCATTCAGATAGAAAGGAGGAATATGCTAACTTATACCTTGTGTGGGACAACAGGTTGGTGGGAAACCCATCGAGATAATCTTCTAGAGTGGTGCAAAGTGAGAATCATGTTCTCTATGAGGTTTCTCCATAGCAATGCACCTTCTGCAATACATGAATATCATGGGAAGGAACCCTCCTCATTCCACCTCTAGGAATGTGAGAGATCCTGAATGGTAGGCCCGGAAGCCTTACCTCCTTCACTATGGGTGCATAAGTTATACTCCACCTTGCAGGGTTGTGCATGTGCATGGTATATCCATTCATAATTGTGTCATCAGATGGGTAATTGGCAAGAGTTAATGAGAATATTATCCAGAATTTTGAGTATCAATCTCCTAAGCCATTGGTGAATGAGGTGTTGTAGGTAGTCAAGTGCCTTACCTTGGGAGATAGTGCCATGGTTGAGGATAGAATCTTGGATTTGTTAGGGGAACCTAAGTTGGGGGTGCACTTCGTAGAAGAAGAACTAGAAGAAGGAGAGACAGAGGAGATACATTTTGAGTGCACCTTCCTGGAAAAGGAAAAAGGAAAGTTAGTCTACTGTGATAGATGGCGAGGAAGTAGAAAATTTGGATGTTAACCATACAGAAAGGTACGCATGAAGTATTGGAAAAGTGGATGAGAAAGTGCACCTACCATGAGCCCTTGAAAACAAATAAGGTTAACATTGGTACAAAGGTAGAGCTGAAGGAAGTTGTCATTGGAGATTACTGGTCAGACCAAGAGGTTTCAAAAATAGTTGAGCTTTTACGTGACTTCCAAGATTTGTTTCTCATGTGGGTACCATAAGCTTAAAGGAGTTCACCACTCTTTAGGGGAAATTCAGGATTAAGTTAAAAGAAGGTGCGCACCTGGTTTGGAAGAGACCTTACAGGATGAACCTGAATTTGTGCATAAAGGTTAAGGAGGAAATTGATAAGATGATAGAATCTGGTATCATTAAGGAAATTAAAGAATCTGAGTGGGTGAGCCTGATGGTAATTAGTATAAAGAAGGATGGGAGGATAAGGATTTATGTTGATTACATAGATTTAAATTTTTCATGTGTAATAGATCCTTTTCTCAACCCTATTTACTGAGGAGATTTTGGAAGGTGTTCGCAGGGAGAGAGATCTATTCTTTCACAGATGGATTCTCTGGATATCATCAGGTAAGAATTGTGAAGGAAGACCAGGAGAAGACCACTTTCATGATGGAGTGGGGAATATTTTCCTATATTGTTATGCCCTTTGGGCTTAAGAATGCGCTTGTTGTGTTTTTGTGCATTGTGGTACAGGCATTTAAGACTTCATCCACAAATTGTTACAAGTCTACCTGGATGAATGAATGGTGTATGGGTTAGTAAGAGATCATTGTGACAATTTGAGGTTAATGTTTGAGAGATGTAGGTAGTTTAAGTATCTCCCTAAACATTAATAAATGTGTCTTTGCTACCCCATTTGGCACATTACTCGGTCACATTATATAAGGAAGGCTTATTGGTAGAGCCTGCCAAAGTTTCCATTATTTTAGGGTTGGAGGAGCCTACCAGTCAAAGCACAATGTGTGGATTCTTAGGGCACATGAGATATTACAAGAAATTTATCAAAGGCTATGCCAAGATTGGCACTTGCCATTGGAGGAGTTGTTGAAACATAAAGGTAAATTCCATTGGGGTGAGGTGCAACAGGTGGATTTTGACACCTTGAAGGAAAAACTTACTATTGCACCCATTTTGTGCTTTCCCTCTTGGGATAAGCCATTCCACATACATGTTGATGCTTCATGTATGACCATAAGAGTAGTGTTAGCACAACCTAGAGAGGGTATTCTTGATCACCCCTTGTGTTTTGCAAGTAGAAAGTTAACTCCAATAGAACAAAATTATACTACCATGGAGCGTGAAGCATTGTTAGATGATCTACACGCTGCACAAATTTAGGTAGTATTTACTAGCAACACCTTTTATTTTTTACACGGACCATATGACGCTCAAGTACTTGGTGAAAATTTTGTCTTGTAAGGGTGCATATGCCAGTGGGTCTTATTGTTTCAAGAGTTTGAATTTTTGGTCATCATGAAACCAGGAAAGAGCAATTTGGGACCTAACCATCTATCATAGATTAACTCAGGAGAGGATGCATAGAGCATTGAGGACACAATGGAAGATGCATAGTTGTTTAGATTGCATGTGCACCCTCTGAATTTAGAAGATATTGTTGTTTTCTTGTGAATGGGTGTGGCACCATAAGGAATGATGGATTTGGAGCAGATGCAGTTGGCTATATGTGCCACACCCTATATGTTGATTGGTGGAGACCTGTACAAGCTAGGCCGAGATGAGGTCTTGTGCCGATGTGTGCTAGAACATGAACATATTACAATCATGGAGGAAGCTCATGGTGGCATTTTAGGTGGTCACTATGTAGGGAATGCAACTGCGTGCAAGATCCTATTGGAAAGCCTTTGGTGGGAGATGATTTATAAGGATTGTATAGAGTATTGCAAGGCATGTGACCATTTCCAGCACCTTGGTAAGCCAAGGCAGAGAGATGAAATTTCATTAAGACCTATTTCTAGTGCATAGTTGTTTGAAAAATGGGCAATTGAACTTTTGGGCCCTATTTCCCCAGCCACGCAGGATAGGTTCATGCTATATTATCACTTGCACATATTATCTTACTCGGTGGGTGGAGGAGGTGTTACAAAAGGATTACATGGTGGAAACAACAGCTAGGTTCTTATGGGAGAATATAATCAACAGGTATGGATGCCTGTTGAGTTTAACAAGTGATAGGGTACTCAATTTTTGAATGAAAATGTTAGAATCTTATTGGCATAGTTTATGGTGGCCCATCACAAAAATACACCCTATCACCCTTAGGATAATGGGACTGCTGAGGCCTTTAACAAAATTTTGAGCCACACCTTAACTAAGATTTGTGATGTCGGAAGGAGGGACTGGGATGAAAAATTCTCTGTAGTGCTATGGGCATATTGCATGACTTATAAAGTTTGAACAAGGCCACACCCTTTCAATTGGTGTTTGGCACAGAAGCTTTTCTACCTATGGAATTGATGTTACCATCCCTGTGTATTGTGCATGCAGGAGGATTGGCTGATGAACAAGCATTAGAGGAGCGCATTGATAAACTTATGATGTTGGATGAAAGGTGAGCCATTGCTAGGTGGAGTCAAAAGATGGAGAAAGCTAGATAAAAGGCATGACATGATTGTCATATTAAGAACAATAAGTTTGAGGTTGGGAAGATGGTTCTACTATATGATTCTAAGTTTCTGCGCCATCCTAGGAAACTCAAAGTGCATTGGTTGGGGCCACATGTTATATCATATATACTTGATTCAGGAGTTTTCCAGTTACAAGCACTGGATGGGACATGACTGCCCAGTTATTTTAATGGGATTAGGTTGAAGCCCTACTATAAATAAGCCTTCTGTGTGTTTGTAATAAGGTAGTATTGCCATGTAGCTTAGGATTTCCCTTAATGCACTTTCCTTTATATGTGTTTCCTTTCTTCATTTTTATGCTTTTCTTTTTCAATGTTTTTTGTTGTGTTTTGCATTGGTGCACCAATAGCTAATTACATCACAAGTGGTTTCATGCATGAAGGACTACACATACTTTTAGTGTGGGGTATATTGCGGAAATGGTTAGCACCTTTCTCAGGGAGATTAGTTTGACTAAAAAGTCATTTTGGAAGATTGGTGTGAAAATAGAAAAAATGGTTCATGCTGTATGAGAGGTGTTCTGAGGAAATTGAAGATAATTGAAGACCATGCAGAGGAGAAATATTCACGCATTGTCACATGATATTGGTGGCACCATGGGATAATACTTGGTGGAAAAGGTAGAGGTTATGTACTTCGGCACGATAAGGCGTGCAAAGGAGGTCTGTGGCAGTGAAGTAGTGTTGGCGTGCCAGAAGGTTATGACTACAACATTGAAGGAAGGTCATGGAAGTTTATTTAAGTGGAAAAATTACTTTATTAAAAAGCTAATTTAAAAACGTGTGGGTCAATGACATTGAGGTTATGAAAAAGTATAAATAGGGGGGTAAAGGTAGTCATTTTAACTACCTTGCCTTATAAAATTTTTGTGCTCCCGAGCTTGATGTGCGACGAGGGTTTGATAAGGAAGCAAGGTACTTTTCATGAACTTGTGGAGTTTTGCGATCTGTGTTAAGATCTTGCGATGTAATAAGGGGGGAGAAGACAAGATAGGAGCAGGGGGTTATGTGAAAGAGAAGCGTTTGAAGTCATCGAGTTCGGGAAAGCAGAGAAAAATTAGAAACACGTAGGGCACAAAAGGATGAGTAAGGAGATGTCACCAAAGAAGGGACGAAATAAGAAACTAGTGGTGGAGAAGGAGGAACTTGTTGAGGTATACTCGGAAATGCAGTACCCTCTAGGTGTACTTAGGGTAGGGAAGTGGAGCTCAAAGCTTTATAGATGCAAGATTAGCAAATTTAACCACAAAATGGATGAACACGACAAGTAAATACATGAAGACTTAGTGAAGGACATTCTAGGGGTGGACGAGCTTGGAAACCCTAGGGTGGGTGACTCAATTCAAAAGGAATTTCAGAAGTCTAGAGTTTTGTAGTTATGGGAGCTATCGTTTTTTTCCAAATACACCCCACTCTTTAGATGGTTAATGTCGAGGGTACATGAGGAATTCTTCTACTTTGAAGGAAGGAGGATGAGGATTACATGCCACTTGATTAGAAGGGTAACATGCCTACGAAACACTAGTGAGGACATGACCCTCGATTTAGGTACCACTGCAAAAGTGGAGGAATTGGAAAAACAATTAAACTACGAGAAGGGAGTGTTATCCAAAATAAGCCCATGCTTGTTTTGGTTAAATTGCTTTCATTCTTCTTTCCTTTTTCTGTAGGAATATTTTTACAAATTTTAAGCACTCAAAAGATCCTGGAGATGGCTTCATCAGATAGGTGTTTTCTTCCCCTTTCTAGAAAGGTAAAGAAGTCCTCCTAACTCGTATTTTTTGAGTTATGGCTCGACAGAGTTTGGAGGGGAAATTTTCCTAGGACAGGCCTGCAGCCAATGAAATGATGCCACATGTCATCGGCGGAGCGGTGGCTATCGGGGGGATTTCTAGTTTTGGCATTTGGTCAAAAAGGCACAAAGGAAAAAGCCGGCCCGCAGGCCCACAGAGGAGAATGAATTTTTTTTAAGGCCCTGCACTAATAAGGATGCACCATGTGTCAGGGCAGAGTGGCGGGGGCGGAAGCAAGTTCAATTTTTGGCTTTTTTTTTGTCAAAATTTCTCAAAGGAAAAACAAGGAAGTGTATCCTTGCCAAGTAATCAAAAGATGCCATGTGTCATCTGCGGAGGTCGGGCTGGCGGGGGATTTTTGGGAAATTTTCCCAGGCAGGTAAAAGGGGTAAAATGTTGCTTTGAGGCCTGCAGATGAACCAAAGGGTGTCATGTGTCAGCAGAGGAGCGGGGCGCAAAGAATTTTTGGGAAACTTTCCCAATTTGAAAAAAGAGGGAAAAAGTTCAAACTTCGGCCCATGAACCCGAATTTTGCCCTAATTTTTCCCTATTTGCCCTAAATATTTAGAGGGCCATATCTTTCGCACCAGAGTTTAGATTTTCATGTTTTTGGTATCAATGGAAAGTTGGTGAAATTCTTCACACGATGGACCCCTTAATTTTGAATTTTGATGGAGTTTGATGTGAGAAAATTGAAGAAAAGTCTCAGGCACGAGAAAAAAATGCATAACAGACATCCAACCACCAAAAATTAATGCAGTAGGACACCCATTTTTCTCTAGCATGGTCAAATGCATCAAAAAATGGATTTGTGAGGGTGCCCTTGCTGTTTTAATGGATCTTGTTGGGTGGTTGGACCTTCAAATCAATTTTCCTACATTTCTCTCTCCTCTGTTCTCTTGCTTCATCGTTAAAAGCTAGTTTTGGCTCATTTTGTAAGGGTTGGATGTTCTTGCTTCTGCAAGCTGTTCTTTTCTCCTTAGCCGGTAGATTTGAAGGAGTTTCAGACCCCCCATGGAGACTGTAGTTCATTTTTTCCTCTTTGCTATTGCAACGTATTGTATCAAATCTTGGAAATGATAATGTATGTTTTGTGATCAATTTTCAATCCTCTCATGCATTTATCATTGTCTTCTGATCTTTCATTGCATTTGGGAAATTTGTGCATGTTTTTATGCTACATCCTCATGATCTATGTCTATTTTTTAAAACAAGAAGTTCAGCACTCCTTTGGTGTATCACCATTCTGTTTTTTTTGCTTAGTTTTGTTTCCATTTCCATGTTTTCTCTCAACCCTATCTCCTTGGTAGTTTTAGAGTAGGAGAACCTCTGCAAAAATTGCATGCATACATCTAAACAGAGGAGTAAGAACCAAATTTCTTTGAAGGGTTTTCTCACCTTGCAAGGTCCCACACCTTGGAGAAAAGTCAATGTTGTGCAATCACACTAAATGACCCAATTCTAGACTGCAGATTTGAAGGTCATTTAGGGGGTGTTGTAGATTTTCACTAACAATTTTGGCATGCTCGGTGGGACCAAGAGGTCTTCCACTTCATTTTTTACAGGTTGATGTGTTTGTGTTTGAAATTTTAGCCTTTGAAGGCACTTGCAAACACATCTGGCGACTCCATCTGATCAACAACCCATCTCTGAAGTTGCATACCTTCTTTCCATTCATTTTCTTTCATTTTTCATTCCATCTCTTCATTCTTCTTTCATCACATGAAGTTGTGCAATCATGACTTCATTTTCCCCATGGAATTTGTAATTTCAACAACAATGTTTCCCACCTCCAACATATTTTTCAAATCCTCCAGATCAACATTTTGATCAAATTCAAAACTAATATGCATACCCATCTGAGCAATGCCAAAGTCAGCTTGGCTATGAAGCATGTCAAGCACAAGGGTACGTAGATTATGAGGGCAGTCAAGAAGAAAATGTAGATTTGTTGGAGAAGATCCAAAAGATGGAGGAAAATATGGTGCAATCCAGGGCTTAAGTAAAAATGAAAGAATTTGGAATCGGTTATAAGGCACCTTGTCCATGGGTGGGACCTTTTCCAAAGCATTACAACCCTCAAGAGAAGCTTGCTTTCATGGTTGAAATGCTACCTCAACTTTCACAATGGATTGAGGAGATGGAAGCATATGAGCAAAGTTCGAATCAACCTTGTCAATGGGTAAGTCATTCAACAACTCCTTGTCTTTCTTTTTCACCCTCTCAAGCTTTACCATTTCAGCAGTGTCAAGTTTCAAGCTTCCCATCTGATGTCCCAAAAGTTAACTCCATTTCTCCATTCCCTAGTCTTCCACCCCATTTCAATTCCTCTTCCCCTTTCCCTTCCAAACAACCATTCCCTCCAAAGAAACAAGAGGTTCTACCTACTCCACCATTAGAAATAATTGCAAAACTAGTTAAGTCACAACCCTCCCCTCCTCTTGCATTCCCAAATCCATGTTGGGAGGATAAAACTCAAGAATCTAGTCAAGGAGAACAAAAAGAAGAGGAGCCCAACAGAAAAGAAATTACAGACAATCTAAAGAGTTGGGCTGCCAAATTTGGGTTTACAAAAATCCCCTTGATGGTGAAGCCAAAAGAGGAAGTTGGAGTTGGGGAACATGGTAAACAAGGCTGATTTTGTAGTAGCAGTGAAGCAAGAAAAACAACAGTTTGTTTGTGATGAGTTGGGTGTCCATCTTGGCACTTTGTCTAAAGAAAATGCTGATCCAATTTGCGCTGCAAAATCAGTCATTATGGAGGAAGAAAAACTAGCTCAAAACCCCATTTTTGAGGAGCAAATGGATGAGATCAAGTTAGTTTTTGCAACAGTAGAAGAAGGAAGCATTATTGATACATTTTTACTTTCATTTGAAGGGGCTGATTTGATTGATGAAGCCATTATGGACGTAAACAAGACAAGTCCAAAGGCAGTGAATCATGAACAAGAGGCACAAGAAATTTCATGTTTCTCTCCCACTTCATCTCTCCAAAAATATGATTTTTTGGATGAGTTCAAGCTGACAAGCTTCATGTTTGAAGATGAAGCTCCAAATGGTGAAGAAAACATAGATTTGGAGGTCACCATGCAAGAGGGAAATAATTTGTTTCAGCAGTTAATTGAAGATTTTGATTTGCTATCAGACTTAGAAGAATGTTTTGATGAGAAGGAGCCTATAGAAATTGTAACTTTTCCTTCTTCATCATTCATTCTTCAACCACAAGAACCTACTTCCATGGAAGAGAACATGCAAGCATCACCTGTAGTTTGCAACATGCCTCTTGAATCAAAGTTGGAAGAATTTGATCTTCCAAAAGTTACAATGGAGGAACTCCAGAGCCAACAATGTATTGCAGTAGGTTACAATAATGCAAAAGCAACTTCATTGGATGTTGCAATCAATAATGATGAGCTTCATATTATAGAAGAGATCCATACTGCCATGAAGGAAGGAAAAGGGCAGGAGGATCTCACCACTTCTTTCACACCATCCATCCAAGAAGGTCCACAAGAAGACTCCATTTTTGGAGATAAATTTTAGAGAAATGGGCACATCCAAAGGATCAAACCGTGCCCAATTAGGTACTTGGCTTCATTGGATCCAAAAGAGGAGCCACAACCAGTCATGCTTGCTTCTAAGTATGAGGATGTTATGCAAAGTACCAAGGATCAGCTGCCACACCTCTTCAATCCAAATCCAGAGCAACTATAAGAGGTATTGGATTTGTCTTCAGTTGATACTTTGGTCAGTTGGGTGGAAGATCAGCTTGTAGTTAGTTTTTCACTCATCCAACCAGCCATGTTCAGTGCTAAATCAATTGCATGGCTGCCATTTTTGAGGAAGGGAAGCTATTTCTCCCTGCCAGTTATAGGTTTTGTTTGAGGTCCCTTTGCTCTTGGTTATAGTAGAGTAGGTAGGTTTGTTTTCAGAAGAATAAGTGCTTGTGTACACTCTGCATAGCCCACTTGGGGTTTAAATGATTTTCATGTTTTTACATATTTTTTGTGATGTCGGGTTTGCTCTTGCACAGTGCATTGTCTTGGCATTTGGTCACAATCAGTTTCAGTTTCAGTGGTTTCCAAGAGGCTTGAAAGGGAAGTTTTCCAAGTGAAGATCAATTATCAGGCTATCTATCTTGACTCCATGTCCAATGGATGATTCAAGGCAGCTGGTCTTTTCATCTAGTAGGTAGATGACCCCTCTGAGTCGCCAAAATTGTTATCCAAAATAAGCCCATGCTTGTTTTGGTTAACTTGCCTTCATTCTTCCTTTTTCTGCAGGTAGATTTTTGCAACTTTAAAGCACTCAAAAGTTCTTGGAGATGGCTTCATCAGATAGGAGTTTTCTTCCCCTTTCCAAAAAGGTAAATAACTCCTCCAACTCCTTGTATTTTTTGAGTTATGGCTCGGCAAAGTTTGGAGGGGAAATTTTCCTAAGACATGCCCACAGCCAATGAAATGATGCCACGTGTCATCGGCAAAGTGGTGGGCATTGAGGGGATTTCTAGTTTTGGTGTTTGGTCAAAAAGGCACAAAGGAAAAAGCCATCCTGCAAGCCTGTGGAGGAGAATGTAAATAAAATTGTTTAAGGCCCCGCACTAATCATGATGCGCCACATATTAGGGCGGAGCGGCGGGGGTGGAAGGAAGTTCAAGTTTTGGCTTTTTTTTGTCAAAATTTCTCAAAGGCAAAAAAAGGAAGCACATCCCCTCCAAGTAATCAAAAGATGCCATGTGTCATCGACAGAGGTTGGGTCAGTGGGGAATTTTTGGGAAATTTTCTCACGCAGGTAAAAGGGGCAAAATGTTGTTTTGAGGCCCACGACCAAACCAGAGGGCGCCACGTGTCAGCAGAGGAGCGGGGCACAAAGAATTTTTGGAAAATTTTTCCAATTTGAAAAAAGAGGGAAAAAGATCAAATTTCAGCCCGCGAACCCGATTTTTGCCCTAATTTTGCCCTGTTTGCCCTAAATCTTCAGAGGGCCATATCTTTCGCACCAAAGCTTGGATTTTCATGTTTTTGGTATCAATGGAAAGCTGGTGAAATTCTTCACATGATGGACCCCTCAATTTTGAATTTTGATAAAGTTTGATGGAATAAAATTGAAGAAAATTCCCAGGCATAGGAAAAAACGAATAATAGACATCCAACCACCAAAAATTAATGCAGTATGACACCCATTTTTCTCCAGCATGGTCGAATGCATCAAAAAATGGATTTGTGAGGGTGCCCTTGCTATTTTAATGGATCTTGTTAGGTGGTTAGACCTTCAAATCAAATTTCCCACGTTTCTCTCTCCTCTGTTCTCTTGCTTCATCGTTAAAAGCTAGTTTTGGCTCATTTTGTAAGGGTTGGATGTTCTTACTTCTGCAAGCTCTTCTTTTCTCCTTACTAGGTGGATTTGAAGGAGTTTCAGACCCCCCATGGAGACTGCAGTTCAATTTTTGCCTCTTTTCTATTGCAACGTATTGTATCAAATGTTGGAAATGATAATGTATGTTTTGTGATCGATTTTCAATCCTCTCATGCATTTATCATTGTCTTCTGATATTTCATTGCATTTGGGAAATTTGTGCATATTTTGATGCTGCATCCTCATGATCTATGTCTATTTTGCAAAACAAGAAGTTCAGTAATCCTTTGGTGTATCACCGTTTTGATTTTTTTGCTTAGTTTTGTTTGCATTTCCATGTTTTCTCTCAACCCTGTCTCCTTGGTAGTTTTAGAGTAGGAATTTTGAATCAGAACCTCTGCAAAAATTACATGCATACATCTAAATAGAGGAGTAAGAACCAACTTTCTCTGGAGAGTTTTCTCACCTTGCAAGGTCCCACACCTTGGAGAAAAGTCAATGTTGTGCAATCACACTAAATGACCCAATTCTAGACTGTAGATTTGAAGGTCATTTATGGGGTGTTGTAGATTTGCACTAATAGGGAGGAAGGGCTCAAGTCATTGCAAATATACTAGACCCAGCCTTAAGGGTTGCATCGTGACTCATTAGATGCAAGTTGGGCACATTACAGAGATGGATGAACATCAACAGAAGATTCTTGTACGTTTCCCATAGAATTTCCAAGTGGGCACAATAAAAGTTTGCATAATTTATTGTGAGTAGTATTATTGAGGAGGTGCGAGTGCATAATGAAGTAGGAGTGAAAATAACTCTGGGGTTTATACTGCTATTAATTTTATTATGGGAAATTAGTGTCCCAGATGGACCAGAAAGGAATATGCGGGTTTACCCACCAACACACTTGTCTCCTCCAGTCCATTAATGACAGTTCACTTGCGATAGCACCATTATAAAGACTTACAAGACACGAATGAACAAGTGGTATGAGAGATGGCACAAAGATTTTGAAAATGAATGACACATCCCTCATGAGCTCCCACAAATTATTGGGGACCAGGTGAAGTTTGTTGTTACACAACACTCCAGTTTGGCCCGGTTCGTGATGGCCAAAGGACAAATGGGGCCTAGTGCAAACTTCCATTTACATTCACTGCTAGATACATGAAGTGTGCCATCAACAAGTTGAAGGATGCAAAACAATTGACATTCGATGCTGATAAATTTGACCCAAAAATTCACACCTTGCACACAACCTATAAGTATGACTCAAGGCCAATGTATGTGGAGACCTTTGAGCCTAAATTTCTGGATATGCATCCACAGATCAATGTTACCATCAAGGGCTACATCCACATGATATTTGTACAACTGTACCCCTAGATGCAGGGAGGTGTTGAGGTGGAAGTTAGAGACTCCACCTTCCCAAGGCCACATGAAGCAATAATCCCACCGATGAAAGTGGTCCAGGTGGAGGGAGAAGAAGTAGTAGAAGAAGAAGAGAGTGAAGGATAGTTGGACACTTCTGGGAGGAGGAAGTACTATACGCGTCGAAGTAGCATTGGAGGTTCATGAACTTCACAACAAGGCAACACTGAGGATTCAAAAGTGGGGTGCAAGGAGGGTAAGTAGTCAGAAGAGGAAGATCCAGAACAAAAGAAACAAAAGGCACATGAGGTTTCCAGTTCGGCAACAGGGACAGGATCAGAAGGAGATAACATGACGTTTAGAGAGGAACTCAAGGAAGAACTCGAGGAAGAAGAGGAAAGAAGGGCTGAGGCATACACCAAGGTGGCGGTTGATGCACGTGTAAGGGAGAAATCCCATTCTTTGGAGGAACCCGAGGAGAGTCCAACATGAGAGGATTATCCTACCCAACCCGCCAAAATGAAGAAGGAAGAAAATAAGGGGGAATCCTTTTTCATAAGGGAGGATAAGGGGTTCACTCCAGGATCAAAGAAGCAATGCTCGAAGCGTAAGGCAACAAGTAAGAAGTGGACACCCATGTCCCCTCACATGGACTTTGTGGATGATCCCTTGAAGGTACTACGCGCAAGGTTCCAAAGCACACTTGCCCCCGAGAAGCTACGTGGTTAGGATTTGTTGGACCAGGATGGGGATGTGATTAGAACAAAGAAGATAAGTTGAAATCTACACTGTCATTCAGAGGAGCCTAAATTTGAGGTCAAAGATCACTCAATTGAGACCATTCACTTGATAAATAAGGCAAGTGTGACGTATAAACCCTTTGATCCAAGTCACCTCACTGATGAGAAAGTGTGCAATGCACTACAAAATATGTCTTAAGAAGTGGTACAACACAACTTGGACATAGGGGATACTGTTTGAACCCTAGTTGCAGACAAGAAGGGGAAGGAGAAGGAGATAGAGATAATGTGCTAAGGATTTAAAGGTGAGAATGCACAAACCAAGAAGGCTTATGGATGAGCTGACACCCTAATTAAAAGTATCTAGGAACAATATCTGACGCTGGTGAGCTAAGCCAAGATAGACTATGGTCATGAAATGGAGTATTTGGTGGACTTAGTGGGGATGTTTCTAGCCAATGTTAGGGATGACACAGGGCCTACAACTAAGGATCTCGCCAAGGAAAAAGAAAAAAACAATATTGATGTAGAAGCCCATATCACTTAGTTGGAGGATTTTCTCACCCCACTCAAGGAAGTAAATATATTAACAGAAAGGGGCTTCAAAAATTACCATAAATGTGAGCCTATCATTGATGCACGGGTGATGGAGGAGGAGGAAACCCTTAAGGCCTTACAGGAGAAGGTCCCAAAAAAATATTCTAAGCGTGCATAGATGATTGTTGACACTACTGTGCAAAAAGAAAAAATAAAGACCAAGCGCAAAAAATTAGAGTTCCAGATTGGAGAACTCTGGGAATCCTTCACCGAATGTATGGATGAGTTCGAGGGTATTTTCACAGAGTTAGTGGTAGTGATTCAGGAGCTGAAGAGGAAGATGGATGAGATCATACTTGACCAAGTACCTAACATTTTAAGGAAGGCACCAGGGAAATGTTTGACAGAGTTGGAGGCATGGAAAAATTTGAAAGGGGAAATAGATGTATAATTCCTCGAGTTACTCCAGTTGGTCGTCTAGGTTGTAGCGACGTATGAGTCTCTTTTTTCCTTAGCTGAATTTTTTGTCAAAGAAGTTTTGTTTGGGGAGCGCGAGGGATTTTTCATGGGTGGAAATCGAGATAATGTGGGGTGATGTTGAGCCCTTAAAATGACCAAGTACCTGAGGCGTGAAGGGTTGTGGCATGTAGAAGTAGGGTTAGAAGGCTTGCGTGGAAGTAAATTTTGGGAAAGTGTGAAGGTTATCGCCAAGGCAGAACAAGTTCAATATTTAGTCACTTTTTGGACCATGGATAAAGTCATGATAGAGGAACATGTGGAAAGGTGACCAGAATTAGTTATGGATAAAGATAAATATGAAGACTTATAACTCAAGGAAAGAAAATTCCTTGGTATCATTATGGTTATCATAAGAAGATTAGGAGATGTAAAAGTAGAGTTAGTTATGGTTAGCTGGAATCTGCATGATGATGATACTTGAGTATGGAAAGACATGATGAAATTTGGCATGTCCTTGGGTAATGATGGAGAACTTAGAGGAGATTCCTTTGAGTCCCTTCTTATGTATTGATTTGCATGAAAACAAGGAGAGAGAGCATATGGATAGTATGGGGATAGTAAGGATTGAGTGGGAGAGGGAGACCTAGGAAAATATGTGGGTAATCTCTACTGTAATCTCTATAATGAAACCATGGTAGGAAGAGTATTGGAACTTTGTTGATGTATTAGTTCCATTGATGGATTTCTTGATGGTTTGGCTACTGTAACGTTGGTAAATTAATACAATGGGGTTGTTCTACATATTTGGGTCAATGGATCTTAATCTGTGTGTTTTCTATTATGTTTGTGGGTCAAAACCCTTGTGTTCTTGATAATGTTCATGGTTCAGATCTAATCCCTCTATGTTATTATGACGTTTTCCTCTATATTACATTGCATCTGTGTTTGGATCTAGTTCCCTTATCTTTGTTAGAAGATGTGTAAATTTAAGTATATGCATTGTTCTTCCATTAATGATAAACACTCTTGTAAAGCTCACATAAGGAGGGGCTTGGCACGTACGCGTGCCTTGAGTAAGCACCCAACTCATGTTAAGTGATAGGACAAGGCACTTGGAATTTAAAGGGAATAGGGAAATGATACTACAATGTTTTACATTGCGGGAAGTGCTTAAATTTTTGAGGATAACACAAGACTTTTCTCCTTACATTTCTTCCATATAATTGGCATGAGATCACCCGAAAAAATTGTTCATCTACAACATCTTCATGATCATTTTTACACTCTTTTCCTCATCACGGATCAGGTGCATGTGTTCCTTTTTCATATTTTCAGCATTTTTACATAATTATTTTCATACTTTTTATACATATACATGCGTATTTGACTAATTCTCTTTGGCAGGTTCATCTGTATGAGAAGCGGTAGTCAACCATCACTCAAGATCATTCGAAAATCACATACATTAGCATTGATATTGACAATAGACACATTCACAACATCTACAACATGCATTTCCACCCTAGTTTCTTCATTCTCATCATCAATTTTTACACTTTCTCCTTCTTAGCCTCCACGTTTCACATTTTTATAAATCCACACTTGGTCTTGTCCCTCGACACCCTATTTCTACATTTATCTACATGGTTATCAGGTATGCATCTCTATTTAGTTTATGTTACCAAGCTTTCCACTCGCCAACATAAAGTAGGGGCAAATGTAGACACTAAATCACACACTTTGGGTAATTATCTAGTCCTAGTTGCATACTACTATTCATGTGATTCCTAAGTAAGAAAGGTACTGATTAACCCATGTCTTTGACCACCTTTCTTTGCTTTTTGTTTGCACTTTTGGTCTTACACCCTTACTTGCTCAGTCTTCCCTTTTATACCTCAACATTTATCATTCTGGACACCAACGCCCAACTAGGATGCCAGTGCTAGGTGCCCTCATTCCCTTTGTGCATGTCTGACCCTTTTGTACTCTGTTCACACTTTTTGGGTCCTTTCTAGCCATTTGAGGATCTTATCTTTTTTGTAGTTGGCCTTTTTAGGGTTAATATCAACATTCAAGCAAGGTAATTATATAAATATAAAGTTTATATGACCATAATAAAGGACCAAACACTAAGCATTAGCTATCACCACTTAAGGTTACATCCAAAGGCTATTCAAGAGCATAAAAAAATCCATCACAAGGGACAAGGGATGGTTTTCTGCATACACTTCATAAGAGGGAAGTTCATTTTATTCCATGCACACATATCTTACATTTATTTACATCTAGTTTATTTACTCGCTATCAAGTGCGACACGCATAAGAGCCACCTAGGGCATGATTCCACACACACACACATAGAACTACATTGGGTCTGATATGTAGTGCAATGCTCAGTAGTAAGTTCACCATTGTGACAACATAGGAAAGTGTGATCTCTCATTTTACATATTTCTTTTTAAATATTTAACATCTATTTGAGGGTTTTGCAGGTTCATACTTTATTGTAGGTTTCTAGAGAATTTAGTGATCATTGTGCGACCTAATAGTGACCAAAAATAAACAAAAATGAACAACTTGCGACCCTGTAAAGTTAAGTTTCTTATCATTTTCACAAACATAGGTGCTTGTTTCTAGTCTGTAGCACCCGTGGGCGCTCCTACCCCTTTCTGGGCACCCCTGTCTAGCATGATCCTCCAGATCTACATTTTTCTGGGTCTCTGTGCAATGCTCCTACCTTTGAATACACCTGGTCAGCACCTTGGTAGACTCCATATTTTATTGTGAATTAACTAAGTACCTTCTTCTCCTTCTTGCAATTAGGGTTTCATACTCTATTGCTTAGTCTTGCTTGGGTTTATTTCTGTACTCAATTGATTATTTATTTATTGCAATCTTACATTTAGATTAAGCCTATAAATTCACATTTTATCTTAATCAAATTGGTAAATGATAAACAATATAGAGAAGACCATTTTTGGAGTTGTTTATGGGAGTTGATTCTAATAGTATTTGGACAACAAGAATAGAGGAAGAGTATATTTCATTTTACCTGAAGAAAAAGGATGAAGTAGAAAGAGTGGAATTCATTCCACAAGGGAATTTAAGAATGCTTAAGGTGTGGTAAATGTGATGGAAACTCACATTAGAGTTGAAAAGAAACCTTAATGAGGTTAATGTTGAATAAGACAAGAAGTACAAGTTATTTTGCACTTAGCACGTGTTTAATTTCTAAAGGAAAGACGATGAAGAGAAGTGGAAGAATAACTCAACCTACAACTAAAAAGAAATAAAAAGGAAAGAATAAAGAAAGAGAAAAGAAGAAGATAAGACGAAGATGTTGAGGTGAATGTTGTGAAGACAAATGGTAGTAGCGTTAGGAAAATAAATGCATATTTCAAGAGGGATGTGGGTGAAGATGTAAATTAATGGATTGAAAGTTATAATACTTGCTAAGGAATAAGAGCTTGATCCAACAATGAGTTAGATGCAAGATGCATAATACATACAGAAAACAAGTGTCGAAAACACTTGGTGGATGGGTAATGTGTGAGTTCATATAATTCCTCAATTCGAAGAGACAAAGAAAAGTGTTAAAAACACTAAGTGGAGGTGGTTGGGTAGTGGTGGGTCAAAACCCTCAAGAGTGAATAGAAAAGTGTTAGAGATGGGATGAACATGAGGGTTTAGGGACCAATAGATGATTGGAAGAGGAAGAAAAAAATATGTGAAAGCCTAATGAGGTACATGACATAGTAGAAATGAAAACTGTGGCCATGAAAACTAACAAATAGAGTGGTTTTACCACTTCATCCTTGTGAGTAGGAGCTCATATTTTAATTTACCTAGGGTGTTTGATCTAGTAGCATCCATGTGTGAAAATCCTTCAAGTTTAAATAGGGCTCTACAGAAATATTTTGATTTGGAATGAAATCTCAAAAAGTGTTTCAATGAGAACTTTTTGTTAGCAATCGGGTTGAATTAAGACTCTTAGAGTCATAATAGAATACGTGATTGACATCTCTATATAGGCTAGAGGAATGAGTAAAAGAGGCACCAAAAGAGGTTGTGTTTGTCAGAGAAGATAACCACATAAGAGAGTGAGAGAAAGACTTTTGATTGGGTCATAACAGTTAAGAGCATAATCATACTGGTTGTAATTATTTTTCTAATGTTAACGAGAAGAATATTTTTGTCATTTTAGTTTCCAAATGCTTCCTTGACTTTGTTGTACACTGAATTTTACCACATGAGACGTATTTAGGGGTATGTGTGGGAAGATTGCATGTTTATTGTAGGTAAAGGAGGATGCAAGGTAATAGGAAATATTTCATTAGGCCCTCACCTTGATTGCATCAGGCAATATCAAAGCATCCAAAGATGCTGGGAGTAGAGACCTAGTGGGATAACATTGACTGCTATTGAGGAGAGTATAGAATATCTTAGAGGAGAGTTGTAGTTGTGGCTATGGATGTAAAGGTGGAATTTGGAAAAGAATTGAGAATAGAGGAAAGAAGAAAAGAAGAAGAAGACAAGATGAAGATGTTGAGTAGAATGTTGTGAAGAAAAAAACTAACAACAAATGAATAAATGTGTCTATTGAGAAATCCCTAATGAGTCAGAGGCCAAAAGAGAGTTAAAATGAATAAGGGTAATTGAGAATGAACCAAGCAAGAGGAAGAAGTAACAATGTGAGATAAGATAACCACATAAGAGAGTGAGAGAAAAACTTGTGATTGGGTCGTAACAGTTAAGAGCATAATCCTATTAGTTGTAATTATTTTTCTAATGTTAACGAGAAGAAAATTTGTGTCATTTTAGTGTCCAAATGCTTCCTTTCCTTTGTTGTACACTGAGTTTTACCACATGAGATGTATTTAGGGGTATGTGTGGGAAGATTACATGTTTATCGTAGGTAAAGGAGGATGTAAGGTAATAGGAAATCTTTCATTAGGCCCTCACCTTGACTAAATTAGGCAGTATCAAAACATCCAAAGATGCTGGGAGTAGATACCTAATGGGATAACATTAACTGCTATTAAGGAGAGTATAGAATATCTTAGAGGAGATTTATAGTTGTGGCTATGAATGTAAAGGTGGAATTTGGACAAGAATTTAGAATAGAGGAAATAAGAAAAGAAGCAGAAGATAAGATGAAGATGTTGAGGAGAATGTTGTGAAGAAAAAAAATAACAACAAATGAATAGATGTATCTATTGAGAAATCCCTAATGAGTCAGAGGCCAAAAGAGAGTTAAAATGAATAAGGGTCATTGAGAATGAACCAAACAAGAGGAAGAAGTAACAATGTGAGATAAGATAACCACATAAGAGAGTGAGAGAAATACTTGTGATTGGGTCGTAATAGTTATGAGCATAATCCTACTGGTTGTAATTATTTTTCTAATGTTAACGAGAAGAAAAATTGTGTCATTTTAGTGTCCAAATTCTTCCGTTCCTTTGTTATACACTGAGTTTTACCACATGAGATGTATTTAGGGGTAGGTGTGGGAAGATTGCATGTTTATAATAGGTAAAGGAGGATTCAAGGTAATAGGCAATCTTTCATTAGGCCCTCACCTTGACTGCATCAGGCAGTATCAAAGCATCCAAATATGCTGGGAGTAGAGACCTAATGGGATAACATTGACTGCTATTGAGGAGAGTATAGAATATCTTAGAGGAGAGTTGTAGTTGTGGCTATGGATGTAAAGGTGGAATTTGGACAAGAATTGAGAATAGAGGATAGAAGAAAAGAGCCATAAGATAAGATGAAGATGTTGAGGAGAATGTTGTGAAGAAAAAAAATAACAATAAATGAATAAATGTGTCTATTGAGAAATCCCTAATGAGTCAGAGGCCAAAAGAGAGTTAAAATGAATGAGGGTCATTGAGAATGAACCAAACAAGAGGAAGAAGTAACAATGTGAGATAAGATAACCACATAAGAGAGTGAGAGAAATACTTGTGATTGGGTCGTAATAGTTATGAGCATAATCCTACTGGTTGTAATTATTTTTCTAATGTTAACGAGAATAAAAATTGTGTCATTTTAGTGTCCAAATTCTTCCGTTCCTTTGTTATACACTGAGTTTTACCACATGAGATGTATTTAGCGGTAGGTGTGGGAAGATTGCATGTTTATAATAGGTAAAGGAGGATTCAAGGTAATAGGCAATCTTTCATTAGGCCCTCACCTTGACTGCATCAGGCAGTATCAAAGCATCCAAATATGCTGGGAGTAGAGACCTAATGGGATAACATTGACTGCTATTGAGGAGAGTATAGAATATCTTAGAGGAGAGTTGTAGTTGTGGCTATGGATGTAAAGGTGGAATTTGGACAAGAATTGAGAATAGAGGATAGAAGAAAAGAGCCATAAGATAAGATGAAGATGTTGAGGAGAATGTTGTGAAGAAAAAAAATAACAATAAATGAATAAATGTGTCTATTGAGAAATCCCTAATGAGTCAGAGGCCAAAAGAGAGTTAAAATGAATGAGGGTCATTGAGAATGAACCAAACAAGAGGAAGAAGTAACAATGTCTTCTACCATATGGAGAAGAGTGGGGTCGTATGAATCCCCTTATTTTATTATTTGTGCTAGGAGGTTTCCATTATGAAGAAACCAAGGATGTATTGAAAAAGACATGGATGAAGAGGTGAAGAAAAAAATTCTTGCATGTGCACTTATAGAAAAAAATACTGGACATTGCAATCCATTATGTAGAGGAATGCAGTTGTGCTTGATGTGATTTCTTAAAATATGAAGATGAAGAGATCCATTTTTGAGATGGACATTACAAGCATGAAAATAAATAGGCAAAATGTTGAATTTAGTGGATTTAAATCGAAGGAGGATCTTATCATTTTTATTTGGCTAATAAAATTGAGGTTGCAAGAAAAGCAAAAGTTATTCTTACTAGTATAAGTGAACTTGTACAAAAAGGAGCAGGCAACGAAATTGTTGGATGCATAGGTCGTGACTCCATGCCAGACAACAAATGCAACTCACATTTTAGAGTTGGAGTTTTGGGTGGCTAGAGTAGAGGGGGAGGGTTCATGAGCTCAGTCTAGAGACACATCACTAACATGATCTCTATGTGGGACAAGTTGGGCACAATCGACTCAAAGCATCAGACAACCTCCAATTGAGGGAGGAGTTTCTTGAGCCATAGATGATGTGTTTTTTTAGAGATATATGGTATTGATGAGGATGTATAAAATGAATGATTTTGAGATATATATGAGACAACAATGTTTTTTATAGATATCATGTGTATTTGCTGTTAATGTATGATTCTTTTTATGACTCCATTCTCTTATTTGTGCACCAATATATGACCACCCATGGCTAGTAAAAATGAAATAATAAAAGTCTTAAAATGAGGATAATACAGTAGGTAATATGTGTAAGATAAAAGGTAGATTGATGGGATGGGGGCTGATTAGAGGGCCAACCCAAGAGATAAGATGCAGACCTAGGTGGGAGATGTTATAAAAATGACCAAATTATCCAAGGGAAAACAATGGCCGTATAAACTCAAGTTGATACGGAGGACATTACGGAGGACATATGTTCCCTAAACTTCCCAGGATTGGAACAGTAGAAAAGATGACTCTGAGAGATTTCCTTCGACTAATTGAACGCCAAAAAATTTTTTTGTACGTGCAAATGGTGGATGGTCAAAGTTGAAGTCAACCCTAGGCGGGACTGGGTCAACTGACAAGTGACGGTGTGGAAATAACAAGATCATGTGATTGGGTTTATGCCTCTGGTTTTCGACACATGATATCGGTCATCTTCTTTAGTGATCGAGAAAAAAATATGCAATGCGATGGGTCCTCAGGCCACCACGTGGCCATCCACCATTTTTCCTAACAACTCAGGTGAGTTATATTTAGCTCATTGAGCTATTTACATTGACGAGTTTGATTTATGCAGCGAGCCATATGGGTTGATCTAAGGGCGAGTTAACCATTATAGCTCAGTGAGCTATATAATTACATTGATGGGTGAGTTGACTATGTGCATTGGCCGAGATATGTCAACGACTCGGTGGTCCATGAAAAAAGAAGAGGATGTGGCACAAAGCCACGGTGGAATATCAGGAAAAAGGCTATAATAAGTCTTATCTTCTACACAACCCGGTTGATATGGAATAAACCATATCATCTTCACAACAAAAGGAACTTCGAATGACTCGGCACCACATGGACATGGATGGAGGGCTCAGACGGGTGACATCAGGCTCGGTACTTGGCATGACGGGATCGTGTATGGAGCAGAGAATGTGGGAGGTACGTGGATGGGTCATGGTGATCGGAAGGTCACGTGGGGTTGGGGGGGTCTTCGTAGTGGAAGAAAGGGACTTGGTTGGGCTGTTTAAATGACCAAAGTAAAATGCAAGGTGCGCTATTTGAACACGCAACCTCCTCTATACAAGGCAGGCCGATCCAACGAGTTATTTGTGACAATAGTTGGCACGATAAGGATTTTAGAGTGAAGTACATGCCACCCAAAGGCTATAAAATCCTCTCTCTCCCCCATTCAAACACAAGCTCATTGTTCGAGCTTCCTCCATTCGAAGTCTCTCCCAAGCACAAGCCCGAGGAGGATAATAGATAGTGTATGGCCATGTAAATTATTAAAGGCCATGGTGGAATTTATTAATGAGTTCGAAGGGAAATTTGGATGAGGCCTTAGAAAATTTCAAAATTTTCAATGGAGCTAAGACCTAAAATATTTTAGGGAAATTATTGTATGTAAGACCTATATATTATATAGGCATTATTATTTTTAAAGTTGCTATGTATTAATATAGGCACATTTTCGGATCTAAGGCCTATTATTATAGGCATGTAAATATGTAAGTCATATTATAGGCATTATTATTATTTTTAAGTCCTATCATTTTTGATAGGAAAATATTATTTTGAAGCTCTAAATTCTCTCCGTCTGAGAAGAAATACTCCAAGCCTGAGCCGAGAAGGACGACTGGTGAAGTTCGAAGGCCATCATGGCGACATTATGGAGACGAAATACCTATTTTAATATAGGCATTATGGAGAGATACTAAGACCTATATCATATATGCACCATCTTCATTAAGGATCGATATTATTTGTTATCGGCAAGATGAAGATAAGACCTATTATTTTTAATAGGCAACATTGTTATTGGGAGTTATTCCAACTACCCAATAGGAAACATTTGAGCCACACTTCAGAATGCAAATCCTGGAGAATCGACTGGGTTGCCATTTGGAAGACCAATCGATATACTAAAGGAATTTGTGCTTGAAGGAGAATACTGGATCGAATCTATCAGCCGGGGTCGCTACTTGGTATAAAGATTCTTGTTCTTATGTATTCAATATTATCATGCTTAGATTGTATTATTTGTTACATTTGTTGAAGTAGATAATATATCGGTTCTATTAATTAACCTAGAGATGTAGGCATTCTGCTAAACTTCATTATCAATTTATGTGCAATGTTTTTTTAATTCTTGCATTGCTTTGAGTTGATTTTAATGGGGTAAGTTCGAAAAATAATTTAATGCCTATAGGGATCCGTGATCGAGTTAAAAATTTTTGGTCAATTTTCGGATCAAGTTGGTATAAGAGCAGGTGATCACACTTGCAAAATTGCTATTCTCCAAGTAGGTTGATCAATGCATGCTGAGTGGATAGTGATGACATCGGCTTGTACTTGTGGAGTCGAGATTGGTGAGATAGACTGAGGGACAAGTTTACCATACTCAATATTTTTCTCGCATTTTCATTTGGATTATTCCATTATATCTCATATGCAAATGAGGGATCATTTGATGATCCACATGAAATCTATTGAGATAAGCCAACACTGAGGATTCTACAGCTGGGTAAGAAATCTAAGGTGCAATAAAAGTTGACATTTTGTTCAACTATTTTACAGGTCTTTTGAGCATTATTTATTGCTCTTATTATAAAACCAACAAACTATTGTGCTAGGTAGAATGTATTAATAAGACCCCCCAAATTTCGGGAAATGTTTGTACTCTCTTATACTTGTATTGGTCAGACCCCCTAGAGGGAAATCATTTTGGTGATTTTTCTAACATCATGAGATGTAGTATATTTTTTACTTGTTGAGTTATTTTTCCAATAGGGAGGAGACAAATGAAGTGAATCCACGTTGCAATACAGTGGGGAAGACAAAGTATATAAGCCACCAAATTAGAGAAATTTTCGTGACATGTTTATCATGCAAAACCATTTTTCTTATTTTGGTATTAAGCTTATTGTACAAAGACTCCAAGATTGGAGCATTATTACAACTGATCTTGTATGATGTATCAGGAAATATTTTCCTTACACTTGTATTTGGAAGTTATATAAAGACCCTTTTAGGGGCACACATATCCATAATCAGATTTTGAGTGCATGTTACAACTTGGATACATGATTTTAACTCATATTGAAAAGCTTATAAATTTGTCAGACATTTGTGCAGATAATTGAGCTCGCAGGTATCAGCTCAGATCTTCATTCTGTTTAGTGACATTCTGACCATGCAACATGATGGTAGTGATCACCATTGAAATTTGGCATCGGGTTGGATCTTCATTCTATGAAGAGGCCATCAGGGCCATACAAAAGAATGGTACATGATATTTTTCGTCAATAAGAGGAGCTCGTGAGAGATTATCTTGGATTGTCATTTAGTGTTAATGCATTGTGAGCGTACATTCGAATGGTAGCTGATCATTAGACTTAGCACCACATAACAGAAGTGTTGGGGTCTGGAAGAGGACTTAAAACCGTAAAGCAGAAGCGTTCAGGTCTAGAAATGAGACTTAGCACCATACAATGGAGGTGTGGAGGTATTCTGAATATATCAAAGTGGCGCGACAGGAGATAATGAGCCCAAGTGTCATAGGTCCCAAAGATTAAGCCATCAATTGCTTGATTGTGGAGTTGGTAGTATACTGCGTAGATCTATTCTCATTAACGTGATTTTGGATTCATAAGTTTTTTGGGACACAAAGTCTTTCCCATTAGGGAGGCTTGATCCGAAGGACATCATAGAGGACATATGTTCCCTAAACTTCCTAGGATTGAAACATTACGGAAGATGACTCTGAGAGATTTTTGTCGACTATTTGAATGTAAAAAATGGAGTCCGTACGTGTAAACAGTGGTTGGTCAAAGTTTAAGTCAACACTAGGTGGGACAGGGTCAATTGACAAGTCACGACATGGCAAAAACAAGATCATGTGCTTGGGTTTATACCGCTAGTCTTCGATGCACGATATCGGTCATCTTCATTAGCGATCGAGAAAAAAATATGCAATGTGGTGAATCCTTAGGCCACCACATGGCCTGCCACCACGTGGCCTGCCACCACTTTTCCCAACAACTCAAATGAGTTATATTTATCTCATCAAGCTATTTACATTGACGAGTTCAAGTTATGCAGTGAGCCTTATGGGTCAAGCTAAGGGTGAGTTAACCATTTTAGTTCGGTGAGCTATACAATTGCATTGACGGGCGACTTACCTATGTGCATTGGCCAAACTATGTCAACGACTTAGTGGTCCAAGACAAAAGGAGAGGACGTGGCCCAAAGCCATGGTGGAATAACTAGAAAAAGGCTATAATAAGCCTTATCTTCTACATAACCCTGTCAATATGGAATAAACCATATCATCTCCATAGAAAAAGGAACGCCAAATGACTTGGCACCACATGGACGTGGATGAAGGGTTCAGACGGGTGACAATAGGCTTAGTACTTGGCATGGCAAGCTTGTGTATGAAGCAGAGAACATGGGAGGCACGTGGATGGGTCGTGGCAAGTGAAAGGCAATGTGGCGGTTTGGGGTCTTTGCAGTGGCAACAAGGGACTTGGTTGGGCCATTTAAAGGGACAAAGAAAAATACAAGGCATGGGATTTGAACCTGCATTCTCCTCCATATAAGGCAGACTGCTCCAACCAACTTGGCCAATGAGTTGGTTGTGGTAATTGTTGGCTCGATAAGGCTTTTAGCGTGAAGTATGGGTCGCCTAAAGGCTATAAAAGCCTCTCTCTCTCCCATTTGAACACAAGATCATTGTTTGAGCTTCCTCCATTCGAAGTCTCTCCCTAGCACATGCTCGAGGAGGATAAGTGATAGTGTATGGCCATGCAAATTATTAAAGGCCATGGTGGATTTTATTAATGAGCTCGAAGGCCATTTTGGATGAGGCCTTAGAATATTATGAAATTTTCAATAGAGCTAAGACCTAAAATCTTTTAGGCAAATTATTGTCTATAAGACCTATATACTATATAGGCATTATTATTTGTAAAGCCCTATATTTTAATATAGGTACATTTTTGGAGCTAAGGCCTATTATTATAGGCATGTAAATATGTAAGTCATAGTATAGGCATTATTATTATTTTTAAGTCCTATTATTTTTAATAGGCAAATATTATTTTGAAGCTCCGAATTCTCTTCGTCTGAGAAGACATACTTTGCTCCCAAGCCGAGAAGGATGACTGGTGAAGTTCAAAGGCGATCGTGGTGACATTATGGATATGGAAGACCTATTTTAATATAGGCATTATAGAGAGATACTAAGACCTATATCATATAGGCACCATCTTCATTAAGGATTGATATTATTTTTTATCGGAAAGATGAAGAAGATCTATTATTTCTAATAGGAAACATTGTTATTGGGAGTTATTCCAAATACCCAATAAGCCACATTTGAGCCATACTTCAGAATGTAGAGCTTGGAGAATCAACTGGGGTGCCATTTGGAAGACGAATCAGTATACCAAAGGATTTTGTGCCTGAAGGAGAATACTAGATCGAATCTATCAGCCATGGTCGCTACTTGGTATAAAAATTCTTATTCTTATGTATTCAATATTATCATGCTTAGATTGTATTATTTGTTACAGTCATTGAAGTAGATAATATATTAGTTCTATTAATGAACTCAAAGACATATGCATTCTGCCAAACTACATTATCAACTTATGTGCAATGTTTTTTAATTATTACATTGCTTTAAGTTTATTTTAATGGGGTAAGTTTGGAAAAGAATTTAATGCCTATAGGGGTCCGTGATTGATTTAAAAATTTTCGGTCAATTTTTTGGATCAAAAGTGGGAGGTGAAAGATAAATTACCAAAGTATCCAAGGTGGGAAGAAATGAATGTGGAAACCCAAGTGGGAAGTGATAGATAAATTACCAAAGTATCCGAGGTAAGAAGAAATCCCATAAAAACCCAAGTGGTAGGTGATATATAAATTACCAAAGTATCCAAGGTAATAAGCAATGGTTGTAGAAACCCAAGTGGGAGGTGATAAATAAACTACCGAAGTATCCAAGTTAGGAAGCAATGGCTGTAGAGGCCAAATTTGGAGGAAGAAACCCAAGCCGGAGACATAAAACCAAGTGAGAAGAATAATTATAGAGATATGAGGCTTATCAAGGAAGGAAATTGAATCAATGAGAACATGCAAAAACTTGACATGTGTTGTTTATGATGTAAGTCACTTGATATAGAATTCGATGTCTAGTATGGATCATGAGGTCCTCTAAGTTTTCTTGAATAATGTTGATACCATGATGAACTTTGGATCATGTAGTGAATAAAGACTCATCTATCCATTCAAAGATCCATGAGGTCATCTTGTTCAAGGTCAAAATTGGGAGTCTTGTCTTGTGTAAAGACAATGATAATGTTGATGCTATGAGTAAGGTTGGATTGGAACGATTCTTAATACCACAAAACTTTCACATTCTTAGCCTAGATGTATCCTACTAAGAAGGGGTCATCTAGGGTATAACCATCATCACAATCAGGTGTAGTAACATTAATAACACATGAGTCGATAATAGTCTTGAGTTGAACTAGATACTCTACAAGAGGACACTTGGTGCGAGTATTAGTAATACAAACTTGATTAACATCCTTCTTGCAAGAGCAAGGTTGTAGGGAAAGATGTAATTGTAAATTAATGCTATCAAGATGATCGAATGTGATGATCTAAGGTTGATTTCATTAGGCTCATCATCATCTGAATTGAGAAGGCTGTGCGGAGTATGGTTCATGACCTTGGGATGACCACTATATATGGGAAGGGAATTTATATGATAGTTAAAGCGTTGATATTATTGAAATGGGATATTAGGAAGCTATTCCAAAGTGGGAATCTTGAATGTCCCATGTTTTTTAAAGAGGTTGAAGTTCCAAGGGTTAGTGTCACCATGTACTTTATATATAGCTCTAGATGTGCAAACTATGCATTAAAAAATAGATGCCGTGATTGTCTGCATGTGGTGGGTCCATGGTCAACCTAAGAGAATATTGTAAGACAAGGGGAAGTTGAAGATCTCGATTTTAACATGGATGGTGCAAGGGGGCACAATGATAGGTAGATAAGAAAAAATCAGCCCGTGGGGAGCATCTGTTGATGATTATAACCTTGAAATAGTCTCCTAGTGGATATGGAATTATGAATAGAATAGCCATGTGTCTTAACAAAATTGGGGGAAACAACACAAGTAATAAAACCTTAGTTTATGAAGACCCTCTTAACTTTAGTGTGGCCAATTTGGAATGAAATTAATCAAAGGGGAAAATCATCTGTGTGGAAGAGAAGCTCATCAAGAATCATGGAATTGAGAGAGAAACGAGTGTAAGAAGAATGATCTGTAGAAAATTCAGTAGAAATGTATAGCTCTTTACATTGGCGTAAGATGCTCTCTTTTGACCCATGTAGGGTAGGTTATCACCCCAAAGTGGGTGGAAGAGGGATATTCATAATGGAGAGGGATGTGATAAGTAACTCAAAATGTTTGGGTGAGGTACGCATGAGCTATAAAAACGAGATTCAAATTTGGAGTTTAGAGAGTTTTGAAAGAGGGTCCCAATATTTAGGGATGGATTGTGTAACAATGAGAGCTTAAAGGTTAGTGGTATAATTTTTTTTTGAAGGATTTGGTTTTATAGAGAACTCCATATTTTGATTTTTTTAATATATCTATGGGATTGGACAAGGTAGAGGAATCTTCATAGGGGTCGATGGCATAGGGGGCATAAGAAGTGAGATCATATAGGATTAGTAATTCAGGAACACATGGGTTGATGAGGTTTAAAGAGGATGATGAAGTCAAAAATGAGATCGACCGGGTAGGAAAATTTGCATAGGGATCAATGGCATTTATCTTGATAGTGGATTAGGGATTGATGCTTGTACATGAGATGTTTGGCTTGGATAACATGGATAGCTATTTTTATAAGCTTTGGTTTGATTGAAATAAGGGTACATTGGTTTAATACAAGCAATAATATGCTTGGAACCTTTTAGGTTGACTGTGTTTTTTGCAAACGTGCTAGTGGATGAGTATGAAGTGTTAACAATGTTAGTTGTTGCTCTATCATTCTAAGAATGACCAATATTAGGTTGATTAGATTTAGAGTGATTGAGAAGTGGATCATTATACACTTTGAGATGTTATTTGGCTTGATGAACCACCTTTTTCCTGTCACAATGTTGTGCATTTTTCTCCTTGATAAGCTCATATAACCGATCCCAAGTAATGGTTTCATGATCAAATTTATTTCCAATGAGGATGGTGTAGGTGAAGGATCAAAGGGCACGACAGGTTTTGTAAGAGTGACCCCAATCGACATGCAACCAATAAAATTTTCTTTCATCTTTCGATTGAGGAAGATGTTGAGAAGGGTATACAACCATGGTGAATGATTGAGGAAGATACCATCTTAATTCATCCCCAGATAGAGGTTGGTGATAACCATAATGGGAGGAAGAATGTGTTTGATAGTTAGCTTCCATCTTAGGAGCATAATGATCTATTGTATGGATAGTCCTAAGGAAGAGTGTCTATGAATCTTTCATTAATGGCATTCTTGTTTCTAGGATGCATGAGAACTTGGATATTCTTAGGTTATTGTTGATTAGGGGTAGGTTTTTTGAATTCCTCATGAGGTAATCTTAGCATTTTCCTTTCTCGAACGCTTCTTCCAATTTGGTAGGAGAGAAAGATTTCACTTTGTATTGAAGATGAGGTTCGAGGGTTCTAAGGAATAACTAAAATAGACTCACTTTAGGCATATTGTGTCCAACCTTTAAGGATAAGGTTTTGAAGGAAGAGGTTGAGAAGGGTATAAAGCCAACCAATACAATTTTCTTTCATCATTCCATTAAGGAAGAGGTTGAGAAGGGTATACAACCATGGTGAATGATTGAGGAATATACCATCTTAATTCATCCCCAGATAGAGGCTGGTGATAATCATAATGGGAGGAAGAATGTGTTTGATAGTTAGCTTCCTACTTAGGAGCATAATGATCTATTGTATGTATAGTCCTAAGGAAGAGTGTCTATGACTCCGTCATTAATGGCATTCTTGTTTCTAGGATGCATGAGAACTTGGATATTCTTAGGTTATTGTTGATTAGGGGTAGATTTTTTGAATTCCTCATGAGGTAATCTTAGCATTTTCCTTTCTCAAACGCTTCTTCCAATTTGGTAGGAGAGAAAGATTTCACCTTGTATTGAAGGTGAGGTTTGAGGGCTCTAAGGAATAATTGAAATAGACTCACTTTAGGCATATTGTGTCCAACCTTTAAGGATAAGGTTTTCCAACACACGATGAAAAATTGGAAAAATTTGTTGTCAACTTGTTTGTAGTTAATGAAAGTGTTGATGTTGTTAGGGAGATCACGATATTAGAATTAATTAAGGTGGTCACTAAGCTTTCAAGTTTGAAAACAGGGTTGGTCAGAAGGGTATTGTACCAATCCAAAACATATCCTATAAGTGAATTTTCCAAGAGCTTGATGGATACATAGGAGTTGACTTTAACCAAATCCTTGTAAAGTTTTCCAAAGGATTCTATCTAAAGGGTAGGATCAATATAACCATAATTAAAGATGGGGGGTGTGATCCCTGCAATATCCATGGAAGTGATGGAGTGAGAGGTTCTCTTTGAATGGTTTGAAGGACCCTGTTATGAGTGGGAGGTTGCATAATGGGTTCCCCATTGATACGAACTAAGAGATGAGGGGGGTGACCTTAGCTTTCCGTGCTCTAAGAGACCATTTATTGTCTACTAGTAAGCTGAGCACAATTTTTTTACATTTGTAACAATTGATTGGCTATCGTAGTTTGTTATTGACTCAAGCAATCGATAAGTTGTATAATGAGTTGATTAGGATTTTTAGTTGAAGGAGAGGTAGTGTTATTGGTTGGGCCAACATTTTATCCACTTGTATGAGGCTTAATATGATTAATATATGAATCCAACTAGTGAGAAAGATAATCTTCCATGTATTTTTGCAATATGTGTGCTGACTCTCCTATACATTCAAGAAATTTTTGAAGAAATATTTGTATGATAGGAGGATAATCAGACTCAAGAATATTTTCATGTTCTCTTTGGTATTTTGAGTTAAAGATAGGATTATGAATGCTAGATATTTTCTGAATGTTGTAAGCTGGTGGTTTTGGATTCTTAGTGTTAGCAACTCCTACAACCAAATAATTAGTATAAAGAGAAACTAGCTTAGGAAAATAATTAGTTTCAGTGTTATTGTCATTGTAAAGAGACTGTAGTGAAAAAGAGTCACTGGAAACACCACGTAAATATTCTATTGTGAGGTTATTTGAGGTTAAGGTGATTGGAAAATAGGTCTTGGAAATAATTATTAGACGAGATTGACTATTCAAGAAGATTGCATAGGGGTCGATGGCATTAAGATAGAAATATGTGAGAAATTAGAGACAACTCGATGGGATTGGCCGTGTAAGTTCTTGCTAAGGGGTTGATGGTGCAAGGTCAAGGGTAATGTGAAAAATTAAAGATAGCTAGATAGGATTAATTGTGCAAGATGTTGCATAGGGGCTAATGACGTAAGGTAAAGGTGAAATAATTACAGGAAAAATAAGTCATGGGAGAAAATTCACATAATGGCTGATTGCATTGGGAAAACATGTAACATTAAAAAGTAGAACAAATCTAACCTATTCTAGGGTAAAGTAATATTCAAGTCTGGTTCACCAGAATGTATGATGGATTGAGATGGATCTCTTTGTGTCTTTTCAAATGTCGAGGATAAAATCAAGACATGCACACAAAATGTAGATACTAAGCGTGTAAAAGGAGCACTACTATCATAATTTCAGACGATACTATCCTTAACCCAAATGTAGCTATAGATTTCCAAGGCCTATATGTAAGATAAATTTAGGTATCCTACTAGCATTCATAATAAGAGTAGATCAAGAGATGGATAAAGCCAAAGGGAATAACATAATAAGACAACACAATAGGTCAAAGTAAACATACATCTTCCCTAATCTATAGAAATGAATGAGAAATCCTACACAAAACAACAAACAAATGACACAAGACAAAGAAGGGTTAAAAATAATTATATGTAGTGTGGTTATTAATGCATGACCCTCCCTAGAGACAACAACACCGAGAGATAATCAATATGGATGGAAAAGGGGAAATATCAAGAAGAATATCTCTAATTATAGCTCACTATGGTGACCAAAGTGCAAAAGGGAAAGCTCGAAAATCTCAAGTCTAACAAGGGTGTGAAAATATGCATAAGTGTCTAATGTGTGAGAAAGTGCAATGATGAATGAGTGATCATAAAACAAAAAGTTTGGTTAATTATATACACTCGACGCAATAACCCATGGATGATGGCGTTGACCATGGTAGAAATCATACATGACACCATTGCCCATGAGTGAGGACATTAGCCTTGAAGGAGACCTAATGTCATGAGGTGGAAAGAAAAGGGAGGAAGAAGCTAGAAGAATAAATGGGGATAATGAAGAAGGTATAGGATGAATGAAGGTAGAGATAAGAACATGCTTGAGTGTGAACAAGTTGACACAGGAAGAATGGGTACAATATGTGAACAAAAGGAGGAAACAAGGAAATGATAAGGGAACTATGCCATACTAATGATCTCTATCAAATGTTGTGGTCTAGCCAATGTGAACAAATGTGATGACACCCCAATCTTGATAGGCCCCTTGAAGCACTCACTCAAGAGTAAAATGCATCAATAAACCCTGCACAAGATAAAATGTTAACATGCATAAAAAATGAGGTATATATATTCTTCATCAATGGGATTGTAAAATATTTTGTTGGGGGAAATTTGATTTTGGATTTCATTGATTTTCGTCCTCAACGCCAACAAAGATGATGCACCAGTTTATCTCAGAGAGTCTCATTAATTTGAAATTATTTGTTTTTAATTGGGGTCAATTCCCCTTTCATCCCATCAAG